>CM019150.1:148786341-149104105 GCA_009733165.1 Naja naja
GCGATCCCAGGGTGGTTGGAATTGGCAGAAGGCGTGGGGCACAGGGCCATGGTGCTGGGAGCACGCACCCGCCATCTTTGTGCGGTGGCCGCTCCGACCCTGTGGCCTCCTCCCAGGGAGCATGGGATTGGGATCCCTGGCCTTAGGTTGGGTGTATTTAATGCCAGGTCGTGGCTAATAAATCTTCCCTCCTCGAGATCATTGAGGAGGAGGCTGGATTCCCTGGCATCACCGAGACCTGGTTGGGCGGAGGGAGGTGTCCCTCTGGTTGATTATGCCCTCCAGGTTTTCGGGTTTTGCCGACCACGGGCTCAGGGTAGGGGTGGTGGGGTGGCCGTGGTTATTAGGGAGACCCTGTTTCCAGGGAGGTCACTGTTGCAGAGATAGAGGGAGTGAGACCCTCCTTGTGAGTGTGGGGCCTAGTGGTCAGGTGGGCCTGCTGCTTACATACCTTTCCCCAGCTGTGTGGCAGGGCCTACCTGGGCTTCTCGACCTCCTCTCTGGGGTGGCGGTGGAGCTCCCGGATCTTATGGTTCTGGGGACTTTAATCTGCCTTCCCTGGGGGAGCGTCGGGTTTGGCCAGGAGTTCATGGCTTCTATGGAGGCTATGGGCCTGACCCAGTTGATTCAAGGCCCGACTCATGAGGGGGAATACTCTTGACCTAGTTTTGTCTCTGGCGGTGGCGGGTGACAGAGGGCAGGCTACTTTGACAGCCTTGCCCGTTCCATGGTCTGATCACTATCTCCTACGGCTGGTCTTCCAACAGGCCGCCCCTGCTGGGAGGAGGAGCCACTTAGGTGGTTCCGCCCAGGCGCCTGATGGACCCTGAAAGGTTCCAGGCAGAACTGGGGTTTTCCCTCTTCCCTTGCTCACACTCTGCCAGGATCTGGCAGTGGCCTGGCAAGCGGGCTGCGTCAGAGGCCCTCGACAGGGTTGTCCCCATGCGTCCCCTGCACGTCGTGGATCGGTTTGCTCCCTGGTATACTGAGGAGCTCCGGAGATGGCGTCGTCGTGGGGGTTTAGAGAGCAGGTGGAGGTCTACCCGTTCTCAATCCGATCGTGCCCAGCTAGAGCCTACATTAGGACTTACCTGGTAGCTATGGGAGAGGCCGAGGTCTTATCTCTCCACTCTCATAGCGTCATGAATAACCGCCCAGCCGCCCTGTTTGGGGTTACCCGTTCCCTCCTTGGCTTGAGGGGGCGGACCCACTCGAGGGCAGGGCTGAGGAGTTTGGTCAATATCTGGCGGATAAGATGGGCTGCATGGTCCTCTGATTTGCAGTTGGTCGGAGGAGCGAGTTGTGGGTAGTCTGGCCACTGTTATCTGGGATGAGTTTGATCCTGTCTCCGAGGATGAAGTGGACAGGATTATGGGTGACTGAGTTCCACCACATGTTTGTTGGACCCGTGTCCCTCCTGGCTGACTTATGCCACCAGGAGGCCACCTGCGGTTGGCTCGGGCAGTTGTCAGCAGCTTCATTGAGGGAGGTGTCTTTCCCTCCGCCTTGAAGGAGGCGTGGTGAGACCCCTCCTGAAGAAGCCTGCCTGGACCCGACCGTGTTAGACAACTTCGTCGGTCTCCAACCTTCGCTTTTTGGCGAAGGTTGTTGAATGGTGGCTCAGCAGGTTCGCTTTTCCTGGATGACTACCTGGATCCATACCAATGGGCTTCCGACCCGGTTACAGCACGGAGACGGCATTGGTGGCGCTGATGGATGATCTTTGGAGGGCCGGGACAGGGGTTTTCCTCTGTCCTGGTCCTATTGACCTCTCAGCGGCTTTTACCATCACCATGGTATCCTTTTGCCGCCTCCGGGGTTGGGAGTGGGGGCACTGTTCTTCAGTGGTTCTCCTCCTACCTCTGAGGCGTCGCAATCGTGTTAGTGGGAGGGGTTCGGTCGACCCGAGCTCTCTCTTGTGGGGTCCCAGAAGTGGGTCCTTTCCCTCTCTTATTTAATATCTACATGAAACCGCTGGGTGAGATCATCCGTGGCTTTGGGGTGAAATTCCATCAGTGCGCTGATGATACTCAGCTGTACTTTTCCACCCCTGGCCAGATCAGCGATGCCCTCTCCCTGATGTCCCGTGCTTGGATGCGTGCGGACCTGGATGAGTAGGAACATGCTCACTCAACCCGGCCAAGACTGAGTGGCTTTGTGTGGGCGTCTCGGCCCAGCCAGGATTGTTTATCCTTGGCCATAGGGGGAGGTGTTACCCCTGTGGATAGCAGCGGAATCTGGGGTCCTCCTGGATGCACGGCTCGGTTGGAGGAGCAGGTGGGGCGTCGCCAGGGGCCTTTGCCCAGCTCGTCTTGTTCGACAACCGCCCTTTTCTGGATCGAGCGCCCTCACGCGGTTACTCATGCCCTTGTCACCTCGAGACTCGACTACTGCAACGCTCTCTATCTAGGACTGCCCTTGCATACCATCCGAGATTGCAGTTGGTGCAGAATCGCGGCGTGCGGTGGTGATGGGAGTTACCGGTTCTCCCATGTTACCCCCCTCCTCGTGGCCTGCATTTTGCCGATTAGCTCGGTGAGATTCAAGGTTTTAGTTTTAACATTCAAAGTCCTACGGCATGGGTCCCCAATATCTGAGGTCTTCTTCCAATAGCTAGCGCCTGTCGCGGGCTCATGAGCAAGGACTCCTCGGGGTTCCATCGGTCCAATGCGGTTGGTACTTCCCGAAAGCCTTCTCTGTTGCGACCCCCGACCTCTGGAATCAACTGCCTCTGGAGCTCCTTGGCCCCTGATCTCCACCTTCGCCCAATTAAAACTTGGTTGTTTGACCAACCCGGCTGTGACCCTCCTTTGGGGAGGGATGGGTTTTTAATATATTTTATTGTCTTGTTGTGTCTTATATTTGGGCTTGTTAGTTTAATGTCTTTTTAAATATTTATTGTTCTATGTTTTAGTTGTGAGCCCGAGTCTTCGGAGATGGGGCGGCATACAAGTTCAAATATAAATAAAATATAAATAAATAAATAAAAACTTCTAAATCAAGAAGTAACTTTTTAGTTCTATGCAGTAAAATTTATAAAAAGTCTTCTGGACCAGCAAAAAACAGTATCTCTCTTACCTTACTAGGCTGATAATTCTGAGAAAGTTGCAATATTCAAATGCTCTTAGAGCAAGGCACATTACACTTCTGCTCTGAGGGCTGAACTGGTTGCAGGATGAATTCAAGGTGCTGTTTTTGACTTTGAAAGCCCTTCATGGCATGGGATTGGGTTACAAGAGAACTTATCTCTTCCTGCCTGTCCCACCAGATCTGGCAGAGACAGCATGCTGCGGGTCCTACCTGCAAATGAAGGACATTTGGTGGGTTCCAGAAGGGAGGCCTCCTCTGCCATGGTGTCCACTTTGTGGGGTCTTCTCACACTTCTCTGAAAGTGATATTAGCTCCACACCCTCAACATAGCCATCACAATAGCACTTAGACTTATATATCACTCCATAGCGATTTACAGAGTCAGCATATTGCCTCCAACAATCTAAGTCCTCATTTTACTGAGAAGAATGGAAGGCTGAGTCAACCTTGAGCCAGTCAGGATCGAACTCCTGGCTGTGGGCAGAGTGTGCCTACAATACTGCATTCTAACCACTGCACCACCAGGGCTCATTCTTCAAGTCCCTCAAGAGCTGGCTATGCTACCAGGAAACTGAAGAGATGTTGTGGTGACTCCGTTACTGTGGTCAATATCCTCTCCTGTTTTGCATGCCTTTTCAATACTTATTTTTTAATTGTGATTATTTTATATGTATTTATGGGTTTTTTAAAAATATATAATGTTATACGTTGCCCAGAGTTACTATACTATAATCTCTTGATAATGCCACTTAAGACATATGGCATATGTTATATTTGCTACCACCACTATTTTCATTTGATAAACTGACTGGTCCCATTCAGTAACTCTCAGAGGACTCCATAGAGTATGGCAAAAGAAGATGGCAGCCATGAAAGTATGATGAAAGCTTCACCTGATACATGTAAAAAAAAAGCAGGTAGAATTTGGATTCACCATTCGTGGATACCAACTTGACTTTTTTAAAAAGTATTTAAAAAAAACCCATATCTTTCAGACACCCCCAGTTCATTCATATGCAGAGTCCCTAGGCCTTTGGTCTCACATTTGCATCTTTCCATTTTCCTCTCCCTGTCATTTCAAATAGAAATTTGCCTTTTGTCAGGTTTTGGCTAAGAAAAAACAGATGAATACAATCATTATCTCAATTAACTAAAATATTGTTTCTTGAATGCAGATGGGGGTGGGGATGGTGGAATGATGTTGCACTGCGTTTTGTACTTCCTTTGGAATGCAAGTAAACTTTGCTTATAGCAAAGTTATACTCTAACTATGTATTTTCTTTGAGACCCCAGTGCTTATGTTTACCTCTTGGTTTTTTCCTCCCAATTTCATTCTGCAAGGAACAATTGCTGTCGGAATATAGGAGTGTGGAGTGGAACATTGATTTTCATTGCAATCATTCTAAAGAAGAAAATGTTTTAATCACTCATTCTCTCTCACTCTCTCCCTTTCTTTCTAGTTCTAACCTGATTCTTTGTGCAGCAAAATTAATTGTCCACTGGTTTCTGATCTTATGTTTTGCATCCTTTTTAATCTGTATCCAACTCCCACCAGGTTTAATATGATTCACTTACAAGTAGCTATCCCAGCACAAATACAATTGAGCTGTTTTATTTTTCTTCTGATTTGTTGTCCTCTTCCTTTATTATAAGAACAATCCACATTAACTTTCTTTTTTTAAAAAATATACTTCCCCTCCCCACAAACTCATAAATAAAGAAGAATATTAAGGTAGTCACAACTTTTTCCTTTGCATGTGCAAAGCATTTTGTTTTTCTGCATTCTCCTGTAGTCAGCACACAAAAGAGCTTTGAAACGGCATCGTTTTGTTTGAACACGACCTGTTAATATTTAGTCACAGAAATAATTCTAGGAGTCCATCTGTGCAGGTTTGTTTGGACCCCTGGAGATGATTATTCTTCTAATCAGGCTTTGTTTATTTGTTCTCTTGTTAAAGTTGTGGCAATGGTCACCAACTAAATCAACAGGCAAGATGTGCTATTTTGCTCTGAGAGCATTGAGACTGCAGGGAAGGGAACAAAACAGGTAATTTAACAGATGGAAAACACAAACGGCAAGGATGGTATAATAAAGGAGGATGCTAAATGTCTACGAAGATTCTCAGTCAGCCAAGTCATGGTTGTTCCAAAGGTGCTTTTTCCTCCACCATCCAGTCAGAGTCCCAAAGGTGCTTTTTCAAGAGGCAACCGGACTTTCTTATTTTTTCTTTGAAGACATTTCACTTCTCATCCAAGAAGTTTCTTCAGCTCTGACTGGATGGTGGGGAATGGAAAGACAGAGCTGAAGAAACCTCTTGGATGACAAGTGAAACGTCTTTAAAAAAATCCCCAGAAAGTTCAGTTGCCTCCTGAAAAAGCACCTTTCAGACAAAGGAGATATTCTGTCCTAGGCCTCACCCACAGGAATTCAGTCAATTCTGAGTCTCGGCAAAAACCTCTTTTTTTACAATAATGTGAATTAATTCATTCACAGTCAGCCAACAGCTTGGCACACATTCTCGTGAAGGTGGACTAATTATCTCAGACTGTTATAATAATAATTTATTAGACTTGTATGCCGCCCTCTCTCTCTGAGGACTCAGGGCGGCTCACAGTATAAGAACAATACAATAAGTTAATTAAAAAGTAATTAAATAACACAAGCCTAATAATCAAACTAATAAAATTAAGTTAAAATTATTTTAAAAAGCCCCCTTATTTCAGTCCAGGCCGGCCTGTTGAAAGAGCCAGGTCTTCAGGTCACGGCGGAAGGAGTGGAGATCAGGGGCTAAACGAAGACCCAAGGGGAGCTGATTCCACAGGGTGGGTGCTCCCACAGAGAAGGCCCTACCCTGGGCACCACCAGCCGACAATGTCTGGCCGACGGCATCCCAAGGAGGCCCTGCCTGTGGGAGGGCAATTGGAATGTGATGCCAGCAGAAGATGTTCCCGCAAGTACCCTGGACCCAAGCCATGTAGGACTTTGTATGTCATCACTAGTACCTTGAATCAATCCTGGAATGCTGCCCAGTAAACAGGTCCACACTCACTGTTGCAGGGAAGACTGGGTTTACAGACCAAGATCCACAAGGCTGGAACAAACACACGACCGAACGAGCGAGTTGTTTTCTGCAAAAGCCCCTCCCTTTTGCTCTTCTTTTAATCCTGATGGGAGGGACCATTCACCATCCACCTGTGGCCTTGCTCCCATGTCGATCCTGAGTTCTTAATTGCTCCTTACTTTTAGTAGCTCTGCAGTTCCAACTGGTTCCAACTGCTCCCCAGCCTCACTGCTATCTGAGCCTGAGGGCAGCTGATGACTGCCAGCCTGTCCTGGCCCCATCCCTGCCTCTGATGCAGATCCCTCATCCGAGCCTTCCTCAGCCTCCAAGACTGGCCCAGGTTCCTCCCCAATCTCCTCACTACTGTCTGACTCTGTTGCCAGCTCTGCCAGCTGCCGATGGGCCACAACAGGAGAATGCTATTGCTCCTTCTATGCACCTTGCCTAGCCTTTGGGTATTATAGCTATTTATTCATGAAAAGTAGCTAGGTCTTGAGAGAGCAGATGCTGCACAAAAAGTTCAACAGTTGACATCTTGACAGTTGGTGTCTTTCTCTAAGTTAATCCTCGACTTATGGCCCCAGTTGAGCCCAAAGTTTCTGTTGTTAAGTGAAACATTTGTTAACTGTATTTTGCCCCATTTTATTACCTTTCTTACCACAGTTATTAAGTGAATCACTGCAGTTGTTAAGTTAGTAGCACGGTTGTTAAGTGAAACTGGCTTCCTCATTGACTTTACTTGTAAAACAGTTGCAAAAGGTGATCACATGACCCTGGGACACTGCAACCGTCATAAATATGAGTCAGTTGCCAAGCATCTGAATTTCAATCACATGTCCCTGAAGATGCTGCAATGGTTGTAAGTGTGAAAAACGGTCATAAGTCACTTTTTTCAGTGCTGTTGTAACTTTGAACAGTCAATAAATGAACTGTTGTAAGTCAAGGACTAGCGAGAAACATCATTTACTTTGGGGTCCTTTCAGGCAAGTTAAATACTGTAGAAGCTTATTACAATTTTCGATTTATTTTCCATAAATTTATTTATTTACAGTATGTCTCAGGTGCAGCAAAGTTTAAATGATTCAATATTATTTCTCACTATGAGTCGGGGAAGAAAGTTCAAAGGACAGGTTTTTTTTTCTAGTTTGTTTGCCTTAATTTAATCTTATGTGATAATCAAAGCTCTCCCTCCCAAAAGAATCCAGAATCTTGTGAACCTGCTAAATCAGCAGCCCCTGCATGTGCTGCCTGCATCCCACAGATGGAACATCACTTCTTTCCGCGCACCAGTTTCTGGCATGCTATGGACCAATAACAGTCCATGAACAGGAGTTTTGGGCCCCCTGTGCTAAATCATGTACACTTAGGAAGGAATTGGATGTGCTTCACTCTTCTCACTTGAAAAATGGCAAGATTGGTAATCTTATGGGATTAGAGTATTTTAAAATCTGACCGAAACATAAATTTAATTCAGTTTTGGGAAGTTGTAAACTCTTACTTATTTTGTTTTTCCTGAGTTTCAACTTTAAAGGAATTCTATAGGAGGGGCCATTTTTACAGTGTAGGAGCCTATCTCTCCCCTCCCTCTCTCTGCCCTCTCCTCTCTCTCAAATCCTATCCAATCTCTATGACATTTGTTAATTTATGCTGAAACAATGAGGCCACAATTAGAGACTAATGGCTGAATCAATAACATCTCCCTGGGAGAAAGAAAAAGGACTGATACGGATGGATGACTATCCAATCAATAATGATATGAATTACAGTTTAAAAATTGGATGTGTTAGATAGTTATTAGGGTGCAATTATTCATAAATGTGCCTAATTATTCATAATTATTCAGAAATCTTATTACTTCCCTGATTGTCTTAAGTGATCTCCAAGGCCAATTACTATCTGATTATGGCTATAGGACTCCTATGTTAATATGCGTGGGTCTTTTTTTTTTTAATTTCCATTTTTGTTCTGAAAATGTAGACGTCATATTGACTGGTGTTTTAAAAGAACTGCAGTGCTTAGCCAGTTATTGTACACTTTTTCTATTTACTGTATATCTCATTCAGTTTCTTTTGTTGCTCCTTTAATTTTATCTAGCTGTGATGGATCCTGCAGGACAGTTTCCCTTCATTTAGTGCCCTTCCAGGAATGCTACAAGGCGACAATACCATGCTGCCTGGGAATTATGGATGCTGTAGTCTGAGTTAAAGCAAGGACAGCAAGCCAGGGGATGTTTCTTTTCTCTAATGATCAATGCATTTTAAGAACAGTGATATTGATACGAAAGAACTTTCTCCCTATTCAGTACAACTTGAAAACCAGTTTTAAAATATTTATTGTATTTGCTAAATTTATTTGCCTCCTATCTCGCCTTGGGGATGCTCTAGGTGGCTTACAATAATAAAAGGAAGAAAAATGAAAAGGCGTGAACAGAAGTAAAATAATGGAACAATAAGGTAAACAATGATGAAGGAACACAACAAGAATAAATACATCAATATGATAACTATAATAACCAAAATACTCGGAATAAAAATCATGATGATTTCATTAGCTCTTAAGAGAAGAACCAACCATGAAGAGACTAACACCAATGGTATTATCAATAGGTTTTGTGTTCTGTCTTGATCTCCGGAATAATTTCACAACTGCTTTTAAATGAATGTATTTTTAAAAAAAACATAAATGAAATAGATAGAATATATATAATGAAGAAATGAATGAGGGTTGACTTGCTGATTGATATGTGCAAAACTGCTTGCCATCAACAAATGAAAAAAGAAGGATGGTCAGAAAATCTATTCTTCAGTCCTTTCCCACATGCATATTTTCTTCCATGAATGCTTTTCAAGAGGGTGAAAGAGTTATTGTTAAGTGACAAAGTGAGCATGCTCAGATTCTGAACTGCATCCCTCTATCTAGTTCGTAAGACTACTGACAGATTTTAGACATATTATCCATTTGCTTCCATAAATGGAAACCTGGGATTGATTGATTGAACAAGTTTATATGACTGCCCAAGTCACACATGGTAATGCTGTGATTACAGTGCAAACAAAGAAGAAGATTCAGAATCAGAAGACAGAGAAATAATCAATGCACTTCTTTTTCAAAGTTCTCAAATCACCCAAGCATTATATAGCCGTTCAGTGGGATTGGCTCTGCTGTTCTTATTTAATCTGTTTGAAGGATGGTCTCTTGATCTGGCATTCTTGAATGACCCGAGTTAATCTGGTATGATCTGATAATGAGATCTTGGCATGGATCCAAGATCTTGAGTTTGTGTCAATAAACTGAATGTACTACCTAAGTTGTTCGCTGCAGGCGACAGTGTGTTTGCTTGCAAGTCAGTTCTTGTATGACAGAACCTAGATTTGGATGAAAATGGGCATTTATTGCATTTGTGGAACCAATGGCCAATATGCGCTAGTAATGCTTTCAGCAATATCAGAAAATATTGCATTTGGCAAGACCATGACTAAGATTGGCAATGCATGTGAAAGCCTTAACTGATCAAAATCATGGTTAGGGGGAATGGGAGAATCGTTCTTATCTATAAAATACTTTGATGAAAAAACATGGTATTCGGAATGTAAATGTATGAATTAGTGAAGGAAATAAAAAGATACGTCATGCAGCATTTGAAGCAAAGTGATTTTATGCTGGGCAGGAAACATGCAGGCTAGGTTTTGCTCTTTGGTAGATCACTGAGAAATGCATGAATATGAGAAACTCAATTTATTACGCATTTGTAGTTTTAGAGAACAGGTGAGATAAAATGAATGTGACTGAATGATGGAATATTGAATGAATATGGAACTGGAAGTTTGTTGATGAATGTGATACAAGCATTCTATGATGAAATGCTTAGTGAATGCATTAAATGGAATGATGCAATATTCAGCAGTGAGTAAAGTAAGGATATAGGATGTCTCATTCATTTTTTTAATGTATTATAGATAAATGCACAAGGAATGTTATGATGGTATTAGAGAGGTGTTCATGGAGGAGGTTATGTTTTGTACATAGATGATACTGGGTTGTTGACTGAGAACTCAAATGATTTGCAGTAAATGTGGAACAGATCTGGTGAATCTGTGTACCTTAGTAGAATGTTTGTAAAGATGGAAAGAATATGAGGAAAGATTTAAATGTACAAATTTTAATTAAAAAGTAATAAGTAAAATGGGTAAAAAGACAAAAAAACCCAATGTGCTCTGCATTGTTTGACTAGTTGTCAAAACGGGTGAATAAAGCTGTGTAAGATAGTATACTGCTGCCTACTTGGTTACACAGAAAATGTCAGGTGAAATAAGAAAGTTGAATGCAACAGGAATGGGTCACTTAAGTGTTGTGTAAAACAAGAGGAGATGGTTCAAGAATCAATGATGCTACATGAATATTTATCAGTGGCCAATATGAAATAAAAAAATAGCACTAGCAACACCACTTAGTCATATACTGCTTTACAGGACTTTACAGCCGCCCTCTAAGTGGTTTACAGAATCAGTATATTGCTCCCAACAATTTGGGTCCTCATTTTACTGACCTAGGAAGGATGGAAGGCTGAGTCAACCTTGAGCCTGGTGAGACTCAAATCGCCAAATTGTAGGCAGCCGGCAGTCAGCAGAAGTAGCCTGCAGTACTGCACTTTAACCACTGTGCCACTGTGGCTCATAATGATATGGTTGGGTCACAAATGAAAATTGAATTGCAACACAAATTTATGAGAAAGAATGAATGGGTTGAAAGGCAGAAAAGAATTAGAAATTCATGGCTGGATAGAACTGATAAAATAGTGGGAGAAAAACAGGTATGACATTTGAAAAGCCAAAATTCTAAAAAAGAATTTGCAAAGAAAAAAGAAGTAGGGAGAAGTATTATAATGGTGTTGATATGAACTGGTTTTAGCCTTCTTCAGAACTGGATTTGGGAAAACAAGGCTCTGTTCTCCTGTACTTTAGCATAAGAAAGACATAGATGACTAGGGCATTTCCTTCCTTCCTCCCTCCCTCCCATGTGCTAGAAATATATCAGGACAGGAGTTTTATGGACACAGAAAACTGGGACAAAGGAAGCTTAAACTCATCCACTCCATCTAAAGGAAAGAAAAATCTATTGCAAGTTATCTCTCTGCCTAGGTCAAGGTCTGGGCTTCATCCAGCTTTGATGTATACTCTTAGTCAGAATACAGAAATTCTTGATTAGTCCTATTTGCCACCTGTGCTTTCATTAAACCAGTGTTTCTATAAATGGAGAGAAAGAAGGGAAAGGGGGGAAGGAAAAGAACAAGAAGGAGAACGGTTTTGTAAAGAAAGCAAGCATCATTTTCTTTTCCCATTCTTCCATTACTATCATTAAATTTCGGGACAGTATTAGTCATGATAAATTAGCATATAGATGAGTTTTGGGGGAAGGGAAGAGGAGGAGGAGGTGATGGGTTATGAGAACTAATATACAGTAGAGACATTTGAGTTTTTATGTGCACTGCACAGTAGCACCCTGAACTTAGGAGAACCAAGAAGTTGGTTATTTCTGGTTGTTTCAGTTTTACAGAATAGGATAGAATAGAATAGAATAGAATAGAACAGAACAGAAAAGAACAGAACAGAATAGAATAGAATAGAATAGAATAGAATACTTTATTGGCCAAGTGTGATTGGACACACAAGGAATTTGTCTTGGTGTAAATACTCTCAGCATACATAAAAGAAAAGATACATTTGTTAAGAATCAAGAATCATAAGGTACGACACTTAATGATAGTCATAGGGTACAATCAGCAATCAAATCATACTAGGAAACAATCAATATAAATCGTAAGGATACAAGCGACAAAGTTACAGTCCTACAAACACAAGTGGGAGGGGATGGGTGATAAGGAGTGATGAGAAGATTAATAGTAATAGTACTGCAGACTTTGTAATAGTTGAACAGACAGAAATAAGCTATCCTGTAGCACATGTTGTTTGGCAATTTGCAACATAACACTGCTTTCAAACTTGAAAGCACGTGGTGCTTCATGCTCATGGAAAAGTGTGTGTGCACAATGCAAGCACAAAAATAAATAGCTATAACATAATAGTAAATACAGGTTTTGCAATCAAATGATTGAGATTAAGCCTTGGCATTTCTAGATAGGATAGAGAAAAGTTGGAAAACCAGTCAGGGCCAATACTAGGCTAGATGAATCAAACAACTGACTATAGAAGCCAGCTTCTAATATTGCTACAGAATATAAAGGTTCTGTAGATTCAAAGTATATAAGAGTACAGACAACTTTGACTCCAGCAGATATGGACCATTAATAGAAACGCTTGCACTCCCAACTTGATTTCTTAAGTTTGTTCTTCATTCTTAGTCCATGGTGGGCGATGTGTTGAAGGAAGCAAATATTAGCCCAATTTTTTCTTGCTGGATGAGGTCAAACTTACACAAAGGTATTTCTTTTTTTCAATTTATGCCCTGTCCAATTCCGAAACCAGTCTGGGTACCTTGAAGTATTGCGAAACAGAACAAAAATCAAACAACACTGTTCAAAATGGATCGACAAGATGGACAGCTGGCCATTTGACAGAAAAACTTCTACACAAGTGCTGCAGGTGCATGTTCTAGGGATGAAAAATCCTGATTTGGCATTTAGAATTGTGCTGTTGGCTGGAGAAACTGATTCTGTTGGCTGGAGAAACTGACCCTTTCTTCTGCCTTTTGAGCAGAGATCGCTATGAATAATTTACTGTGTTACTGCGCAAGGAGTGGAATATAGGCCTCGGTGATCAGCAATTCTAAAAATACTACATATTGTTTTTATGGATAGAGGAATTCCAGTAATTGCATTTTTGCATTTGGTTATGTCAAACTTCTTCATTAAAGGATTCTGGTTAAACTCAGCAGTTAGACATTAATGAGACAATGACATTGAGTAATAGATTATGATTACTATTAAAATAAGTAAGAGTAGATGAGAGATTATTAAAACTGTGCATTGTTCTAAGAAAAAATACACATTTCCCTTAGAGACAATTGGAACCTGAAATCATTTGTCACAATGAATGGAAATTTAGGACCTTTGAAGACCAACTTCTGGGTAACAACAGAGGGCAATCCCATCTCCACAGGCATTTAATGAGGAACTTGGGAAAATGAATTTGAAAGGCCAGTGATAACAGATAATTAGAGTTGGAAGGGACCTTATAGGTCATCTAGTCCAACCCCCCACCCAAGTGGGAGATCCTACACCATTTCTGACAAATGCAGTCCAATCTCTTCTTGAAGGTCTCAAGTGATGGTGCTCCCACAACTTCCAAGAGCAAGCTGTTCCATTGGTTGATTGTTCTCACTGTCAGAAAGTTTTCTCTTTATTTCCAGGTTAAATCTCTCCTTGTTCAGTTTCCATCTATTATTCCTTGTCTGGCCTACAGGCGCTTTAGAAAATAGCTTGACTCCTTCCTCTCTGTGGCAGCCCCTCAAATATTGGAAGACTGCTATCATGTCTTCCCTGGTCCTTCTCTTCACTAGACTAGCCAAGCCCAGTTCCTGTAACCATTCTTCATATGCCTTAGTCTCTAGTCCCCCATTGGCTGGATCCAGCAGGATATTATATTCTGATCTATGCCAGTATACTGCAAAGTATACTGTGATGAGTTTATTGTCACTCCATATATACAATATGGGTATGCACACCAATTCAGTACATTTGCATATATTCACCCGCATTAATTTATAAGCTTTATTTACTAATAGCTTGGAAGTTAAAATATTGTACAGAATATTGTACAGAATTGAAAATATTCTGTAGTGGTAGCAGCAGCCACTTACAGAATATGGTTTTATTTCAAGTATCTAAATGGTTTTAAACACCCATTGTTGGTCCTACTAGTTCAACCTATGCCAACATAAAGCCTTTCGGATATGTTTGGAGTATAACTCTTATAATTCTTATCCAGCATGATCCAGTAGAACATTCTGGATTTTGTAATCCCAACACATTAGGAGTTTCATGTTCCAAATGCTATGATTTTCAGCTTCACAGGGGATCATTAGCTGAATGACCATTTGGGATTAATTTTCTTAGAAGCATTTTGCAAATGTGAGTAAAATAACACAAGACTGATATTGGGTTTCACATTATCAAAGTTGCTTGAGCTATAGTTTCCTTCTGTCATAATCATAATCAGAATAGCCTTGGTTTTCACTGAACAATATTATTCTCTTGAATGAACTTTAATTTACAATCCTGTTACCTTTCCTTTCTTATATTAATAACTATTTTACAGATAACGTTAGAAGTGACTTGTAAAGAGTTCTGCACTGCACTAGCATTTGAGAAGAGAATCTGGCCATTCAGCATGGTTATAATTCAGTTTCAAGGTTGAAAGATTCACTACCATATACCTAAACCCTTAAGCTATGTTTATATAGGGTGGGACATTAGCGGAATCTCACAATTGAATTACTATATTGCATTCCATCTGGGACTCAACATTGGTGAATATTTAACATCAAACCATAAAGAGATCCGGGAGTTATGGCTTTTTACAGTAATAAGCTTTCTTATTTAGCTAAATCCAAAGTATGATTACAAACCAGTTACTCCTTTGACATAAATGTGGTTAAATTTGGAAAAAGAAAACTTGGATGAAGTAAAAATATTTAACTGAATTTGAAGATTGGACTTGCTGGACTTGCTAGGAGAATATCAGGATATAGCTGGGCTATCAGAAAGCAGATAGTTGAGGAAAATAAAATAATAAAAGAAAGCAAAGGTAGTACCAATGATAATAGGTGCCTTGGAGGCAATCCCAAAACAATTGGAACACCACTTGAACACAATTGGCACTGGCAAATTCACCAACAGTTAAATGCAAAAGGCAGCTTCACTTGGCACAGCTTAATGCATGTCCTTTAACACCATCAAACTTTCACATCTGCCTATCTCAGGCCCTTGGGAAGGACTCAATAGGTGGACAAAAATGCCAAATCCAGCCTGAATATCTGGCTCACTTTGTGATGAACCATAAAATAAAAAAATAACATAAAACAAAATTTCTTAGTGATTCCAAAAAGAAAATGCATTACCATTACCGTTTAGAAAATTGTTACCCAACCCTTGGTGATTTTAGGATGTGTGGAATTCAAGTCTTAGGGCAGCCCTACCTTCTCTCTCTGCCTGGCTGGAAAATTTGGGGAATTAAAATCCACACATCTTACAGTTGCCAACACTGAGAAAAGGATTTAGAAGGTTTTAAAAGGGGGCAGCAAAATGTATGGAGCTGTTGATAATTCCTAATGCAGAGGCTTTCTGGGCATCATGACCCAAATGTTAATAGCCAGGAGATGAGAATGGAGACAATGACTCTCATATTCTTGTGAATGACTTTTCTGAATGCATGGAGTTTGCCAACTGGACTTTGGCATAACCCAACACTCTGGGTTCTTCTCATGGAAGTTTTTATTGTTGTGTAGGACATTCTCATGCCCAATTTCTTTGAGCTAATTCTACGGAACACAATAGATAATCAGTTCACTAGCAGATACAGACTGCACTATGAATGACCCCATGGACTTTGTTTAAAAAGAGGTAGGGTTAAGTAGGAAAATGCATTAGAATACCAGACTATTCTGCTCACAAGAAGCCAACTATAAATGTTCCCTTTTCTTATGGGAAAGAGCAGAAAAAATCCAGACACAACAGAAATAACTCTCTCTCATATATTTTTCTTTTTAATTAATATTTCATGATCAGTTAACCAGCAGTCTGTTATCTTCCTAATAAAGCCAAGGTATTACAGCCAATAAAAAAATATTTATGACCACATTTTTATGTTTTAATCAAGGGCAAACCTTCCGACATATTCTTTTTTAGCTGCTTGACATTGCACATGATTAAGTAAAAAAATAGCTTTTTATGTGAAAAAGGAAATGCTCACTGAGGTTAGTTAATTAACACATCGTCCTTTAGAAATGCAATAAATCCAGCATGATAGAAAAGAACTAGAAATAATTTTAGATACTCTTGCTTGTAGTAGAGTCTGTGCTGGATGCAGGTTGATGTCTAATATATTGTTTTGCTCATATTGTTGTTTTTCTCTTGATACAGCAATAGCAATAACATTCATATACTGCTCCATAGTGCTTTACAACTGTTAAGTTTGCATAGAGAGGCAGACATGGAGTGCTTCAGCTCTTAAGTTTATTGTGACTTCAACTCAATTCAAACTAAACCAATGATTTCAAACACTGCATACATAACAACAACCACCTCTAAGTGGTTTACAGAGTCAGCATATTGCCCCCAACAATCTGAGTCTTCATTTTACCTACCTTGAAAGGATGGAAGGCTGAGTCAACCTTGAGCAGAATTGAACTCAGGTGAGCTGTGAATTAACCTGCAATATTTCATTCTAACTACTGTGCCACCATGGTTCCTGAAAGTTGGGTATTCCTGCCAACTTGATGTCATCTGTAAATTTGATGAGTTTCCCATCTATCCCCTCATCTAAATCATTGATGAAGCTGTTGAAGAGTACTGGGCCCAAGACAGAGCCTTGGGATACCCCACTTCATATTTCCCTCCATATAGATGCAATTCCACTAAGTTGAGTGTGGTTGGTCAGCCAACATCACCACCAACATCTGGTGGTGATGTTGTCCAACCCACATTCTTCTATCTTATCAAGTCATGGGTTGCAGTTTACTTTATTAAATGCTTTACTGAAGTCCGAGTAAATTATATTTACAGCATTTCTCTGGTGCACTACTTTTGTTACTTTGTCAAAAAATGCAGTAAAATTTGTCTGGCATGATCTGTTTTTGATACATCTGTATGCTAGCTGAAATCCAATAGGTGTGGTTTTTGTGATTACTTGGTTAATAAGCAAATACTTTTCAAGCAAGCAATGTCTTTCCCTTAAGGTAATTATGTTACTTGTATACAATGACTAGTCCTGTTCAGTCAGATCTTTCTTCCTCTGATGCTTGCATAGGGTACTGCTTTATTTTTGAATATGACTCCCATAATCCCAAATTGGCATGTCCAATATGGAATTTGTAGTTCAGGATAGAACTCTATAGAGACCAAATTGCCTATCTCTGTACTGACAGAGTCAATGGGCTGTTTCCATAGTCCAAAAAGACACATACTGAAGAACTGACTCAGAGAATTCAGAGAAAGTCAACAAACTTCTTTGCAGTGGACTGTGCAATTCCACTATTATAGCATATATAGCAGCAGAACAAAAATGCTGCATAATCTAAATACAGACTTAGAAATGAATCATGGACTCCATGTTTCATTCAGTATTCAAGAAGCTATCTCTAATTATGTCATTGTCTTATCTTCATTCACAAAGAACTTGCTCTGTAAACTTATTATTGTGAACTTTGCTACATGAGCATCAACAAACAATCCTAGGAGTTCAGTCAAGCCTTTGTTGATGCTCATGTAGCAAAGTTCACAATAATAAGTTTACAGAGCAAGTTCATTGCCACAAAGCATTCTTCTTCAACCTGGTGCTCTCCAGATGTGTTTACATCTCAGGAGTTATAATCCACCATACCAGGAGATTAATAAGCAGGACAAAGGTTCAGATTTTATTTTGCAAAAGGGCTGGGGTGGTGGTGGTGGGGAGAGAGAGAGAGAGAGAGAGGGAGGGAGAGAGAGAGAGAGAATACAGCTCCACTGATGTGCTGAATAATATAAATAAGGTATCCCAACAGACTGTAGTTAATCTCATTTATATTTAATTAAAATGAAGTATATTTAATAGGGATCCTCTTCATCCACCTATCCTTTAATTATCTTCATCTTGTTATTAAAAACTTACTATTTTTGGAAATTTTTGAGAGCTGCATCCAGGACTTCCAGGATGCAACATAGTCTCAGATTGTATACTCGAGAAATAGTAGGCCTGTCCTAAGATTGCTATAAAACAAGAAATGATGCACCATTTGCAATCTTCGGGTATGAAATAAAATCTTTTATTTTGGGTATGAAATAAAATCTTTGCGTGAGATAAAGTGTTTAGAAATGTGAAAATAAATAATAAATGATAAATAAATAAATAAATAAAAACAGAGAAAGAAACAACATTCAAAATGGCATTAAATGCCCCAGAACCCTCTGCCATTACAAGGAGGTAGTGAAAGACACCAGGTTGAGGAAGAAATTTGGGCCTGGATATGTATTTCGTTCCTCGCTGTTTTAGGGTTCTCATGATCATTTTCAAAGATCACTGATTTGAGAAATGGTCCATATAATAAGGGCTGACTGAATAATTACTACAATGGCTGGAGAGTGGAGTTGATGTTTGCTCTGCTAATTGTACTTAATTTACTGTGACTTTTCCCCAGAGGTTCCTGTTGATTTGAGAGTGTTAAAACACAGCGCCAAGACATTTCAGTGGGAGAAGGTATCAATTAAAAGTCCTATAGGAATCATTAAAGAGGGATCGTTACAATGAGTTTCTGATAGGCAGTCTATGCTGAAGCTATTGTAGAAACACCAAAACCTGGTCTAGGAGTATTTTAAATGATTATGCTTCAGCTAACACATGGCATTAAAGCCATGTCTTTATGTGAAGCATCTTAAAAACAATTTAAGCACTGGATGGGTTTATCTTCATCTTCATTGCAGGCTACTGAACGTGCCAGTGATCTAGATCAAAGGTCCCCAAACTTGGCAACCATAAAATTGTGGACATGCTGGTTGAGGAATTCTGAGAGTTGAAGTCCACAAGCCTTAAAGATATCAAGGTTGGAGATCCCTGATCTAGATGACTGAGGGCCTCTTCTTCTCCCCTTTCTCTTCTTGGAAGTTATTATTATTTTATTAGACTTGTATGCCGCCCTCTCTCCCTAAGGACTCAGGGCGGCGAACAATAAAAACTCAGTACAAATTACAATAAAAAATCATTAAACCAATACAAGCCTAATCAATCATTATAAAAATTTTAAAAAATTAAAACGAAGAGTAAAAATCAACTCATACCCCTGAAGACAGTCCAGACTGGCCTGTTGAAACAACCAGGTCTTCAGGTCCCAGCGGAAGGAGTGGAGATCAGGGGCCAAACAGAGGTCCATGGGGAGTTGGTTCCATAGGGTGGGTGCTCCCACAGAGAAGGCCCTACCCTGGGCACCACCAGTCAACAATGCCTAACCGACGGTACCCCAAGGAGGCCCTGCCTATGGGAGCGTACTGGGTGATCGGAATGTGATGCTGGCAGGAGGCGTTCCTGCAAGTACCCTGGCCCCAAGCCATTTAGGACTTTATAAGTTGTTACTAACACCTTGAAACTAACCGGGAAGGCAACCGGCAACCAATGCAGGTCGCGCAGGAGGGGTGTAACATGGGAGTATTGGGACACCACCATCACAGCCCACGCAGCCGTATTCTGCACCAGTTGCAACCTCCAGGTGGTCCGCAAGGGCAGTCCCATGTAGAGAGCATAAGTTGAGTATATCCCAGAAGACTTCTAATACATGGGATTCTTTCTGAACAAATTCCTATCTATCTAGAAGTGGAAAGAAGAAAAGGATCATATGCCATTTCATTAGTTAGAGGTTACCATGTCCATCTTATCTGTGCGTTATCTACCAACTCTAAAAAGTGTCAATAAACCATAGCACACTTCAAAGTAGCACTGTCAGCTCTGAGTTGGAAAGTTCTGGACCACCCTTAGATGAAAACAAAATGTTCGTGTTTTCTATAGCTCCCTGCTTCCATTCAGAGAGTTGTCAAGACTTTTGTAGCCCAAAAGTGATGGCCATATTTCAAAGAAGATATAAAGAGTTCAACTGGTTCTAGTTATTATTATGCTGTCAGCTTTCCATATAAGGATATAAAAGTAATACAGTTGTTAACATATATAACAATGAAACATCATGTGATTTTATCAATAAACCCTAACAAAAAGTTTCCAATCTAAATGACCAGTTCGAGGTTGACTCAGCCTTCCACGCTTCCAAGGTCAGTAAAATGAGGAACCAGATTGTTGGGAGGCAATATGCAGATTCTGTAAACCACTTAGAGAGGGCTGTAATGCACCATGAAGCGGTATATAAATCTAAGTGCTATTGCTATTGCTAAATTGTACATTAATTTTCAAAATTTTTTGAATTACATTGCTAATTTCCATCCAGTGTTGTTTAGCTTTTTTGCAACTCCATGAAGGTGATAAAAGGTTCCTATTTGGATCTCACATTTCCAACAACTATTTGAGGATCTTTTGAGGCTACTTTTGATCTTTTTTAAAAAATATAGAAATCATAACAGTTTTTCTTCCAAGCAAGAAAAAAAATTGAATTACAAAAATGAAAATTAGTAATTAAATAAGTGCAGGAAAAAGAGCACTGGATCTTTCACTTCAAGTGAAGATGCTCAAAGCAAAAAAAAATGGGATGGTGAATTGTGTTGCATTGGTAAATTAATCTTTGCATCAGTAGTTTTGAAGGAAGCTTGGTGAGAAAATTAACCTTCCAAAGTTATAAGATAAACTACTTCTTAATTGCATTTGCCAAATCATGCATACCAAGTAGCACCTGTCATAGCTCAATGATAGGACAGGTAAATTTCCTCAACAATTTTACCTGACTTAAGTATTATTTTGGTATATTGGAATAGTAGTTATATTGATGTGGTAGGGCAAAGTACAAAGGCCTTAAGTCTGCAATAATTCGTCCTGTCATCTGGAAAGCAGATTTGCTAATTACTGTCTTGTTGCCTTCTTTGTTGAAGGTCGTTTAAAATAGAAGGTTAAACACTTCACTGAGTTCCAGATTCTACCTGGACAGGTTATTTTCTCTAACTCATTAACATAGACTCAGGTAGGTGTTTTTGCTCAAGCAATGGCATATACACCAAGAAATGGTGCATTGAGGAAACTTAAATTTCTCATTTGTATTAATTCTAAACAATCCTAAGGATTTCTTGGTTATATCAAATATGGTAAATTAGTTTTCTGTGAATTTGAAATGAGAACAAAAATGGCAATTATATTCTTCTATTTCAGGAATTGATTTGATGGTTCAGGACATAATTGAGTGATGGCCTTGTAATTGAGATTTGCCCTTATGTTGGCTACTATGAGAAAGAGGAAGCTGGACTAGACAGTTAGTGATTATCATCAACTCACACCTCTATGGCAATAGTGGTATGTGGGAATGACCTTGAGGACAGGAAGAGCTGCAGTCAGATCAATTGTCAAATAAGAGATAGTGGCAACTTAACCCAGTTTCAGACTTGCAAAATTAACATTGATCTTGTGAGGAGGCACACCCAGTTGAACTAATTCTACTTTATTGTAACATTCATAGAATCTTGCAAGATTTATCCCCATCATCTTAACAGCCCCAAAATATAGGGAGGGTCCTTTCTGAAATGTTTGCCACACCCAGATTCTGGTTGCAGACTAAGCTGCAACCTGGCAGCACGGAAACAGCCACAACTTGCCCAAATTCATTCTCTGGGGAGAATGTGGATTTTGGCCACATTCTGTGAAGTAACCCATTTGTGGCACCTTGGTTCAAATTATGTCCTATAATGCAGGGATCTCCAACCTTGGCAACTTTAAGACTTGTGGACTTCAACTCCCAGAATACCTCAGACAGTTTTGGTGAGGAATTCTGGGAGTTGAAATCCACAAGTCTTAAAGTTGCCAGGATTGGAGACCCCTGCTATAATTTTGTCCTTCATATTTTAGGCATTGACCCAAGGTGATTAAATTGCCTAATGCAGCATTTGTTCTGAAGAATTAACATATTCTTGCATTCAGCCCCAGAAGTCAAAGTCGGAATACTGTAAACATAATAGATTTACAGACTATTCAAATGTTATTTTTCAACAAGGGTATACATTGTTATATAACTTTAATTAAAATGTAGACTTTTCTCACATACTGAGAGAACAGGGAACCAAATTCTGCCTTCTTTGAAAGAGCCCTTCTGCTGCCTCAAGCCTTGTAATTTACAAATAGCCACAAATGTTTATAGTGAGGTGTGAGAAAATCTATATCAAAAACAGAATTGTCTGCTTCACTCACCGAAATTCTGAAACTTTGTAGGTCCATAATTAACTGGAGTTAGAAGCCTTATCTGAATTTGTACACAATATAACTCCTTTTCTGTATTATTGCTTTTTATGTTTAAAACTTGGCCTAGACATAAAAGTAAATACATTCTCAAGCTAGACACGTCTGTGACTACATCGACAAAAATCTGCATGGTTTTCCTGGCAACAACACAGACATGGAATGCCTCTGCCTTTTTGAAAAATGTGTTTGATGTCCCAATCTAGTCTAAAGCATTGGGATTCCATGGTGACAGCTGATCCAAATATTAAATAGGTCTCACAAGGCATCCAAATTTTACCCACTGAAACACAGATGCTGGGCAATGGTAGTCTTGGTGGTGCAGGCTGTTAAATGCCTAGCACTTAAGTTCCAGCTGCCTGCAATTACTGCAGGCTTGAATCCCACCAGGCTCAAGGTTGACTCAGCCTTCCATCCTCTTGGGGTAGGTAAATTGAGGACCCAAGATTGTTGGGGGCAATAAGCTGACTTTGTAAAAATGCCGCTTAGTAATAAGCAGGCATATACAATGGAATGAAGGCTATTGCTGAGTGCATTGGTTGTATCCCAAAAATTGTAAGCTGCCCTGAGTCTTCGGAGAAGGGCGGCATATAAATGTAATTAAAAAAAATGGTTAGAAGGAGAATTGAGGGAGAGAAAAAAAAAGAAAATATAAGTCTTCTTGGTTTTCCTTCATGGGATTGCATGCTTGGTTCTTCTTTGTATTAAATGTGAGTTTAAAATCAGGATCTAGAAGCCCTGACCTTCTTCCTTAGCAACAGAGATACTTAGGCTTGTAAGAGAGAAGAAAAGAGGTCAATTGATGAGGCAGAGCTGTCCTTATCAATATGCTGTCTTGGTACCAACTTTTCTTCTTCCCTGTAATATATCATAATCAGTTTTGTCACTCTTAATACTTGCAGTTCTCCACTTTGAATAAAAGCATAACTAAGACTTGAGGGTATGTCAGATATAACAAAAAATGTAACTATGAAAAAATAACAACAAACGAGAATAGAAATGACTGCTTCCTATCCTGCTGAGTTGCCTGCGGCAGTTACATATTTCCATTGAGTTATTTTATGATCAGGCCAGTATGTTATTGAAATATTATCTCTTTAGCCTTTCTCATTCTGATAAGAAACGACAGCCTCTCAGAACAGGAATTCATATGGAGAACAAAATATAGGTTGAGGAGAAAATTTAGCTGGGATGAAGAACAGGCTTGACTGTCTTGCTGTTATATCTCCTCAACAATAAAATAAAATAAGGACACCTTCTTTGTTTCTGTAAAATAATGAAGCAGAATAATATTCTTGGTACAGTTTCCTAGGATTTTCTATCATTTGGAGATTACATTGCCTTAGGGCAAGTGTGAGCAAGAGTCTATAAATTAATGGAGTCTGAGCAATATCTAGCAGTCTCAAGTGTAGGTGAAAATTTCTTCCACTTTGCTTTGTACATCCTTATTTTCACAATAAGCCTCAGATGAAGGTTCAAGATGTTTGGATAAATGTGTCTGTCCTTGGCTTATACCATTGAAAGGTACATCACAACCAGAATAAAAAGTCATACTGGCTTGGATCTCAAGTACACAAATGAATATTTGATGGTGTTTCCAGGTGAATTGTGCTTTCAGATGAGGAGAATGACTAAATTCAGGAGCAATAACATGGAATTATTTTGGAAACACAGAAAAGTGGGTGAAAAGTTGGTATTCCTTTGCAAACATGATTCAGCAGTGGGTTCTCTTAGCTCATGAGCATTTCAGGGCCCTTTTCGGACGATTTGTCAAACTTGTGATTGGGTCTAATAGATTGGCAAAGATGTTTAAAAATATCCACACACACTGAAAAAAATGAACAGAGAGTGGTTTCACAATTGTGTCGTTATTTGCTTAAAGTTTCTATTGACTGAATCCACATTAAAATAGGATAATACGGTATATGGTTCATACTTTTGGGGTGTCAAAAGTCAACACAGGTTTGAAAAAAATCTCATAGAAAAAAATCTTATTAATTCCCTACAGTTTAATAAACAGCCATTTATTAACTTAATATTTCACATGCCCATGTATGGTGATGAACATATGTTTATTACGATACTATTTATTTTATATTTAACAAAGAAGGAGAGGTGGTAACCTATGAGCCTTGGATTTGTAAGTTGTCCCTAACAGAGACAACCCATCCACTAATGCTCTGCTCTAGTTGCAACTTACAGTTCATGGGCTGGAAGGCAGGAGATGTATTGAGAAGTCAGCAACTCTAGCTGGAAAACAAATGGCAAGAGATGTGTATTCAGCTGTGCATTTCTCCCAAAGCAGAAGGCACAGCAGGGCTCAAAAATATAATTTCTAGCATTTGCTGAACAAACAGTTTTCCCCCTTCACCTTCCAACATTCCTTCCAACCAATTGCAGATGATAGTATGAGATCACAAGTGAGATTTCTAGGAGCAGAGATGGAATTAATGGTAGCCTTAAATATTAAAAATTATCTGGAAACTGAAGTGGGCAATAATGAAAACAATTTCCTGGAAAGGCCAAAGTAGTAGCTGCATTTTGGTCTGTACAAATGGTGTTTCTTCACTGAGTGAAAAGATGAGGAAGAGGAAACGTTGCACATCATGGACGTTGACAGAAAATGCCTGAATGTTCTTTTTTATCATGATATGTATGTCTGACTTTCTACTAGAAATGTCCATTTGTAAACTGCCTATTTCTGAAAACTAGAAGTGTGTAGGATAATAAGCCAGCTACTATAGAAGTATAGGGAAATATGACGTACATCAAGCTCGGTGTGGAGACAATGAATTGTGATTCTGTGCCAAAATCTGCAGCCATGAGTAAACTGGGGTTGGGTCTCATAGTTTGAAGCAGAGATGAGAAAACACAGCCAAAAACGTTTGTTGTTTTTTAAAAGTAAGGGCTAGAAAAAGAAACATAAAAACATGAAAATACCTTATAATAAATTTGTGCTATGATTCTGAATTGAAGCAATAGCATTTCATTCTATGGAAGCAAAACCCTTATTTTAGTCTTTATAAGTTCATATTTTCATTCTTCCGTTTGTTTCAGTGGGGTTGTTCTTCATTTAATACAAAAGAGTTAAGAAATCTTGATTTGTGACTGCTAAGGAGTAACGTGGAGTCAAAAGGAAGACAAAAATCTTCCCTTCCCCTCTAAACTGTTCCCTCTCCTCCCTCAGATCTTAAGACAATTAGTCCTCAATTTTCAGCAGTTCATTTAGTGATTGTTCAAAGTTATAACAGCCCTGAAAAAAGTGACTTATGACCATTCTCACGTATTACCATTGCAGCATCCCCATGCTTGCATGATCAAAACTCGGATTTTGGCAACTGACTCATATTTATGACAGTTGTAGCGTCCCGGGATTATTTGATTACCTTTTGCGACCTTCTGACAAGCAAAGTCAATGGGGAAACCAGATTCACTTGTGTTATTAATTGAACATCTGCAGTGATTCACTTAACAATTATGGCAAGAAATGTCATAAAACAGAGCAAAACTCACTTCACAAATGTTTCACTTAGCAATAGAAATTTGGGCTCAATTGTGATCGTACATTGAGGACTATCTATATCATGGTTGAAGGGGAACCAGAAAGGAAAGCAACCTGAGAACCTTTGACATGAATGATTGGTTAGAGTGAGACACAAACAAAAGCAAATATAACTTACCATACAAAATGTATTTCATATATCAGGCATGATTTTAGTTACTTCTTGTGTCAATAGACTTCAGCTTAGCGGAAACCAGAGTAGCAGCATTGGCACATGGCATTAAGAAATCCAACAGGTTATTTTTGGTTTCAGTTACCAGGTTGCTGCAGAGAATTTGGTGCCTGGGATCTGCAAATCTTGAACAGTGCCTTATAATAAATTTGCACTATCATTTTGAATGGAAGCAATAGCATTAAATTCTACAGAAGCAAAACACTTATTTTTAGTCTTTATAAGTTGTCATTCATATTTTCATTCTTCCATTTGTTTCCATGAGTAGTTCTCCATTGAAATTATAACACAAAACAACAAAAAAAAGTCTTGATTTGTGACTGGTTAGCAATAACAAAAAAAATTCTTTTTTCATTACCCCAGTAAAAAAACTGAAAAGTATATTGTGGAGCAAACTGCTGATTAATTTTGGAGGTACCCCTATTGTTTGATCACGCTTTGTTCTGCAAAGTTATGATTCTTGCATATTTTCTTTTTTACATTTTAAAAAGACCATTAATGGAGAAGCAGATGTTGCTATGTTCCCTGCAAATGCTACACAGTGAATCATCTTAGCCTCTCCGTAAAATTTTAACTTAATGGAGTCCTGGCATTTGTGATGAGCTGAGTAACTTAATTTTATAGAACAACCTATTGAACAAGCTGTTCTTGGACATTCCCATCTCAACTAAATGTTAGAAGTATTAAAATTCACATTAGCGCAAGAGGAAATTTTGCATGGGCAATCCTTTAATACAGTGTTTTATGGCTCTATTAGCTGCACAGCAGCTGGTGACATGATGAATTTAATCCATTAAAAGATTCAGTAAGAGGTTTAAAAGTCAGCTTTTTAAAACATAATCTTGCTGCTAGGGAAGAGAACTTCTCCTCAGGACCAGAGGCATGGTGGGTTCACAGTGTGGCAGGTATTGCTATGAATGACAATGGCATGACTGGCTTCAAAATGCTGATGGCTTCATACCTAGCAGAGACAGGTTGTAGTGAGGAGAGAATTCAGTGGAACAAGCATATTCAAAAAAAGGAGCAAAGGAAAGATCAACATTCTTTTTCTTTCTACCATTTTACCACAATTAAGAGCTTGTATTTCAAGATCATACCTGTCTAATCCACAAGCCACCAAATTGGATGTAATCTATCACGTTGATCTGTCTGCGGTGTTTGACGGCCACTTTATTTTTTGTCAGACCAGCTTCTCATGTGGTAAAAGTCAACGAGATTGTTAGGTTAAATAAATTAATGTGTCACATTTTATGCAGGACTTAGCTCATTGGAAACACAGCCACAGAAACCCATATTCTATTAATTAATTAATTAATTTATTTATTTATTTGACTTGTATGCTGCCCCCTCTCCAAAAAGGACTCGGGGCGGCTAACAACTAAAAACAGCACAATAAGTTACTTAACTAAAATAAGATTAAATTAAACAAGCCAAATTCAACTAAAAACCCATTACAATTTAAAATATAAACCGCCCCCCCCGAGAAGTCAGCCCAGCCCAGCCTGTTCAAACAACCAGGTTTTTAAATCATGACAGAAGGTGCGGAGGTCGGGGGCCAAACGGAGACCCAGGGGTAATTGGTTCCATAAAGTGGGAGCTGCTACAGAGTAGGCCCTCCCTCAGGACACCGCCAAACAACACTGAGTCACAGATGGCACCCCGAGGAGTCCCTGCCTGTGCGCTCGTACAGGGTGGTTGGCATTCGATGTCGGCAGGAGACGCTCCCGTAAATAACCCGGACCCATGTCTCGTAGGGCTTTGAATGTTAGTACCAAAACCTTGAATCTCTAGTGGGTTTCCAGATCAGAGTCTTACAATGCATCAAATCAACTGAAGTTATCCTCTGAATCCAACTTGAAAAAGTGTCAGCATATAAGAAGGGAAAAAGAATGGCCATTTCTACATTCAGGTTCTATATCACAGCTGGGCTGGAAAGGGATCAACTGTAGCAAAATGGAAGAGAAAACTTTTTTTTATAATATTTGCAGTTGAATTTACTAGGCCTAAGGCCTTAAAAACAACAACAAAGTCAAAGAAGAGGAATATGTTCCAGACAAAGTTCAAAGGCTTAATATCAAACTTGAACTTAGAAGAAAAGATAAAGGTGAAAGTAAAGATTTCCCCTGCTGCCCAGCTGTGTCCAATTCTAGGGGTGGTGCTCATCTCTGTTTCTCATCTGAGGGAGACAGCATTGTCCAAAGACATTTTGGTGGTCATACGCCAAGGCCCATGGAATGCTGTTACCTTCCCACCAAAGTGGTACCTATTTATTTACTCACATTTGCACACTTTTAAACTGCTAGGTGGGCAAGTAATGGGAGCTCACCCTGTCGCGCAGCACTCAGATCTTGAACCTGGGCTGTCAGCTTTCTAGCTGACAAGCTCAGTGTTGTGGCCCGCCAGTGGCCAGCAGAGCTGGCACAGATTTGGACAGTGTGGAGGTTGGGGAGGAACATGGAGTCTGAGGAAGGCTCTGAGGAGTGCTGTGCATCAGAGGCAGAGATGGGGCCAGGGCTGTCTGATAGTTATCAGCTACCTCGAGTCGGACATCAGTGGGGCAGAAGAACAGCTGGAGCCGGTTCCCAGTGTACGCATGTGCAGAGCTGCCAGGAGAAGGGAACAGCTAATCAACAAGGGTCGACTCAGGAGTAAAGCCACAGGTGGATAGTAAATGGCTCCTCCCATTGGGAATAAAGAGGAGTGAAAGGGGAGTGGTGTTTGCAGGAGACAATTAGTTCAATTCATTAGGGTGAAGATCTGTTCCTGACTCCTTGCCAACTATTGTCTGCTACAGAGTGGCATTTGGAAGATATCGGCCTGGCACCTCTCCAAGCCTGATAAAGGTCTGTAGTTTTTGAAATCTCTTGAAAGACTGTTGGCCAGGACTTTGTTGGAGAGGAATTCACTTTAAATAAAAGGGTTTTATTGGGATGAGGGGTCGGCTTTGTGTTTTTGGGAAGCCTGGGTTAGAAAACTCTTTAGTCTTTAAGTGCTGAGTCATTGCACCCCCTGTTTTAGAAGAAGAAAAGAAGCAACTGTTTTTTACCCCATTTCCTGGAAGGAACAGTTAGCAGAAAAAGATTCCCCTTCTCATTCTACAGACAACTCTTATTCTACTGTAAATGTCAATGGCAAGTTTATGCTTTTCTATTTCACAAGCGTTTCCAATGTGTGAGAAGATCTGGAGCAATGCATGCATTTAAAAGTGTGTGGTGGGGTGGAAATGACAGATGAATTGTATACAGATTTCTTAGAGGTGAGCAACATCAGCCTAATTTTATGAAGCCTTCAGTTCAAACACTGGAAAGAGAGGAGGAAGAGGTGGGATTATCCCTCTCCTTTAACCAGTGTTGTTTTGTGCAAAAAGAAAAAAAGAGGTTACTTGAAGCTAAGAGGAGTTACTAGAAACAGAAAAGGAGAAATAGAAAGAGGAAGAATGAGCAGCTCTATTGATTGAACATTGGCCCAAGTTTAATGGTCAATGATGAAGTCAAGCTTTAATGCTGCTTTTTCTATCAGGTATTTGTTCATCAATAATTTTAAGTTTTAAGTAGCATTCCCTTGATCTGCATTTATAATGAACAAGAGGTTTAAGTCAGTTCAAACCGTGTCATCGGACAGACTGCTGCTGCCGTCACTTTTATCCAGGGCGAATTCCTGCTGAATGGTTAATCAGTTTAAAATTAATTTTTAAATTTAATTTATGGACAGTCTCTTTATATCTTCATGTGGCTTTGGAATTTGACTACGGGCTGTCTTAGGCATGATGAGATGACTAATGTTAGAGTTCATTTTTTCCTTGCTGGAGTTTACTTCACAGATGACTGCTTTCCATGCATTTGTCATATTGATTTTACTTCAGAATTTTAATACAAATAGTCTGTGTGCTCTGGACCTATTTATACTTTCTCTGAGGTAAAGCTCCAAGAATGAGGCAGGCTCCAGTAAAGATATGTAGGCTTGTAAGTGAATAGAAGATTTTGGGAAAAGGGGCAAGTTTTTACATGCACACTATCGTGTCTTTGATAGCCTAACACAGCAAAATATTTTCCCTCCCCTGATTACAACCTTCCAGTACAATGAAGGCTAATGGAACACCTTGAAACAAGAGGTTGCATCCTTTAAAATTTTAATCAGCTAAACTAGTTTCTACAATATCTGCTCTTGAGGCTGCCATCCAACACCTAGATCGATAAAGCCCAGTGAAATAATGGGATTTATTTCTCAGTAAACATGCATAGATGTGGCACTGTAAGATAGGCATTGTTATTGGATTCATCAGGCAGGGAAAAGAATATCATAGTAATTAGAAAAGAGATGTAGCACTGTTCTATATGTTCTTAATTATTGATGCCATGACTTTAAATGTTTACTATATAGAATAAAGTCTGTAAGAATGGTTTGAAAAGGATGCATTATTTTACTAGTGTAGTAATAATAAAGAAATATTACTTCAATATATTTTAAGGCTGGAAAAGCCTGTTTAAATAAAACATCTTTGAAAGACTTTTTCAAATGTAACTTAAAATATTTTTGTTACAGAACTTTGTGTTTTAGAGCATATTACATTTCAATTTTCAACCAGAGCCTTTTGCTTGTGATAGTTTGGGGTCAATTATTCCCAACCCCCTTAATGAGGATTTAAAATATATTTCTCTCTCATAGTCCCTTAAGACACTACACTCCTCATGTCCCTTTTACCAGAGGAGAAATAGGGCCCAGTCACCAATTGTACATATTTGATTCTGTATTCTTTAGCTGTTCCGGTTTTAAAGTTTCCTTTTCCATAATTTCATGTAAATTTTGTCAATGTTGTAGTTGACAACATGGTCAGAGACTGAAATCTGCCTATTCCTATTGGCCAGTTCTGGTTGCTGCAAATGTGCCTCTCTCCTCCATGGCCATGTTTGCAGATGGAATGGGACAACTCACCATGGCCAACTTGCCTCCGGACAAATCGCCAAGGCCAACTCACCGCAGGCCAACCCATTAGAGGACAACTTAACAATTCAATTTAATTATTTAAAATAAATAAAAAATATTTTAATAGTTGTCATTCACATTTCATTCTGTCCCTCTTTTTGCATCCTTTGTTTAATGATTCTATCCCACCTTTTCTTAGATATTAGTGTAACTCTTGTCCCACAGCGAGTCGTCCCATGGTGTGTTGGCCACAGCAAGTTGGCTGTGGCCAGTTGGCTGTGGCCAGTTGGTCATGGTGAGTTGGCCTTGGTGAGATGGCCATGGTGAATTGTCCTAGATCTGTCTGCAGAAGCACAGCCTGTCTGGTGCTTTCAGAAGTGCTTGTCTGATCTTACAGGGGCTCCTCATATGTACAGGGCATTTTGAGAGAATGTTAGTTCCAGAGGTGGTATGCAGCAGGTTCTGACCAGTTCTGGAGAACTGGTAGCAGAAATTTTGAGTAGTTTGGAGAACTGGCAAATACCACCTCTTACTGGCCCTGTCCCCATCTATTCTCTGCCTCCTGAGTCCCAGCTGATTAGCTGGGTCTTCTTTTGTTGCCCTGCACAGGAGAACAGAGCTGGAAAGCAGGTTAGTGGGGTGCTTGCATGTTGTTAGTCTGGTAAATTGGTGAAATCAGAGTGGTTAAACCTGCTTCTATTTAACCCATTTCTATCTCACAACATGTTAAGGAAAACAATTGGTAGTTGTTTTTCCAGGCAGCAGGAGACACTAAGGGAGAGAGGAAATTAAGCTGAAGAATCTGTTATGTATGTAGGTTTGAATGTTATTGGTTTAGTTTGAATTGTTCTTGTAAAATGTCAAATAGGATTAGTTTAAATAGTGCGGGAAAACCCTGCACTATGATTGGCTGGCAACTACGGCTGCTGGCTATAAGAAGCAGCCGTAGCCCAGCCAAGTCGGGTCCATTCGAGCTGTAGTCACTTAATAAACTCTTCACTGAAGCTCTTGCATCTGACTCTTCATGCAAACTTAACACTGGCGGCGAGGATGGGATTCCCTGAAGAAGAAGACGACGCGGAAGACAAGCAGAAGAGCGAGATGGCTGCTGAACACCCCAGCCCCGTTCGATCCGGCGGCAGAAGACTGGGAATCATATGGGATCGCTTCCAAATGTATTTGGAAGGAAACGACCTTGCTGACATCCCGAGAAGCGGAAGACGGTATTTCTCATGCACTGCGGTCCGGCAGTCTTCAAGATGGCGAAGGCATTGGCGGGAGCTGCAGACTTGAAGGTAATGGAATGGTCTGATTTAGAAAAGCTTTTAAGAGCCCATTACGCCAAGTATCGTGCCTCATTAAGAGACACGAGTTTTATCGTCATCAAGGGGAAAGCAAAATGTTAACCACTTCGTGGCAAGTTTAAGGGACATTGGGGTGCTTGTGAGTTTACCAACTTAGAAGAGGCCATGCGTGATTGGTTTGTTCTAGGCCTTAAAGATAAGGTCTTACAGAGCAAATTACTAATGAAACCTAAGATCATGTTTAAGGAGTCCATAGAGGAAGCTGTTTCAGCGAAGCAACCAAGTCCTCAGCAGCAGCCATGAAGAAAATTAACAAGGCCTCAAGCCATTCTGATGTGGAAAAGTCCACAACAACCCATTGAGAGCAAATAGACTCTGATTCAGACTGTAGTGAGGTGGAGGAAGGAATTTATAGACTCAGAATGGAGAAGAAAAGGAAAGACCTTGGAAAAAAAAGGCAAGAATTTTATTGCAGAGGTTGTGGGGGGGCACCCCCGCACTGAATGAAAGTTTTTAGACACCATCTGCCTACGTTGTGAGAAAAGAGGTCACCTAGCAAGAGTCTGCAAATCATCCAGAACTCCACCTAGTAGGAAGAAAGTTCCTGAGAAAGAATTCAAGCCCAACAATTTCAGTGAGAAATGGGGCAACTCAGAAGCAAATGGAAAGAATGAAACTCATCAAACAATCACCATTGGTCATTCTTCACCCTTGAGAAGCAGAAAAGTACATGTGAAGGTATTCATTGAAGGAAGGCCTTGCCAAATGGAAGTGGACTCAGGCTCTATTTATCTATGGTGTCATGGGACACTATTCACAGGCTACTTCCCAACATTCAGAAGAAACATTTCCAGAAGCAAGCACTGACTCTTAAAGACTACCAAGGAACAAGATTCCAGTAGTTGGAACAAGAGAATTCAACGTGAAGTTTAAAGGCCACACCAAACGTTTGCCCCTGACCATCGTGGACAAGGATCGCCCAAGCTTGCTGGGACTTGAGTGGTTCAATCCACTAGGCATCGAGGTGACTGGCATCAATCACGTGAGCAACTCTGAATGGGAGGAGGCCTTGAAGTCTGAGTTTCCAGAGGTCTTCAGCGAAGGATTGGGCAAGTATATGGGGACCCTATCACTTTCAACCTAGATCCAAGGTGCCCCCAATTCGTTTAAAGCCCAGAAGGGTTCCATTTGCTTTAAAGGAAAAATTGATGCACAATTAGACAAATTAATAGCTCAAGGGTTTTAGAGCCCACTGACCACTCCAGATGGGAGACACCCATAGTCACACCAGTCAAGACTGATGGGTCAGTAAGAATCTGTGGGGACTATAAGGGGACACTGAACCATGCGCTGCAGCAGAGCGCATATCCAGTTCCAGTGGTGCATCATCTGTTACATTCACTTGGCAGGGGTACAGTCTTTGCCAAATTGATTTGGCCCAGGCCAAACAACTAACAGTTGATGATGCCACTGCAGAGGCAGTGACTCATAGAGGTGCTTTCAAATGTAAAAGGTTACAATTTGGAGTAAGTGTGGCACCAGGCATCTTTCAAAGCCTTATGGAAAGAATGCTCCAAGGACTGCCAGGGGTAGTGCCTTACTTTGACGATGTGTTAATCTCTGCTGAAAATGACACTCAGTTACAAGAAAGACTCAGAGAAGTCCTTACCAGATTCAGGAAAGCGGGTTAAAAGTCAAGGAAGAAAAATGCACTCTTAAAACTGACAAGGTTGAGTTCCTGGGCTACATGATTGACAAGTATGGCATCCACCCTACTGATGCCAAGGTTAAAGCAATCAAAGAAGCCCCTAGACCTAAATGCAAAACAGATTTGCAAGCCTTCCTTGGACTTATTAACTTTTATCACATGTTCCTACCTCAAAAGGCAACCATTGCTGAACCATTGCACAGATTACTTGATAAAAAGTCTGTTTGGGTCTGGGGCAGGAAGGAACAATCAGCATTTAACAGTATTAAAAGACTAATCACGTCTGATGCTGTACTGATACAGTCCTCTGAGAATTTGCCTGTTGTACTGACTTGTGATGCATCCCCTTTTGGAGTGGGTTTTTTTTTTGAGCCACAGGCTTCCCAGTGGGAAAGAAGCCCCTATTGCAGTTTACTCTCGCACTTTGACCAAAGCAGAGAGGAATTACAGCCAATTGGACAAGGAGGCATTGGCAGTTGTTGCAGCTGTTAAGAAATTCCATGAATATCTGTATGGGAGAACATTTATCATTGTTACAGATCACAAACCTTTGTTAGGCATTGTGGCAGGAGACACCTATTATCCTGTCACCAAGAATGCTGAGGTGGACTGAATTTCTTGCTGCTTATTCATACAAACTTATCCACAAGCCTGGCAAGGACATTGGACATGCTGATGCACTGAGTTGTTGCCCACTTCCTTACCACAAGGAGGACTTTGAACCTGAAACACACACCTTTTTCCTAGAAACTGTTGCCAAGCTTCCAGTTCATGCTGCTGAAATTGCCAGAGAGACTGCCAAAGACACTTTGTTGGCTTCTGTTATAGGCTGGATTAAGAAAGGTTGGCCTCTTCAAGATCTACCTCACCTTGCCCAACCTTTTAAATCCAGGCAAACTGAATTATCTGTATTAAGAGGATGTATTTTGTGGGGTAACAGGGTGGTTATTCCTGCAAAACTGCAAAGAGAGGTTTTGGAAATGTTACATGAGGGTCATCCTGGTATTGTAAGGATGAAGGGATTGGCCAGGAGTTATGTATGGTGGCCAGGTATTGACAAAATGGTTGAAAACTGGGTTGCATCTTGTCCCAACTGTCAGGTAGTCAGGCCTGCCCCACCTCTCGCCCCCACACAGGAATGGGAATGTCCTAGGGGCCCATGGTCCAGGATTCACATTGATTTTGCTGGCCCTACCAGAGGGCACACCTTTCTTATTATAGTAGATGCATATTCCAAATGGCTAGAGGTAATTCCCATGGCATCCACCACAACTGATGCTGTCATCAAGCAGCTCAAAAACTTTTGTAACCATGGGTTACCTGATGTTCTTGTCTCTGACAATGGCCCTCAATTTACATCCAACCTTTTGAATCCTATTTAGCACAACAGGGTATCAGACATGCCCTCACTGCCCCTGGGCACCCTTCGGCTAACGGCCGCTGAATGCATGGTACGTTTTACCAAGGAGAAGCTTCAGCAACTGGGTCCTGGGGACATCACTGAGAAAGTTGAAAAACTTCTCAGTGTTCAGCACATCACTCCTAACCCATCTAATAACTTATCCCCAGCAGAGTTGTTGATGGGTAGGAAACTTAGGTCTTCCCTTGACCGCCTTCATCCCACTTACGCACCCAATGCACCACAGGATTCCACTTCCAAAGTTCGCACATTCAGTGTGGGTCATTCTGTTTATGCTAAGAACCTTATAGGTGAACCTTTGTGGATTCCTGCTGAGATAACTCAGATCACAGGCCCTCGTTCTTACAGGGTGCAAACAGAGGATGGACTCCTCTGGAGCAGGCACATTGATCAACTTAGATCCAGGTTCTCTCAGGAACATCGCACTTGTTCTTCTCTAGTTCCCTCACCTAATGTCATTTCTAGGGGAAGGGAGGAACAGGAGGAAAATCAGCAAGCAAGAATCAACCCCATGTGTAACGAGCCATTACGACAGGAACCATTCCAAAACCTGTCACAATGCCAAAATCCATCCTTAGAAGTGGAAGATTGTACATCACTACCTGACTTGGGTGCTGACATTGGGCTGGAGATGGGTTGGGAGGAGAGACCAGATTCTAACAATCAAACAGGGTCTTCTTTCACAGGAAGCCCCACTGGGGAAATGTCAGCAGACACATTTCCTCTCTCACTGGGTGAGAATGTTAAAACTTCTGAACCACGAAGGTCTCAACGTACACGCAAGAGCCCCACCTATTTAAAAGAGTACATTAGATAGGTTGGGGTTTGGTATGGACTGAACCTAGTGGGGAGGGGTGTTATGTATGTAGGTTTGACTGTCATTGATTTAGTTTGAATTGTTCTTGTAAAATGTCAAATAGGATTGGTTTAAATAGTGCGGGAAAACCCTGCACTCTGATTGGCTGGCAACTACGGCTGCTGGCTATAAGAAGCAGCCGTAGCCCAGCCAAGTCGGGTCCATTCGAGCTGTAGTCACTTAATAAACTCTTCACTGAAGCTCTTCGCGTCTGACTCTTCATGCAAACTTAACAGAATCTATCAGTTGCTATTCTTAACTGGATCCACATTAAAATATTAAGGATATCCCCACTCACCAGTCTCATTATTAAAGCAAAATAGGAATTGGTGGGGAGAGTAGCACAGTTTAAGCCTACTCTTCTGTTGGCTCACTGAAGGAAAATAGTGCAGCCCTCTGTCTGTGCCCCTGTTGCACATCTACTGAGCAGTTATGTAAGGCTGATGGGCAGGGGTGGGCTTCAAAATTTTTAGCAAAGGGTTCTCTGCCCAGTTAATGAGTGGGCGTGACCATGGTGGGTGTGGCCTAGTCAGCCTCCTGCACCATGGCAGGGGTGTGTGTGCATTTTCCCCCTACCCGGGCTCTGGAGGCTCTCTGGAAGCCGGAAATGGGCCCATTTCTGGCCTCCCGAACTTCCAGGAGGCCTGCTTTTCACCCTCCCCAAGCCTCCGCGCGTGCCCTGCACTTACCTGCATCCTAAGTGGGCCGTGTGGGGACTCCTGGGAGGGGATGGGTGGGGTGGGTGGGGCCAGCCAGGAGTGGGATTTGAGTTTTTTTCGAACTGCACAGAATCTTAGCCAGGGGCTCTCCTGAACCCCTGCAAACCCCCAGCAGTCCACCCCTGCTGATGGGCCTGTGTTGGGTTGGTGAATCACAAATTATGCAGCTACAGGAGATAATCCTTGGATCTTCAGGATACTGTTATCAGACCCAAAGTTAATTAGATATTAAAAACCAACTAATATCACTTTTCTGGCCAGAATTTCTATCAGGGGCTTCAAAAATACGCCTCTGCCTTTGTGTTAAAAACGAGTAAAAAGCGATTCTCTCGGATTTCAAAAAATTAGGATTGGAGATGTACAGTAGAACAGAACTTGAACACTCTGTGTTTTCCAAGCGCACCTTTGAAGCAGGAAGGCCTAGCACTACAATTATTTCAATGTAGTTTTCATGGAAGACGTGGTGGTATTTTCATAGCTTTGACCTTTTAAAGTGAGGATGGGATATTTATCTTCCCTAACCTAAACTGCCGTCAGCAAGGTGTCCCCAGCTCTGAAGCTTTTTGCAATCTGACAAAGACTGTTTCTCAACATGTCACTTCTTGTTATCTACTTCATCTTCCTGACATGTGACACATTTGTCAGCTCATATTCTTTTCAGTTCTCCCTTTGCTTTCCCTGTTACAGGTGGGAGATTCTGGCCATTTGCAGAACGTAGAGTAACTCATAGTTTGTAGTAGTAGTTTAATGGGTTTTCTCGAGATAAAATTCCTTCCTTATGATATTGTGATATGTAAAATTATACCTGTAAAAATATAAAGCAATGGTAACGATATTTTTAACCTCTGTGTTAACCTAAGATAATGTACTGGAATATTATGTAAGAATTCTCTACTGTTTTGTATGAAGGTCATATATTTGGCAGGTCATGCTGTCCAGTGTCATGTTAATGATGGAGATTACTGGAAATGGAAACGGGTAAACAGGTTAAGGAAACAGACGGTATGCTACCTTAATAGGGGTGTTGTGTAGGGAGATACGTAGCTGGCTAGATTGTGAACCTGGAAAGGGGCAGAGACTATATTTAAAACTATATAAACCCCTGCCCTCCTAGGAAACATGTCTTCTATGGCCCCACCCATGAGCATAGAATTCCCTTTTGCAAAAGCTCCATAATGAAGCTCCTATTTATTGTTCATGTGTCTCCAGTTGTCTGAATACCCGAATGGTTGATTTTTATCACAGATATGCTTGCTTTTCACTCCCAAACTGCATTAGAATGAACATTTCATTCTAAAAATGTCTTTTAGTCTGTTTCTGATCTGTTCCCAAATTCACCTTATTTCAATTTCCACATGTAACTTTTTCTCAAAAGAAGCCTTTCCTGAAATGACACCTTGCAGATATGTTGAGACTCTTTTAGCCACAATGTTTGGAGGATCTCAGGTCTGAGATGCCTGATTTTATAGGAGAAGCCAATTTTTATGTAAATACAGATGACAAATGGTGATTGGGAAAGCAGGAGGGGAAGAAAGATCCTTATGGACATTGATTGTAGTAACTCTGTGCCACTTCCAAATCAGTGCCTCTACTTGCCACGTTACAAAGGCTTTTCTTCGTGTATATATATATATATATATATAATGCTACACTGCTGGACTATTAGAATTGAATTGGATGAGCTGAAGGGGAGGTATATTATGATAGCATTGCGGGCTTCATTGTAGTTCTCATGATTGAGGGTACGTCCAGGGGTGGGATTCAACTGGTGTTACTACTGGTTCGGTGAGAGTGCGTTTTGCGTGCGTGAGCTTCGTGTGCACACATGCCAGATGCGTACTGTGCATACATGTAGATCATTTGCAAAATGTCTCCCGGACAGCTGACAAGCACAGTGCGCGGGTGCACAGCATTTGAAAATCCTCTTCTTTTCTGCTTTTTCAACCTCAGCTGTGCTGCACAAAGCAGCTGAGGTTGAAAAAGCAGGAAATAAAGGACAACCAACAGCCCGGGTAGGTGGGTGGGCCAAACAGATGAGCAAAAGGTCGTCGCAGTGAACCGGTTCTGTGTCTGCTGCTCTTCAGAGCTACCGGTTCTATAAAACCAGGCCAAACCGGTAGCATCCCATCCTTGGGCATATCCTAGGATTGGATCATGCATATCCTTTCAACACATTGCCAAAAGGTTAGTGCCAAAGTTTGAAATGCTAATCATGTTATGAATGAGCAAACAATTAAATGCAAGGCTTCATTTGCAATTAGACTCCATCCTAATAGAAGCTCCCGCCAAAAATATTGAGTGGCTTCCTCAGTTTCTTGTCCAGTTTCCTTAATTTTATTCCTAAAATGAGTTATCCTAGTCCAAATTTATTTTTCAATGTAGGCAGACCTTTTCCATTTGCCTCTGTTTTTGACTCACTTCAGATAGCCATGAACTGTCATCTAATTTATGTTCAGTCAGCCATTTATCTATGGAGATCTAGTGATTCTCCCACAGTGGTCCAAAGATGTCACAAGTATACCTATGGCCAAAGCATGGAGTATCAAGAGTTCTGTTAATTGGTATGGGAAAACAGCCAGGCAGAAAGGACATATAGGAGTTGGAGCAACACCTTATCTCAATATTTTTATGCCAATAAATAGTCATATCATGAGTTATCATAACAGTAATTGTAGGCCTCATTGAGCCCACATAATTGGAGCTTTAAGTGGGTTCCTTTGGTTGAAGGTACAAAGAATTGGGCATTTAGATGTTAATTGGATGGGAGTTCAATGTGAGCAATAGAATGCACACCAAAGTTGTCCAAGACTTTCTCATGGTAGACCACCATCTTTCTATGCCATAGAAGCAATAGTCAACAACACAGGGGGATCTGGTTTAGAGTAGTTCCATGTATACTCACTTTCCAGATACTGAAGATTTTTTGAGGCTAATCTCAGCAGACAGTGTCCCGATGTTCTACTATTGGAAGAACTAACTTTAGGCATCCATCTCTTGGCTTTTGGACATGGTTTTTGCCATGTCATTCTAATAAGGAACACCAGGAGTATGATCTTAATTATTTTTGGAATATGTGGAAAAGGAATCTCAGCTTAGTCACCAAATTAATAGCCCTTGGGGCTACAGATATATGCTTTTACTCTAAGTTGCTGGAGAAGTGCTTGCATCAAAATTCTCTTTTGGCTACAGGAGTCTGTAGCCTTTCAATTATGTTGTTGGAACAAAAAGGGAAATGAGAGAGAGGCAGCTTCAGGCTCCAGAATCAAGTGGGCAGGGAATTCCCCGTCCTTTTACCATGTCATACTGCAACTGGCACCGAGTCTTAGTAGGAAAGTTTCTCAACCCCACTCTTGTGTCTTAAGGGCCTCCATATGTACTCTGCTAGATTAGTGAAGGGCAGTGAATTTAAGATTTCTGAAGGAATATAAATCAGTTTTGCTTTGGGATTCCTATAGGTCTTAACTCCAGTGACATTTGGAGCTGTTCTATATATTCTGATTTCATTGTATATACTTTTTGGGTACATGGCACGTGTCCAGTGTTATAAAAATATTGTCAAAAATAACATCAAATAATTTGCATTCTGAAAACTGCTTCACAAAATGTGGAAAAGGGGGAATATTGAAGAATTGTTTTGTTTGTGTTCGAATATAGAAATGTGAATTAGATTAAGTTCATGTTAAATCATTGCACCAAATGGATTTCTTATCCATTCTTAAAAGTGGATTCCCAGGATGCTTACAACCAAGATTCATGGATTAGAGGCAAATTCATAGCAATATGAATTCTATTTAAGGATCAAAAATTGCTGGGAAAGCACTGCCTAACAAATGTTTCTTCCCCTGTCAAGGGCATTTCTTCAATTTCACAAGGAAGAAGGAGAGGCATAGTTTCACGTACAAGGTTGCTCTCAGTATTTTCAGAGTCACAAATCACATTTCATTTATCAGGCCTACTGATGACAGGATATCATCTAATCTCCAGAGAGTCATATTCATTAAAAAGAAATCTTAAGTAATTACAACAATTAATTGACTTAAAACCGTTTCAGATGGTGGAGGTTTACATAATTCATTTTCCAGACAAAACAAGCCTGAAGAAGTCAGAAGAACATATTATTTAGAGCATTGCAGTTTAACCACTGTACCTATAATTTTGAAAATTGATAGATATACAACCCTTATTGTGAGGTGAGACTGTAAATAGACTTCTTTGTAATATAATGCTATGCTATCATAATTATTGTAAAACCAGTATCATGCATAACACAGTTTTACAAGCCAAAATCATAAATGCAATGGTACACATAGAAATATATATTATTCAAGAGCATTCCACATGGAGAATATTCATGCTGAATAGTAATCACAATTTTGCCCACCTGGGAAAAATTGTTTGTTGCTCCATCACTCCTTCTTTGCTTCTCCTACCAATGAACAGATTTCACTGATTTTGCCTGTGGCTACTTGACTATTATATAGGTAGTCCTTGATTTACAACCATTCGTTTAACAGTGATTTAAACTTATGAAGGCCTTGGAAAAGGTGATTAATGACCAGTCCTTGAAGTTACAACTGTTGCACCACCGTCATGTCACATGATTGCAGTTCAAGCACTTTGGAAACTGGCTCGCATTTACAATGGTTGTAGAGTCTTGCAGTCACATGTTCACCTTCTTAGCCAGCTTTTGACAAGCAGTCAGTTTGGGGAAGCCAGATTTGCTTAATGACTGTACAATTCAATTAAATATGTGATTTTCTTAATGACCATGGTAAACGGTTGTAAAATCTGGTCTGGTCCATATGATAACTCACTTAACAATGGCATCACTTAGCGACCAAAATTCTGATCCCAGTTGTGGTTGTGACTTGAGGACTACCAGTATCTAAAGAATTACAGCTTAATGTTGAAGATAAAGGTGCCAAATTTTTAGCATTTAATTTTGTATTATATAAGGAGCCAGTTGCTTTTACTGAATTATACTATATCTTAAATTTGGGAGGCTATATCAGCTGAGCACAATTCATTACAGAATGTAGGTGTGCTTAAAGCCATTGTTTCTATAGTTTTCATTAGATCTAATTTGGCATTACAAATTAGTTTGGTGTAGTGGGTAAGGCACCAGGTTAGAAATTAGGAGACTGAGTTTCATAGATTAAGTATGAAACCAGCATGATATTTTTGGGGCAGTCATTCTCTTTCAGCCCTAGGAAGAAGGCAATAGCACACCACTTTTGAAAATCTTGCCAAGAAAACTGCAGGCAATCCAGGCAATCACTAGGAGTCAAGACGAGTAGAGTAGAGTAGAGTAGTGTAGGGTTAGAGTAGTGTAGAGTAGATGTGAGGCATCATCACTTAGTACAGGATTATCTGAGATATATCCATAGTACAGAAAACTGATAACATTAAACTATATTAATATATTAATTTGTATATTAATATATTAACTTGTAGTGAAGAAATAAATTCACGGTGATATAAAAGGGTTGCCTATATGGCATATAATTTTAATGGCTTTGTTTTCATTTCTAATGATGACTACTTGTGGATAGAAACACATACTTTGTGTATATAAGTTGTCACAGTTCAAAGTGAGAATCTATAGTTGAGGGCTGTCATGTTACAGAAAACACAATTGCTTCAGGAACTATGTTATTAAGGGTAGACATTAGTCATCCATATGATAATAGCATGATTTATAGTCCATCATTTAATTTGCATAAATAATGAGATAAGCAAATAATTATACCCCAAATTTTATATAACTCTTTGAGTCAATTTTCTACCTGGATATTCTTCAGGTGTGTGATTGTTTCCAAAATTCCTAGCCAATATGACCATGGAGTGAAATTGGGCGTTTCAATGTGAGGAATTACATTATTCTGTTCACACATGTACTGTAACACTAGGGATGATAGAACAAACATTATTTCTAAGCTTACTCCGGTCCATCTAATAGATGGAAACAGACAACATGTAAGGGTTGGGTCATTAATGAAGGTATTAGAAATCCCAATTTAAAAATGCCAACATCTGGACCACATTCCAGCCACAGAATCAGGAAAGATGCTTTTGGAGAATGGATCGTTGTTGATGAACCTCAGTGATTTGAATATTTCACCTCTGCTATTGCTCATTGAAAAAATGGCATAACATTAAAGGGGCTTCTTTGGGAGATTTTGACCCAAGCTGGCTTAATGGTCAGCCAGTGGGTTCCTCTTTATCTCATTTCACAGTTGAGCAGGGCATTGCACGATAAATCAAATCATGCTAAATGGCTTCATCTAATCAACTAGGTCAACTTATAATGTACATGTTCAGGTTTATACTTTCATTGATTCACATTTGATTAAAAAAATAATTTTTCAGTTTATGTTGGCAATAAGTGCCTGCACCAGACGGGGTACTATCAGGAGAAAGAGAGAAGAGAGAGAGAGAAAGAGAGAAAGAGAGAAAAAGAAAGAAAGAAAGAAAGAAAGAAAAAAAGAAAGAAAGAAAGAAAGAAAAAGAAAGAAAAACAAGTTCTCCTGCTCTAACTTTCCTTTTTTCCCACTGAAGAAAGAATAGCCAGTTGAGCAAGGAGAAGCTAGGGAGGAAACACAGGGTTACAGCAATCTCTTCATCTGCATTTTCCCAATAATGTTTTAGTGATGTTTGCTAATGTATCATTCATTAACCATCAGCCACTATAAAAAACATAATCTATCTCGCAAAGTGGACATTATTATCGCATTAAATCATTTTACAATATACCTGAACGGTTCCACATGATGGGCCTGGCCTGACTGCACTCCGCTGCCTTGAGGGCAAAACTCGTCAACAGTAATGAGATACAAGGCCTGTCTGTGATGAATATGATATTACTCGTGTCAGTGGCTGTGGTCAGCACCCAGAATATTCCTTCTTGTGGGTTCCGCCCCCTCTTTTTTCCCCACCACTCCTCCACCCCCTGCGAAGGGACTCAGGAAAAGCACTATTAACTGAGTAAATGAAGCTCTGAGGATCACAGAGTGTGTTCATTAGTTGACAGGATTGTGACTAAACCTGTTTTTTTTTTCATCCAGGGCAAAACAACGCATGTTTTTGCAACTTCTGGGCTACGGCTGGCCCAGCAGTATGGCCAAATGCACATAGCATGTTCTGTTCTTTAATTTTTAAATTCCATTCCCTCCACCCCTGTATAGCCTTTTTTTTTATTCCCTTGAAGGTGATTAAAATCAGCTCCCCAACTACACCAGAGAAGCAAAAGCAAAAGACGAAAAAAACTGGTGGTGGAAAATGAACTTTAAGGATTAAAATCTGGAAAGCAGATTAAAAACAGGGATTTAGAAAGCTTTGTAAAGTCAGATGCTTAGCTTCTTTTATTAATCCTTAACTACAGTGGTAATATGTAAAAAAAATGCATGGAATCCATGATCTTTTTTCCCTTGGGAGGCTTGGAGTAGACTAGGACTGCAAACATTCTCATTTCTAGGAATATGATAATAATGATTATCCTAACAGTAATGATGTCCAGGATATTAAAATTAAGGATTTATGAATCAATCTATGGAATGTGCCAGTGCCATCATATATCCATGCACATATTAATTATTCCTATCATTTTTTTTTCAACAAATCTTTAAAAATGAGGTTTTATAGATATGGGAATATAGGTAGTCCTTGACTTTTATTTATTTATTTTTATTTATTTATTTGATTTGTCAATCACTTAAAAGATAATAGGTATAAGTATAAACATGAGTAAGAATACAGGAAATAGGTAAGAATAAATGGGGACAATAGGACAGGGACAGTGGGCACGATTGTGCACTTATGCATGCCCTTTACAGACCTCTTAGGAATGGGGTGAGGTCAATGTTGTGAATTACAACAGTTCGTTTAATGACTGCTCAAAGTTACAACGGCACTGACAAAAGTGACTTATGACCATTTTTCACACGTTCAGCCCAGTGGTGGGATTCAAATTTTTTTTACTACTGGTACTGTGGACATAGCTTGATGGGTGTGGCAGGGGAAGGATACAGTCAAATCACCAGTCAGAGGTGGTGTTTGCTGATTCTCCAAACTACTCAAAATTTCCACTACTGGTTCTCCAGAACTGGTGAGAACCTGCTGAATACCACCTCTGGTTCAGCCATGGCAGTCTCCCCATGGTCACATGATCAATATTTAGATGCTTGGCAAGTGACTCATAGTTATGACCCAGGAGTCGCATGATCTCCTTTTGTGACCTTCTGATAGGAAAACTCAATGGGGAAGCCGGATTCACTTAACAACTGTGTTACTCACTTAACAACTGCAGGGATTCCCTTAACAACAGTGGTGAGAAAGATTGTAAAATGGGGCCAAAGTGCACTTAAGAAATGTCTCACTTAGCATCAGAAACATGGGGCTCAGTTCTGGTCGTAAGATGAAGACTATGCGACTACATACCCCTCTTCTACACTTAAGACAGCATCATCCATGCTGTCAGGTGCAGCTCTACTCAATGTATCTTCTTGTCTGTGCAAAACTATAATCAGCATTTGAGAGATTTGACCATAAAAAACAACAGACTAGACAACCAAGGATCCGTAAAAGGCTTTATTTAAGATATTTGCAAATAGGACCCCAACTCCCAAACGAGTAGGAGAAGGAGACACCGCCCTTAAAATGGTTACAATCCAGAGGTGGTATTCAGCAGGTTCTGATCAGTTCTGGAGAACCAGTAGCGGACATTTTGAATAGTTCAGAAAACCGGCAAATACCAGCTCTGACTGGAGATTTTACAGTATCCTTCCCCTGCCACGCCCAACAAGCCACACCCAAAGAATCGATAGTAAAAATTTTTGAATCCCACCACTGTTACAATCATTTATAGAATTCCTGTTTTTCACACATAGGAGTTCTGTGGACTTCCATGGGTCACTCTGGGTATTTTTCCATCCCTTAACTCCACCCATACTATCAGCTTTGGAAACCCCCTCCTTCCCATCATCATATTTCCTGTCATGTTCACTTAACACAATAAGTCATTAACAAACTTCCATTAATGTCAGGACAACCCAGCATTTCTTACATTACAGCATTTCTTACATTAATTCTCAAGCCAAAATACAAACCCCCCACTCCAGCCATGGACATAATATTTTTAACTTTGCAGTATAACAAGTTACAAAACATGATATGCTTATATCTTTCTAGAAGGTCACATTACAAACAAAAATGGAGTCTCTTTGGTTCTATACTATCTTAGGTGTAACAGGCAAATACATATGTTATTTCCACATATAACAGCATTATATCTCAGTATAACTGTTTCTAATATGTATAGTTTTACTTTCCGAGACATAGGTGGATTTTGAACGTCCCTTCCACATATTCATGCTGTTTTATAGGCAGCTTTCCCAAATAAATAGTGTTTGTAATGAAATTTTCCAGCAAAGAACGACAGATAGGCTCCATTTGCTGCCACCACCTGTATCAGATTTAGTTACGTGGAATCAGAATATTTTTCTGCAGGAAGAAAAGTATAGCATTTTTTAAATTAAAAAAAATATGTATTTTCCTAATTAGGATTCTAGTTTAAACAAGTTAAAGAAAAATAAGTCATCTTTTAGAAATGGGCTATTGTATTTTTGTATTATTATCTCACTTGCAAAACATATTCTCCTCTTTCCAAATGTGACCTCCTCCAAGATCTCTTCCAACTCTGGGATTCTGTAAGGGTCTCCTGCTCGAGCGAGGGATTGGACTAGATGACCTCCGAGGTCCCTTCCAACTCTGTTATTGTCATACCCCTGGTGGAGACTGACTCTGAGGGAGAGGAGGAACAGCTGACAGGGAGTGGAAGTGTGGCTCCAGAGGTTGTGGAGGAGGCTGGGGAATGGCAGAGGCCGGCTGGGCAGTCAGAGGAGGACCCAGGTCCATCCCCTCTCCATCCTAGGGCACGCAGGGAGGAGAGGATAAGAGAGAGATGTGGTCTACTTGGGAGGAGAGGGCCTTGATCCTCTTCATGGGCTGCAGCTGTGACAACTGAATAAGAGGACGGACATGCATATGGGCAAACGCTGGAAACAAAGCATGGAATTATCTCTAGTTTATGGTTTCTTTCTGAGTTTGGCATCCTTCCCAGTGTGTGTTCTGTTATCTGCGGACGTCCTCCAGCCCTTATCTTGCCTGATTTGTGTTGCTTTTTCCTCCTTCTTGTAACTGTTTGTGTGGGAGTTTTTTGTTTTCTGTCAAGGATATTTGAAGCTTGGAAGCAAAGTGAAGGAATAATTTAGATAATTATAAACTTTAGATAATATTTTAAAATAAGATATGAGAACATGAATTGGGATTGGACAAGATAAGCTTTATATTTAATAATGACAAGGATGATGTAATATGAAATTAAACAAATAAAATGAATAGGTAATTATGTCATGTTTGTACTGAGAGGTGAAACCTGGAACCACACTGCTTGACAAATGAGAATTTTTCATTTAAAAAAATAAAATGAAAACAGGGAGAAAATTGAATAATGGAATTATTAGGTATGTTTAATTGATATGGTGGTAGGCATTTGGAGAGAGTAAGGTTGAAAATAAATATTGAAGAAGTATGAATTAATATGAATATAATGCAATAAGAGATGTATGATATATTGATGCCACACTGTTAATGTATTATTGTTATATGTATATTGAAATTAAAAAAATTGGAAAAAAAACCTGTTGCAGTATCCCCATGGTCACGTGATCAACATTCAGATGGTTGACAACTGATTCACGTTTATGATGGTTGCAGCGTCCCGGGGTCATGTGATCCCCTTTTGTGACTCTCTGACAAGCAAAGTCAGTGGAGAAGCCAGATTCACTTAACAACCGTGTTACTAAGTTAACAACTGAGGTGATACTGTGGCAAGAAAAGTAATAAAATAAGGCAAAACTCACTTAACAAATGTCCCATTTAGCAACAGAAATTTTGGGCTCAATTGAGGTCATAAGTTGAGGACCGCCTGTATATATTTATTTTGGCAGACAATAATAACAGACTCCTCCAAGCCTGATTGTGCTTTATCTATTGTATTGTATTGTATTTTACATTTTTATATTTTATGTTTTATGTTTTATGTTATTATTTATTAAATTTATTTCTTCCATCCTTTATTTCAGTGAATCAAGGATGAGCCTGCCTAGGTCTTTTTAATTCTACTAAAGTTTTAAAATAATAATAATTTATTACATTTATATGCTGACAGGCTTCCAGCAACATGTGATGCTTGATTCAAAAGAATGGCTTGATCCAAAAAAATAACATTTTTTATGGGTCAATAATGCTTTTTCATTTGATCTGAGAGTGGCCTTCACTTTTTTTTAAAGTTATAGTTGCTCTGAACAACTGCCCAGTTCAGCTCCTGTTTTTTTCTTGGGTCTTTGAGCAGCATAAAATAAGACAATAAAATTAATAATTGTCACATCAAGAGCAAGCTATGCCTAAAAACTAGAAAAACCGGTAACTATAAAATGAGAGGGTAATAACATGGGAATTAAAACTATAAAACTAGAATCTGCTAATTGTTACAGAGTTAATTATAATCAGAAGTAAAATTTAATTAGAAATAAAAAATGGCAAATCTTTATCGTGTACTATAAAAAAGGAGTGAAATACAATATATAAGATAATATACGATGCTATCTAAAAAAATGCAAGCACAAGTTGAAAATGCTTCTAAGTGCCTCGAAAAGCTTAATGTATTAGTGGATGCTGTTACATCTTGGAAAAAAAGTCTGCCCTCCCGTAGTAACATGCGTGTGCATGTATACATGTACACACACAGAATCAAACATATCCTCTGCAATGTACGATTTGCAGCCCCATATCTTCTTGCAATAAAGTAAAAACCAACCATTGTTTTGGCACTCCAAATCCTTTAAATCAGGGGTCTCCAACCTTGGCAACTTTAAGCCTGGAGGACTTCAACTCCCAGCAAAGCTGGCTGGGGAATTCTGGGAGTTGAAGTCCTCCAGGTTTAAAGTTGCCAAGTTTGGAGACTCCTGATTTAAATCATTTTGAAAGCAGCTCATAAGTATCTTCACCACTGTCATCTTTGCAATATTGAGCATATCAATTCCCTCGACTTGCAACCACAATTGAACCTAAAATTTATGTTGCTAAGTGAGACAGTTGTTAAGTGAACTTTGCCCCGTTTTACGACTTCCTTGCCTCAATTGTTCAGTGAATCACTGCAGTTGTTAGCTATAACCTTGTGGCTTGTATCTTTACGATTTATATTGTTTTATTTCTTTCCTAGTATGATTTGATTGCTTATTAGTAACCTACCACTATCACTAAGTGTTGTATCTTATGTGTTCTTGATGAATGTATTTTTTTCTTTTTATGTACACTGAGGGCATATGCACTAAAGGCAAATTCCTTGTGTGTCCAAACACACTTGGCCAATAAAGAATTCTATTCTGTTCCATTCCATTCCGTTCCGTTCCATTCCATTAAGTGAATCTGGCTTCCCCATTGACTTTGCTTATCAGAAGGTTGCAAAAGGAGATCACATGATCTCTGCAACCATCATAAATATGAATCAGTTGGCAAACATAGAAATTTTGATTATGCGACCATGGGGAGGCTGCAACGGTTGTAAGTGTGAAAAACGGTTGTAAGTCACTTTTTTCAGTGCTGTTGTAACTTGAAGTGGTCACTAAATGAATGGTTGTAAGTCAAGGACTATCTGTATTCAATATTCTCCATGCATTTTGATCTTTCAAGTGAAAAAGCACATGCCTCATAGCTCCAGTGTGAAAGGCCCAGAATTTGACTTTTAGGAGCAGCTGCTGAGCCATCTGTTAATTGGGTTATCTGGAGATGAGCTACTGGAGATGTATTTTCTTAGGGGTTATATATGGAGAAAGGTCTGGATATTTGCTTTAAGCACTAGCAAATTTTCGAGTATGATTGTTTACTGCACTGTATAATTCATACATATAATTCATACCAATAGAACAATTGTAATAAAATTACTCAGAAACTGATTGTCCTGGCCTTAATTTAAAAAAAAAATGTCAAAGAATTGCAACCCTAGTCTTGGCTCCTCAACACAATTCGCATTTCTGAGTTATTATGAATTACATATAATTCTCACATACCAACCATTCAAAATTATGATAGGTGTGAAAAAATGAGACACAATGAAGATCCCACTGCAGGAAAGAAAAATAATCTTTAAAAGAGCCTTTTCACTTCAGAACAAAAACTAAAAGATCATTCAAAATATTTAATATGCATATTTGTTAAAGATCTTTTAGTCTTTGTTCTGAAGAAAACCGTTGAACTCAATCTGTCACATAATACTAATACTTTACTGCCATATATTAAAACTGAAATAAAAAATATGCACCATATAAAAGCAGTTTAAATTCTGAAGTGGTAGGGAATTTGTAGGATTGTTCTTTCTTTGTCTTTCTGTAGGTTTCTTTTCTCTCTCTCTCTTTCATTCTGTATGTGCATCGCTATGGCCCTTCCACAAAAGACTAGACATCAGTTCTGAAGCTGTACCATTCACTTCCTGCATCTTCCTCAAGCAGCCCAGCCAATTAAATTCTGGCTTAACTATGGCTCAGGAAGAACTCCTGAGGGTTTAGATCTGGTTCTGACCAGTTCTGGAGAACCGGTAGCGGAAATTTTGAGTAGTTCGGACAACTGGCAAATACCACCTCTGACTGGCCCCGCCCCCATCTATTCTCTGCCTCCTGAGTCCCAGCTGATCAGCTGGGTCTTCTTCTTCTTCTTCTTTTTATTTGCATTTATATGCCGCCCTTCTCCAGAGACTCAGGGCGGCTTACAATTTTTTGGAGCACAACTCAATGCGCTCAGCAATAGCTTTCATTCCATTGTATATGCCTGCTTATTACTAGGGCTTTTTGGCCCCCCCAAGCGGCATTTTTACAAAGTGGGCTTATTGCCTCCAACAATCTTGGGTCCTCAATTTACCTACCCTGAGAGGATGGAAGGCTGAGTCAACCTTGAGCCTGGTGGGATTCGAGCCTGCACTAATTGCAGGCAGCTGGAACTAAGTGCTAGGCGTTTAACAGCCTGCACCACCAAGGCTCTTTTGTTGCCCTGCACAGGAGAACGGAGCTGGAAAGCAGGTTAGTGGGGTGGGGAGGGAATGGGGATTTTACAGTAACCTTCTCCTGCCATGCCCACCAAGCCACACCCACCAAGCCATGCCATGTCCACCAAACCATGCCTACAGAACCGGTAGTAAAATTTTTTGAATCCCTTATCCTTTAGACCCCTTATCCTGGCAGCCTGGCTTTGTTCTTTCTCTCTGCTTCTTGAGGTAAAACTGGCATGGCATCCTCTATTGCTCTCCCAACCAGTGACAAGAGTCAAAGGATTCTGTTCGTGGTGGCGCAGTGGTTAGAATGCAGTACTGCAGGCTACTTCTGCTGACTGCCAATTGCCAGCAGTTCAACAGTTCGATTCTGACTGGCTGAAGGTTGACTCAGTCTTCAATCCTTCTGAAGTTGGTAAAATGAGGACCCAGATTGTTGGGGGCACTATGTTGACCCTGTAAACTGCTAAGAGGGGGCGTAAAGCACTGTGAAGCGGTATATAAGTCTAAGTGCTATGGCTATTGCTGTTCCCCACTGTTTTCGCTCACCGGGAGTGGGCAGATTTTGAAGCAAACCCAGAAGTTTGCAGATGGGGCAAGGAGAGGCTCAGGTGCTTGGAGGATGTTGACCTTTGCACACAGCCACCAAAAGGAGTGCTGTTTGGCTCCTTCAGCGTGCTCAGAATGTGTGAATCTGCTACACAGTGATTCTCAACGTCAGCCATTTTGAGATGTGTGGACCTCAACTCAGAATGCTGGCTGTGCTGTCCTGAAAACATTTATGGATCAATTTGAGACTGTTGCACATGAAGACATTGCAATGTAAGAACTGTGACAGTGTAGAAGTGCCACCACACATATATGCATATATACGGGAAAGTATTTTTCTATACAAAGTGTAATCTATGGAAAAATTCTAAAAGACAACCAAGTTTAAAATCAGTCATTGAATGAAGTGAATTGAATGAAATCACTTCATAAAGGAATTTATAAAGTTCAGTTTCCTTGAGCAGCATATTTTCGTCCTATCTAGCCATCATTAAAATATATCTTAGGCAATTCCAATCTTTTACTGAAGTTCATTCTCACAATGGATCTCCATAATGATTCATCATGTTAAAAGTCTTCAGGACTCTTCAGAGTATTCATAAATATCCTCCTTAAAAGATATACAGTATGTTTAGAAAAGAGGGAAGGGGATGATGACTGAAAGAAAAAACAATGTCACTTTTAAAAAGTTTTGCATATTTTCCAGCAATTTTTGGCTAGACAATTAAATGTAAAAAAAATCTAGAACATATAGCTAGAAGGGAACTACTTGTATATTCTAGATTGCATGTTCTAGATTAGGGGTGTGAAACTCGATTTTATTGAGGGCCGCATCAGATTGTGTTTGAATGGCCAGGGGCGTGGCCAGGGGCATGGCCATAGTGGGCATGGCCAGTTCGACATCACTTGTGTTGGGAGCACCTGTGGCAGCCAAGTGCTAAGGCAAGACTTCCCTGAGACCCGTCCTCATTCATTATAATCTCCTTCCTTCCTTCCTTCCTTCCTTCCTTCCTTCCTTCCTTCCTTCCTTCCTTCCTTCCTTTTCTTTTTTCTTCTCTTTTCATTCTTCTTCTTTCCCCTTTCCTTATTTTCTTTCGTTGCTCTCTTCTCATCTTTCCTTCTTTTTTTGTCTTTCCTCTTTCCCTTTCTCCTTTCCTGTCCCTCCTTACATGCTCAAATGCAAAAGGGAAAACATTTCTCCTTCTGTTTTATTTTTAGTTTGTTTTGCTAGCCCTCTGCCAGCAAACACAAAACCTTGGGGGGGGCTGCGCATCCCACCTGTGAGTTCCTTTTTCCCTGACAGAGGGCTGCAGGATGCCGTTGTGGCCAAAAATGGGGTATGGGGAGCTGCATGCACCCCCAACCAAGCTCCATTTTCACTGGCAGGGGCACCATGGGCCAGTCCTTTGCTCTTTCCAGTCCGGCCCCGTGGACCAGATCTAAGCACCCCGTGGGCCAGATCAGCCCATGGGCCTTGAGTTTGACACCCCTGTTCTAGATTGAAACATTCTATAGTCAGTGCTGGCCAAAGACATTTTATGCTTGGAGTAGAACACCATCCACTGCTTTTTGGAGGGTATAACACTTGAAAAAATCTTGTTGTACATAAATTGCTTTTGCTGTGCCTATGCTCTCTTCTACATACCAGGGCAAGCACTGGTTGTGTTAAGTTTGCATGAAGAGACAGACGCGGAGTGCTTCAAGCTCTTAGTTTATTAGTGACTACAGCTCAGAATGGACCCAATTTGGCTGGGCTGCGGCTGCTACTTATAGCCAGCAGCCGCAGTTGCCAGCCAATCAGAGTGCAGGGTTTTCCTGCACTTTTTAAACCAATCATTTCCAACATTTTACAAGAACAGTTCAAACTAAACCAATGACTTCAAACCTACATACATAACAGGTTGTACTTGTCATTAAAACAGATTCTATTTCTTTTGCATTATGAGAACAGAATGAGAGCTTGTGTTGAATCTTGGAGTTGTGTGGGTGGGAATCAAACTGAAAAATTTTCCCCATAGATGAGAACTGAGAAGTGCAACAGTAGATAGATGATTATTGCATGTAACAGACCTTCAATTCTAATTTGTCTGTGATTTTAGGTTTCTTAAATCACAGGGGAAAAAGCTCTTATGCCATATGTTCCCTGAAGCAAGGACGAAACATAGTGTAAATTACTCATTTTTATATAAATATTTTGTATAAATTTGACAAGATGCAATTCTTGCTATCTCTCCATGATAGTCCTTGTGCACCAAGAGAATGAATTTAACATTTGATTAACCAGAGCAGTTTATAATAAGAAAAGAGGACTTTAAATTAGAAATTAATTTAGATAATTTGTCATCTCCTACCAGTGTCTTACCCTGCCTTTCCCTACCAGCAATATGCTAATGCATCCTGTAAAGTAATTGTCAGCCACAATTGCATATCATTCTGCCAATGGAAGTCCAAAAGCTAATTAATGCTACGGCAGCAGGAACATCTGGTCTTTCTTCTGGATACTGATGAGGAACACCTAGGAAAAGGTGATGACAACCTTGAAATGGCCATGTTCCTTGAGCGTGAAAAAGGAAAAGATAGAAAGCAGGTACATCAACAAATACAGGAACATATGTGCAAATGTCATTTATCTACAAAATGAATTGACAGCAAAGCTTATTATGTTGCACTTATGCATCAGTAAATTGTCTCATTTTCATCCTCCAAATAGCAATGGAATGACAAATCAATTAATTGGCAGTGGATTAAAATATTAGACATAGATAGATGATAGATAGATAGATAGATAGATAGATAGATAGATAGATAGATAGATGATAGATGAAGGGCCTTGGTGGTGCAGGCTGTTAATAGCCTAGCACTTAGCTCCAGCTGCCTGTATTTATTGCAGGCTCGAATCCCACCAGGCTCAAAGTTGACTCAGCCTTCCATCCTCTCGGGGTAGGTAAAGTGAGGACCCAAGATTGTTGGGGGCAATAAGCTGACTTTGTAAAAAATGCCGCTTAGTAATAAGCAGGCATATACAATGGAATGAAGGCTATTGCTGAGCGCATTGGGTTGTATCCCAAAAACTGCAAGCTGCCCTGGGTCTCCGGAGAAGGGTGGGATATAAATATGAATAAAAATAAAATAAAATAAAAAATAAAAATAGATGGATGATAGATAGGTGATAGATGATACTGGTAGATAGATGATAGGTAGGTAGGTAGGTAGGTAGATAGATAGATAGATTATTTATTTATTTATTTATTTATTTATTTATTTATTTATTTATTTATTTATTTATTTATGAGACTTATATGCCGCCCTATCTCCCGAAGGACTCAGGGCGGCTTACAAAATAAAATAATCCAGATACAAATATACAAATATTAAAAAAAAAATTAAACCAAAGGTCTCATAAATATACGAATTAAAACTATGCTAAAAACCCTCCCCCCCATCAGTTCGGGTAGGCCAGTTGGAACAGCTAGGTTTTTAGGTCACGGCGGAAGGAACGGAGGTCAGGGGCCACCCCGAGCTCCAGGGGAAGCTAAATGATAGGAAGATAAATGATAGGTAGAGAGAGAGAGAGAGAGAGAGAGAGAGAGAGAGAGATGGATAGATAGATAGATTATAGATGATAGATAGAGTTCCATTAACAACAACAAATATTATACTGATTTTAAAAAGAAATTATGTTTGTTGAATATTATGGATCCATGAGCCTTAGAAGATACAGCCTTCAACCAGGATTAGTTTTGAGCAAGTCACTTTTTGGGCTTGATTGTTTATACATTCATCATAGCGCATCATGATTGTTCACTATGGCGGTACTTTAGAAACAGAAAATTATGTTTTTCTACTGGTCCAACAAGCACAGAGAGACCAGATATATGTATTAAACCAGGACGGATTTGTTCATTTGTGGCTTAGTATAGTACATGAAAAATTGTGGTTTGCACATCATAGTTTAGCAAAGACAAAAAACAAATCAACCATACCTTCGGTACATTATGCAAAGACCTAGTTATTTGGAGAAAAGCTGAAATGCTGGAAAAGATATAAGGAAAGGAGAACAAGAGGATGAACAGCTGTTACAGTAGCAATGAATGTCAGAGTATATTCATGAACTGGAGTAGAGCTTAGTAACAAGGTCAACCAATGAGAGCTGACTTGGGGGCTGAAACTTAAAGACAGAATCTGAGTGTGGTTTATCTCTGTTCTGTGCTCAACTCTAAAGTGAAAGAGAAACTAACTTGTTTGCTTGCTTGCTGAAAAACTAGAGCTCTGCTCTGAACCTGTAACATGTCTGCTTCTGTTTGAGTTTGCTCCATGTTGGAGCAAACTGATATTGTAAAATTTACTTTATATATTTATGAAGAAGTTAAATGAAGCCTCAGTCATCTGTGTTTACTTTTCTGGTGATGAATTTATGCTGCAATACTCAGAACAATGAATGCCCCTTTGGAAAAAAAACAAAGGACCAAGTTAGAAACAGATTATCATGGAGCAAAACCTAACAATTTGATTGCTAGGACTGGCACATAATACTTAATCAAATCATGGTTCATGATTTAGCAAATAAACCAGGCAATCATATCTTACTAAGCACACCATGTTTAAATTAAAACTCTTAAAGCATTAAGAGTTGTTAACCTAATCTTATGTAGCTTTTTCTCTGGTAATATTACACTACTAACTAGAGCATACAAAACATTTGCTAGGCCAATTCTCGAATACAGCTCATCAGTCTGGAACTCACATTACGTATCTGATATTAACACAGTTGAGAAAGTCCAGAAATTTTTCACAAGAAGAGTTCTCCACTCCTCTACTGATTGCAGAATACCTTATGCCACCAGACTTGAAATTCTAGACCTAGAAAATCTAGAACTACGCTGCCTTCAGTCCAATCTAAGTATAGTATATAAAATCATACATTGCAATGTCCTACCTGTCAATGAATACTTCAGCTTCAACCATAACAATACAAGAGCACACAATAGATACAAACTCAAGGTAAACCACACTAAACTTGATTGCAGGAAATACGACTTCAGCAACAGAGTGGTCAATGTCTGGAATACTCTACCTGACTCTGTGGATTCTTCCCCAAACCCCAAAAACTTTAACCTTAGACTGTCTACTATTGACCTCACCCCTTTCCTAAGAGGTCTGTAGGGGGCGTGCATAAATGCACCAACGTGCCTACCGTCCCTGTCCTATTGATCCTTTTTATTTTTATTTTTCTTATATGTATCCCTTTCATGTATTCATAACTATGTTTATACTTATACCTATTATCTTGTAAGCAATTGACAAATCAAATAAATAAATAAATAAATAAATAAATAAATAAATAAATAATGCCTTATTGACCTATCCATACATTTTCTTGACTCTCAGCTATGTGTCATGCTTCTGATGATTAAACGTAAAAGCCATGTCTGCCACAGAGAGTTAATCCTCTGCAAATGAGAGGATAAAGTTATCTAGAATAGGGCAAAATAATGCTAGGATAAACAGAGCTGAAGAAGCTTCTTGGATGAGAAGCGAAATGTCTTAAAGAAAACAAAAACCAGAAAGTTCAGTTGTCTCTTGAAAAAGCACCTTTTGGATGACTGAAAATCTTCATAGACAGCTAGGATAAACAGAATTAATTTATCCACAGCTCTATGTGCTACTTAATCTATAATCTGTAAAATTATGCAGTAGGGGATGAAATAATTCAAAGCATTATAAATTAACCATTGGACTATAAATAAGCAGAAAAAAATGCTAGATATCCTAACTATTCCATACTTCTACATGTTAAGATTACATTTTTTGTTTAAATTAAACGAACTTTCTCCATGTTGAGAGTATTTTTCAAACTAAATTAAGTGGTTATTTAAACAAATAAGCGAATGATTTAAAAAATGATTAAGTAACCTCAACTAATGTGCAGAGATCTACATGAAAAGCAGGAATAGATCTACCATGAGCTGCAAAAATCTAGTGATCACTCAATGGCAGCAGACAAGGACGAACAACTTTGCAAGTAGGTTTCTTACATTGAATGTATTTGTTAACTTGTATCCTGCTTTTATTAATACTAACTGGGTGAACTGTTGCTGATTCTCCCTCCATAGAGATGGCGAACAGAAGTGACTTGGTAAAGTACTGCTGTGCCAGTTATGAGTTGCAATGCCAACTCATAGTTGGCATTCAGAGTTGCTGGCAGAAACTTTAGCACTTTTCTGCATCCCAAAGGGGATTTATTGCTTTATGGATCATCACTGAGTAGATACTTCATCAAAGCAAAGCACCCTTTCATGCATAGACTACATATTGAGAGCCAGTTGATGGAGTGGGTAAGGCACCAGGCTAGAAACTCAGAGAACATGAGTTCTAATCCTGCTTTGGGCACGAAGTCAGCTGGATGACCTTGGATTATACACCTACACATGCACACACATGGGGAATACTTAGAAAATTGAAGTTTGGCTACTTCTGGGTGAAGGAGGTTTATATAATTGATAGCAAGAAGCCAAAGAAACACTGCTGAAGACAGGAGAGATTTGGATTAAGTTCTTTTTGATGTACTAGGGAGAGGTAATCCAGTGGTGGGATTCAAAATTTGTACTACTGGTTCTGTGGGCATGGCTTGGAGGGTGTGGCGTGGCGTGGCTTGGTGGGCATGGCAGGGAAAGGATATTGTAAAATGTCCATTCCCACCCCGCTCCAGGGGAAGGTTACTGCAAAATCCCCATTCCCTCCCCACCCCACTAACCTGCTTTCCAGCTCCATTCTCCTGTGCAGGGCAACAAAAAAAAAGACCCAGCCAATCAGCTGGGACTCAGGAGGCAGAGAATAGATGGGGCAGGGCCAGTCAGAGGTGGTATTTGCCGGTTCTCCAAACTACTCAAAATTTCTGCTACTGGTTCTCCAGAACTGGTCAGACCTACTGAATACCACCTCTGCTCTGCACTCTGTTTGGATAGCCACACTTCCTTTCTATGACACTGTTGAGCTGTACAGTATAAGTTTTCTTTCATGGATAAGTTCAAAACGGGAAGATATTTTGTGTCATATCTTTGATGGAGTTACAATTAGTGGCTGTTTTTAGCATGATTAAGAAAAAGTTGCTTTTTCAAGAATACTTTCAAAGAAGAAACTGGAGATTTGCAAGAGACTCGTAAAGGGAGAATGCCAGGTGAGAGTAGGCAGAGAAGCAATTTCCTGTTAGCTTGAAAGCAAATTCAGCAACCATTGAAATCAACGTAATGGTAACCAGTAACAGGTTTTATTCAGCATTAAAGGGAGACTCTCAGTTTAACAGAAAATGTCAGGGAAGGCTGTGTATATTAAATCCACATATGCATTAAATTCATACATGTGAATTCATTTTTCTAAATGTGTGTGTTCATGTTTTTACTCAGATGAAGTAATTTGATGCAAGTGACATTCATTTCATGGGCTATCCCAATCTATTTTGAATGAGATAATTGAAAGAAATTATCAATTCTTTGCAGAGCTATGTGGAGGAAAACATTATCCATTGTTTCCAAAATTTGTTAAAATGTATAGTGTACTGGACATGTGTTCACTAATTAATTGCAGAATATTAACACTATATTAATACTCTTCTCCACTTTATTAACTGCATTGTTGTGCATTTTATTAACTAACTTGAAGGGATTCATTACATCCTATCCCCTCAAAATGCTATCACCTCCTCCTGTTGCAAATTTTCCCCAGGCCTTATAGAACGGTTTCAACCATTTTAAATATACATTGAGAAAGTGGGTCAGAAGTCATTTTTCTGTGGTAAAGGCCATGATCCTTCAGCAAATAAAATTTTAATAGGAAATCAGATGAAGGAGATTTTATTCAAAATGTGACAAGGTTCACAGGGTGGGGTCAGGAGCAGATCCAATCATGGGATTTTTTTTAATGGCTTTTTTTCTTCCATCTTATTTAGTCCGAGTATCATATTGTAATCCATATCGTGGGCCAGTCTGATCTGCCAAACCAGAATATACCTTAGATGCTTTGCCCTTAACTGCTGACATAATTCCCTACAGCTCAAAACCAATTCATATATGGTTATTAAACTGAAATTGCCATGCTCAATCAACTTCATAAATACATATTGTGGAATTTTTATCTTTGCCCTCACTGCCTTTCAGGATTAGATTTTTATTGAGTGTGATTTGCAACAGAAAACCATCCAGTATGATTTAAATCAGGAATAGGGAAACAAGGAAGCGGTAAATCTCTTGTCACATGTGGAACACAATCGAGAGACACAGAGTTCTGAAGCTGGGAAATGAGGAAAGTAAGTTATTTTGGGGCAGTATTTGATAATGGCTGTTCAACTATATAAAGTCTACTTTAAAGTCTGCCACTGAAATGAGGAGAATTCTGGTATATTGAAATTCATGATTTGTTATGGATATAAACAATGGCAATAGCACTTTGACTTATATAACACTCCATAGTGTTTTACAGCCCTCTCAAAGCAATTTTACAGAGTCCACATATTGCCCTGCAACAATCTGGATCCTTATTTTACTGATCTTGGAAGGATGGAAAGTTGAATCTACCTTGAGCCAGTGAGTATTGAACTCCTGGCAGTCGGCAGAATTAGCCTGGGATACTGCATTCTAACCATTGCACCACCATGGCCCTCTATATGGTAAAATATCCTTCCCAAAATAATAATACTAAAAAAAATAAGTTTAATGATGTATAATATGTATGCTCGCTAATAGTCATTCACCAGGCTTATATCATGGTCAGTATTTTTTTTTTCATTTTTTGAAAATGTTTTACTGGTTTTACTGCATTTTTGTTTGTTTGTTTGAAGAGTTAGACTCCTGATATCAACATAATCAATGTTTATAATCAAACAGAGCTGGTCCTCTGTTAATAAGATACAGGCTTCCCTTTAAGCACCTTCCCAAATTCCAAATCATTTAGTTGCAACACTGTTGATGCCAAGTAAGTGTGACTTCACACATTTTATGGTGCTGGAAAAAAGGCAGAACAGATTAAGCATTCAACCAATGAAGATCCATAAGCATCAGGCAGTCAGAGTTAAATGTGAGCTTCCAACCCTTTGAACATCTGCAAGTTTCGCTAGCCCCCACCTTCACACAAACAGTAACAAAAATCACCATTTGGTTTCCAGGGCAGTGAAGAAATGCAGCAACATTAATATAAGAAATCCCCTGTGACATAATAATTAGATTGCCCGGAGGCTCTTAAATGGTTATGATGATTCAGGATAAAAAAACAGGCAATTAAACACAATTTGGGGTGCTGAGTTGTGTTCTCTCATTCCCGTTTGTCATTCACATTGAATTGATGGAAAGCTTAACATAAAAGGAATCTGCTGAGGGTTCAGATTTTTCTCTAGAACAAAATATAATGGTGAAACAAAGTATATATATATCCCATTTGAAGTCTTGCTGACTTTTATTTGGTGGAATTTATTTATTTGTTTGGAAGTTTGTGGATCTTATTTCTGGCATGCTTAAACATAGGATGCTGTACCTGCGGAATTGAATCTGCTCAAGTGCCTTCTTCAAAATACACATGATCATTGTTTTCAATGTTTTTATATTTCTAATATTTTAAGCGGCCTACAAGAGTTGGGCAGCCTTTCAACTGAATAAGCAAAGTCTCATTTGAGCTGTGCTTTGTTTTAAGGGACTGCAAGAGCATGCTATTCTCATTTTTCACATTACTTACATTATGTATCTGATATTAACACAGTACAGAAAGTCCAGAAATATTTCACAAGAAGAGTTCTCCACTCCTCTACTCATTGCAGAATACCTTATGCCACCAGACTTGAGGTTCTAGACCTAGAAAATCTAGAACTATGCCATCTTCAGTCCGATCTAAGTATAGTATATAAAATCATACATTGCAATGTCCTACTTGTCAATGAATATTTCAGCTTCAACCATAACAATACAAGAGCACACAATAGATACAAACTAACCGCACCAAACTTGATTGCAGGAAATATGACTTCAGCAACAGAGTGGTCAATGTCTGGAATACTCTACCTGACTCTGTGGATTCTTCCCCAAACCCCAAAAACTTTAACCTTAGACTGTCTACTATTGACCTCATCCCTTTCCTAACAGGTCTGTAGGAGGCTTGCATAAGCGCACCAAAGTGCCTACCATCCCTGTCCTATTGTTTCTTTTATTTTCTTATATGTATCCATGTATTTATAACTATGTTTATACTTATACCTATTATCTTGTAAGCAATTGACTAATCAAATAAATAAATAAACAAACAAACAAACAAATAAATAAATAAATATTCTCGACAAGTTGTTTGCCATTTCTCTCTTCCAGGAAGTGCTTTAAAATCTTTTTTGTCTATGCTTCTAGGGTTTCATAGTGAATGTCAACCTAAGTGTTTACTCGGTGTATCCCTGCTTTCTTTTCTGAGTTTAGTCAAGATCTTAAATCTTTCAGGCCCCCATAGAAATCTATAGGAAATGATTGTCAGATCATTGTCAGATTAACAGAGTTGGAGGGGACCTTATAGGCCAGGAGTGTCAAACCGGCAGCCTGTGGGCTGGATGCGTCACCCGTGGGCCACATCCACCCCAGCTCTTCAAAGGGAGAAAACATCGCACTGTGTCATGTGACTTCAACATGACATGGTGAGTTTGACACCTGTGTTGTAGGTCAGGTAGTCCATTCTTGATTGCACAACCTTCTAACCTCATAGTTTCAAATAACTGTGTTCAACTCCTATCTCTGTCATTATAGGCTTCTAGTTGTGTACAGCTAAGAGTCACTCACCAGGTTAAGAAAAGCTACCTCATACAATGCATGCTGTAACAATTCTCACTGCTCACAAGATCTGAACATCATTGCACAGTTAAATGCAGTTTCTTATGATTCTTTGCCATAAGGTTGACATAATAATGGAACAATTTAACAGGGGGTACCATTAATCTTTAACTAATGAGACCAGACCTGTTAAGATGTGAAGATTCACAGGAGTAGCACCACCAGAAAACTCTGGTGATTTATTCAGAGCACTGCAAGGTACTATAATAATCAGAGTGAGAAATTCTGATGCGTAAAAAAACAGGATTTGCATCTTAACAGCGTCATGAAAGAACATTATATGACATGACATTTTGCCAGTAGCCATTTCAACATTACTCATGTTGACACCATTCTGTATTATGACATAAGAACAAACGAAATCACAGTTCTACTTACTGCTGAAAATTGGGCTGGAGTGGGGGTGAGAGAATCAAACAGCTGTCATTATTTATTGGCTGCCTGCTTGACAATAGTCAGTGCAATTTTTTTATTTATTTAGTTAATTTGTCAATCGCTTACAAGATAATAGGTATAAGAATAAACATGAGCGTGAATATAGGAAATAGGTACAAATAAATGGGGACAATAGGACAGGGTTTGGCCAATTGCAGCTAGAATCAGAAGATTGGAATCTTAGGCTGCAATATTGTGAACTATCTTTCATCATATAGTGTACAGTAGATGATAGTATATGTATATTGTGTTTACTTAGTGGCAAAAGCTGAACTGTGAACATACAGAAATTAAGTATATCACAAAATATCACATTAGTCAGAAACAGAATGCAATAGATTTCAGCAATGTCAAACAATTTTCTTGGTATGTCCAGTATATAGTATATAACTGTCTGGTTTGGTTCTGCAACCCAACAGGACAAACACAGATTTCAGAGGATAATTAGGACTGCAGGAAAAACAATTACTACCAACCTGCCTTCAATCGAGGACCTGTATACTGCACGAGTCAAAAAGAGGGCTGTGAAAATATTTACAGACCCCTCACATCCCGGACATAAACTGTTTCAATTCCTTCCCTCAAAACGACACTATAGAGCACTGCACACCAGAACAACTAGACACAGTTTTTCCCCAAAAGCCATCACTCTGCTAAACAAATAATTCCCTCAACACTGTCCAACTATTTACAAAGTCTGCACTACTATTCCTGTTAATCTTCTCATCACTCCTTATCACCCATCCCCTCCCACTTGTGACTGTATGACTGTAACTTTGTCGCTTGTAGCCTTACGATTTATATTGACTGTTTCCTAGTATGATTTGATTGCTTATTGTACCCTATGACTATTATTAAGTGTTGTACCTTATGATTCTTGACTCTTGACGAATGTATCTTTTCTTTTATTTACACTGAGAGTATTTGTACCAAGACAAATTCCTTGTGTGTCCAATCACACTTGGCCAATAAAGAATTCCATTCTAGTAAGTATACTAATAAGTAATAAGTAATAAGTAAGTATTCTAGTAAGTATAGTAAGTATTTCATCTTGATTTATTTTATAGGGATAAAACAGCTTCAAACATCATCCAAAGCCAAAAGGTGATTCGTTTGCAATGTTGCATCATTGCAGTCCTGGGTAAATCCTCTGCTGTTATGGTTCTCCAGCAAACCGTTGTTAAAGCAAAAGATAGTTTAGTGTGGGTGTTAGCCATATAGGACACTCTGATTTTTGAGTCCTTTTCAAATGAGCAATAGATCAAAAATACGAAGCCCAATTCTGTGCTAAAGCATAAGCCACCATTCTTATAACACTAGTTATTAGTCCACCTAGTAACAGAATAACAGAGTTGGAAGGGCCCTTGCAGATCTACTAGTCCAACAACCACTGAAGAAGAGAAAGGGGGAAGGAATGTGTTAAGTTTACATGAAGAGACAGATGCGGAGTGCTTCAAGCTCTTTGTTTATTAGTGACTACAGCTCAGAACGAACCCGATTTGGCTGGTCTGTGGCTGCTACTTATAGCCAGCAGCCGCAGTTGCCAGCCAATCAGAGTGCAGGGTTTTCCCGCACTTTTTAAACCAATCATTTCTGACATTTTACAAGAACAGTTCAAACTAAAGCAATGACTTTAAACCTGCATACATAACACCCCTACCCACTAGGTTCAGTCCATACTCAAACCCCAGCCTATCTAATGTATTCTTTTAAATAGGTGGGGCTCTTACGTGTACGTTGAGACCTTCGTGGTTCAGATGTTTTAATGTTCTCACCCAGTGAGAGGGGAAATGTGTCTGTTGACATTTCCCTACTTGGACTTCTAGTAAAAGAAGACCCTGTTTGATTGTTACAACCTGGTCTCTCCTCCCAACCCATCTCCAACCCAATGTCAGCACCCAAGTCAGGTAGTGATGCGCAATCTTCCACTTGTAAGGATGGATTTTGGCATTGTGACAGGTTTTGGAATGGTTCCTGTCGTAATGGCTCGTTACACATGGGGTTGATTCTTGCTTGCTGATTATCCTCATGATCCTCCCCTTCCCCCCTAGAAGAGGTATTAGGTATGGGAACTAGAGAGGATGTTGCGATGTTCCTGAGGTAATCTGGATCTAAGCTGATCAATGTGCCTGCTCCAGATGACACCATCCTCTGTTTGTACCCTGTAAGATCGAGGGCCTGTGATTTGGGTTATCTCAGCAGGAATCCATAAAGGTTCACCCATACGGTTCTTAGCATAAACAGAATCACCCACACTGAACGCGCGAACTTTGCTAGTGGAATCTAGTGGTGTGTTGGGTGCGTAAGTGGGAGGAAGGCGGTCAAGGGGAGACCTGAGTTTCCTACCCATCAACAACTCTGCTGGGGATAAGTTAGTTGATGGGTTAGGAGTGATATGCTGGACACTGAGAAGTTTTTCAACTTTCTCAGTGATGTCCCCAGGACCCAATTGCTGAAGCTTTTCCTTGGTAAAACGTACCATGCGTTCAGCCTGGCCGTTAGCCGAAGGGTGCCCAGGGGCTGTCAGGGCATGTCTGATACCCTGCTGTGCTAGATAGGATTCAAAAAGGTTGGATGTAAATTCAGGACCTTTGTCAGAAACGAGTACATCAGGTAACCCGTGAGTTACAAAAAGCTTTTAAAGCTGTTTGATGACAGCATCAGTTGTGGTGGATGCCATAGGGATGACCTCTAGCCATTTGGAATATGCATCTACTATAATAAGGAAGGTGTGCCCTCTGGTTGGGCCAGCAAAATCAATGTGAATCCTGGACCATGGGCCCCTAGGACATTCCCATTCCTGTGTGGGGTGAGAGGTGGGGCAGGCCTGACTACCTGACAGTTGGGACAAGATGCAACCCAGTTTTCAACCATTTTGTCAATACCTGGCCACCATACATAACTCCTGGCCAATCCCTTCATCCTTACAATACCAGGATGACCCTCATGTAACATTTCCAAAACCTCTTTTTGCAGTCTTGTAGGAATAACCACCCTGTTACTCTACAAAATACATCCTCTTAATACAGATAATTCAGTTTGCCTGGATTTAAAAGGTTGGGCAAGTTGAGGTAGATCTTGAAAAGGCCAACCTTTCTTAATCCAGCCTATAACAGGAGCCAATAAAGTGTCTTTGGCAGTCTCTCTGGCAATTTCAGCAGTGTGTACTGGAAGCTTGGCAAAAGGCTTTCTAGGAAAAAGGTGTAAGTCTCAGGAGCAAAGTCCTCAGTGTGAGAAGTAAGTGGGCAGTGACTCAAAGCATCTGCATGCCCAATGTCTTTGCCAGGCCTGTGGATGAGTTTGTATGAATAAGCAGCAAGAAATTCAGTCCACCTCAGCATTCTTGGTGACAGGATAGTGGGCATAGGTTTGTCTCCTGGCACAATGCCTAACAGAGGTTTGTGATCTGTGACAATGGTAAATGTTCTCCCATATAAATACTCATGGAATTTCTTGACAGCTGCAACAATTGCCAAGGCTTCCTTGTCCAGTTGGCTGTAGTTCCTCTCTGCTTTGGTCAAGGTGCAGAGTAAAATGCAATAGGAGCTTCCCTCCCGCTGGGAAGCCTGTGGCTCAACCCCCCCCACTCCAAAAGGGGATGCATCACAAGTCAGTACAACAGGCAAATTCTCAGAGAACTGTATCAGTACAGCATCAGACGTGATTAGTCTTTTAATATTGTTAAATGCAGATTGTTCTTTTCTGCCCCAGACCCACACAGACTTTTTGTCTAATAATCTTGTGCAGTGGTTCTGCAATGGTTGCCTTCTGAGGTAGGAACATGTGATAAAAGTTAATGAGTCCAAGGAAGGCTTGCAAATCTGTTTTACATTTTGGTCTAGGGGCTTCTTTGATTGCCTGAACCTTGGCATCTGTGGGGTGGATACCATGCTTGTCAATCATATAGCCCAAGAACTCAACCTTGTCAGTTCTAAGAGTGCATTTTTCTTCCTTGACTTTTAACCCCGCTTTTTGGAATCTGGTAAGGACTTCTCTGAGTCTCTCTTGTAACTGAGTGTCATTTTCAGCAGAGATTAACACATCATGTTCAGCGCAGCCATCTCTCTCTTCTTCTGTTCCGCGTTGCCTTCTTCTTCTGGGAGATCCCACCTTCGTCACCAGTGTTAAGTTTGCATGAAGAGACAGACGTGGAGTGCTTCAAGCTCTTTGTTTATTAGTGACTACAGCTCAGAACGAACCCCCTTTGGCTGGGCTGCAGCTGCTACTTATAGCCAGCAGCCGCAGTTGCCAGCCAATCAGAGTGCAGGGTTTTCCCTCACTTTTTAAACCAATCATTTCTTACATTTTACAAGAACAGTTCAAACTAAACCAATGACTTTAAACCTGCATACATAACAGAATAAGTGCAGAAGAGAAAAAGAAACAGGAATGCAGTTACTGGTTACTTTCCCTCTTTTTCTTTTGAAAACTACCTGACCTGACAATTTGTTATGGAAATTCAAAGCTTTCCACCCCGGATTGCATTTTTCATATTTGCACCAGGCAGGCAGAAAATAACTTAAATACAATGTTAAAATGAAATACCAGAATGTTTTAATATAGAATAAACATTATCAATATGACATATTTCATTTAAACTACATGTCCCATGATGCAATATTCCACCTAACCCCTCCCACCTGATATAAAAGGTACTAACCACTACTTTGCTCTCCACTCTTGTCTGTGTTCCAGTGATACAATGTACATAGAAATGAGATCAAAAGGATAGACTTAATAACTTGGAAACAACATAACACATATATTCTGATTCTAATTATATGGAGTTGTTTGGCTTGATCCTTCTTAATATAACATACAAAATCACCAGGCCCATATAAAAACTAGTTAAATGTCAGTTTAAAAAAAACTATCCAATTATTTAAAACTATTTCCAAAACAGCGGTGGGATTCAAATTTTTTTACTACTGGTTCTATGGGTGTGGCTTGGTGGGTGTAGCTTGGTGGGCATGGCAGGGGAAGGATACTGTAAAATCGCCATTCCCTCCCCACCCCACTAGCCTGCTTTCCAGCTCTGTTCTCCTGTGCAGAGCAACAAAAGAAGACCCAGCCAATCAGCTGGGATTTGGGAGGCAGAGAATAGATAGGGGCGAGGCCAGTCAGAGGTGGTATTTGCCGGTTCTCCAAACTAATCAAAATGTCCGCTACCAGTTCTCCAGAACTGGTCAGAACCTGCTGAATACTACCTCTGTTCCAAGAGGGTAACCCATTGGATACAATTTGCCTATGGTGTTGTGCTTTGCAAGATATTGGTTTCTGCCTCTCTGCCAGCTTTAAAAGTAATAGTTCTTGCTGGTGGGGCAAAGAAAAAAGAAAAAAAAAAGAATTGCATGGTTGTCTAGCCAGAGAGAGCTCTCAATACATCAGACACAATAGTTCCTTGATGGAGGCATTGGGCTCTTCAAATGGCGTTGAGGTGTTTGTAGTGCTAAAATTAGAGACTTCTCCAGAGAGCTAAATTTTTGCATAATTAATCCAAAATAGGGTAATTTGATCCTGGTCATTTGTGTCTCGAGTGATAACTTTGGGTTGATAGACAACTATTGCTGATGTAAAAATAATACACCAAGAGCCTTGGTGGTGCAGGCTGTTAAACGCCTAGCACTTAGCTCCAGCTGCCTGCAATTAGTGCAGGCTCGAATCCCACTAGGCTCAAGGTTGACTCAGCCTTCCATCCTCCCGGGGTAGGTAAATTGAGGACCCAAGATTGTTGGGGGCAATAAGCTGACTTTGTAAAAATGCCGCTTAGTAATAAGCAGGCATATACAATGGAATGAAGGCTATTGCTGAGCACATTGGGTTGTATCCCAAAAATTGTAACCCGTCCTGAGTCTTCGGAGAAGGGCGGCATATAAATGTAATTTTAAAAAAATGGGTTAATGTCAGATCGTAAAATTAATGCTAATGATGTTTCTTTATATCGATGAAGTTTGTGCCCACTATTGTCAGCAGAATGAGGGCATAACACTTCCAAAAAGACCTACAAGTTCTCATCATTAATGTTCTTTGTCATTTGCACATACAGTTGTTATTGTTGAAGTGGTTTTTATTAATTAAATTTCTATGATTTACCGCTTCCATATTAAGGTTTACAGTTTATGAAAGTGGCCTTGTAATTAGAAAAGGACTTCATCAATGTTGCTGGTTCGGTTGCAAGCAGTACATGTAATACCATGTTTTTAACTTTTAAATCCACCCTCCCAGATTCTTATTTTCTTTTCTTTGAGTAATAGGCAAATGCTGGTGGTGCGTTAAATTGCTTTTGGGCGACAAGGAGAAGTTAACTTTCTCCTGTTGAAAGCCTCTGTTTGTTTAGGCAGTGAGCATGATCCAAAAACATATATGTTTTTAGCGTGTGTTTTCAGTTAAAGGAAGACTCAGTCCATAAAGGGGAGGTTACAGAATATTATTTCTGGAAATCAGGGTTGCCTAAGGCTGAAACAAGAGTGATAGATTTTTGTTTTAAATCTGGATTTGTATTCAATACAGTTTGTATGTCTTGGTATGTCCAGGCACAATTTTAAGTATCAAACACATACATGTCTGTGCACATAGGCGCACATACATAGGGGAAATATTCAAGTTCCCTTCTCCTTGTAATGTATCTGTTTTGATCTGATAACTTCTGTAAAAGATTTCGAAGTGGTTTCCACATAGTAAAGAGAAATACACTGGACTGGAAATACAGTACATTTCAGCAACACTGTTTCCTATCCCCAGTAGGATGGGATTAAGATTCATCTCCAGACTTAGCTTCATGTAAAGTGGGGATGTCCAACCTTGACAACTTTAAGACTTATAGACATCATTCCAGAAGTTGAACTCTCATGCTGGCTGGGGAATTCTGGGAGTTGAAGTCACAAGTCTTAAAGGAAGGAACAAATTTTTTCCCTCAGCTTCTGGCTGTTCCCTGGAGAAAAACTCAAGAAGTTCCTCTTTTCCTATTCTGAGAAGTCCAAATTTGGGGATGGATTTTGGATATCACGGTATTATAAAAATAATGCTGTCAGACTTAAGGCACAAAATTTCAGGGAACTGCTAGTGGGCAGCTAAAAATTAGCTTTCTTTTCTACCATGGAGTGTGTCTCCAAAAGTTTGCAGCCTGGAACTGGTAGTGATTTCTTATTTGCAACATTTTGTCACAGAAAGAACTACTGTACTACAGTATTAAAGTAAAAAGAATAATAACTCAAGATTTTATAGTTTTTTTCTTGGTGTGCTCAGCTAGATGTCCTCAAAGATGCTGCAGCTAATACTACCAGCCCTGGAAGTTTGTGGATCAACTCCAGGATAATCTATCATTTTCTGATTAGTTGACACTATGGAAGGTCTGGATTACATTTAATTATTACTACCCACTGCTTTGACAAGCATATTTTAAATTTCATTTGCATTTTGCTCATACCTCATTCTTCATTTTATACATAACAGCTGAAAAAGACCTGGCTTAGCAGGGTTGCAGATAAGGCCTGATTTCAGATAATTCTTTATAGGCTTTTATGTTAAAGGTTTTTAGACATATAGTAACACATAAATACCCTCCTGCCTAGGGCTGATGTCATCTCACACTGTCATATGTACTGCACAAATGTGAACTCATTCCTATTATAGCCACGTGCTATTAAAGATCAATGAATTATTGGCAACTTAATTCAAACCTTATAGCATTTCTGTATGCACTAAATTTCACTTGATGACTTCAGAGGAGAGAATACTTTTAAAATAATAGATTCTCTCCCTCCTGTTTGTTCAGTTTAGCTGAAATATTCTTGAACAGTCTTCCCTGGCAGCATTACTTGCAGCAACATTAAGATAGTATTCATATTATTTTATATAAAAACCTCTCTTTTGGTTGTGTATTCTGTTGGGAATGCTTCTTTTTCCTTATCAAGCTGTTTGTAAGTATTGCTTGGTAGTGGAGACCAAAGTTAAAAAGATGAGGATCAAGTTCCAAGAAATACCATGCCACCTTTGTACGAATAACTGTCCTTTAAAGCAGGGGTCGGCAACCTTTTGGAGCTCAGGGACCACCAAACTCATAATTTTAAATCCCGCTTTCGACCTGCACCATGCTTCAGAGCTTTGACTCCCAGGGACAGGAGTTCCCTCTCACTCCCTTCTCACCTCAGACACTTGGGAAATTACCATCCTCTGGTTGGCTGGCCACAGGCGGGCATGAACTGAGAAAGCCTTTGCTGAGCCCCAGTCTGGTGGGGTGGGCAGGATAAAGAGGGGTGTTCTGCACCTAGGATGACTCCAATCATGACGCCAAGAAGGTGACAGCAGCTAGGCCCCACCACGGCATTGCTATGAAAATAGGCAGTGATGGAGGCCACCGAGAACAGAAAGGTTTACCGGAGTAGCGCCTGAGGCGCTCTGAGCACAAGCGGCTCCTTCCACTGCTGCCGCCATTTCTGAGGGGCGCCTTGGCCAGGCTCTTGACAGATGAGAGTGATTCTGGCTGCTTCTCTCCATGAGCGCTCAGAGAGAGAGGGGAGGGAGGGAGGGAGAGGGAGAGGAGAGAGAGAGAGATGATTTGGGCAGGTAGCTTGGCCGAACTCCTGTCCCTGGGAGTCATCCCAAGCAAGGTGGGGAGCAGTGGTGGTGGCATTCAGGGCAGGGAATTTGACTGGTGTGAGGCACTTTGGGGAAGAGGCAGGGAGAATTCTGGGAAGCCTCACTAGCCCACTCCCCACTGCTGCCACCGTCCTGTCTGAAGTGCCACCGCAAGCATTCCAAGCAAGGTGGGAAGTGGTGGCAGTGGCAGCATTTGGGACAGGGGATTAGGCTGGTGTGAGGTGCTTCGGGGAAGAGCCAGGGGGTTCTGATGCTACCATCTCCCACACACTCCCCTCCCTGCACGCGTCAGTCCACCCACCGGCATCACCACTTCGCCAGCTGGCTGCAGTTGCTCCCCTGCTCACCAGTGCCCTTTGGCTCAGCACAATGGGCACAGAGCATGTCTCCCCCATGTGGAGCGTGTTCTCCTCCCACACCCAACTGCAGCAGCAGGTGCACAAGAGGGGTGCTTTGCCAGCAGGCCCTGCGCCCTTCCCCATCTGCTGCCAGACACAACACATGGTGCCTGGCTGGGCTTGCCTGAAGGGGGGCAGGGTAGGAAGCAGTGTCCCTCCCAAGGCTGGAGAAAGAGGGCCTTTGAGCCCCAGACATCAGTTCGGACAATGCCCTGATGACTTGCCTGCTTGCACAGCGGGAAGCCCCTTTATCCCCGAGCCACGCCTTCCCAGAACACCCACCAAGTGGGGAATTTGGCTGCAACTCTCAGCTTGGAACAGAGATGTGGTGGTTTAACTATGCCCCTCTCTTGCCATAACAGCACCATTACCTCACTCTGGCCGGCGAGGAGATTTCCAACCCCACCACGGGCCAGTCCCATATTCCAGAGTTGCAGTAGTCACAAGACTGGCCCTTTGGTCATCCCAGAGCAACTCCAGGATGACCAAAGGGCCTGTCTTGTGACTACTGCAGCTCTGGAATATGGGACCGACTTTCCCACCAACGTCAGAAAGCCACCCCGTTGTTGGTCTTACCTTCCAGTTCCAGCTCACGTGGCTCTACTCAAGGGAAGAGTTGCACTCGGCCGAAGGTTGGGGGCCAGCAGACCATGTGGGCAGTGCACATGGGCGGCACAGCCTTGTGTTCCCACGCAGCCTAGATTAATTGCTTTGGGAGGGTATTTTGGGGGGGGGACATTTCTCTGCAGCCCACCAAAATTTTCTCTGTGGCCCACCAGTTGGCGGCCACTCTTCTAGACTAACCCTTTCCTCAAGCAGGAGACCCTATACCATTCTAGGCAAGTGGCTGTCCATTCTCTTCTTAAAAGCCTCCAGTGATGGAATACCCACAACTTCAGAAGGCAACCTTTCCATAGTTAAAGGACTGGCTTGCCATCAGAAGTTGTGGGTGCTCCATCACTGGAGGCTTTTAAGAAGAGAATGGACATCCTTCATTAACTGGTACCAATGATAAGATGAATTTGTGTACATTTCTTTTTGACTCTATCCCTTGCGCCAGTATTAATCTAACATTTCAATCTATGACTTTTGCATTGGCATTTTCCTTCTCATTAAATGCTATCCAAATTCTATATTACTTCTGAGAACAAAAGGGGCCACTGGTGTGGATTTTGTCATTAACATGCAAAAGAGTTCTGCTCTAATAATAACAAGTGTGATCTGCTCCTCTGTATGTTAATACAGCCCGCCCGCCCCAAGAAGCTCGATTGCTGCTCTAACCCAGGGCACATGAAGTATGGATGTATCTAGGTGTGTAGAATTTCTGGGGATTAACAATAAGAGTTTGCTTGGTAATATATTTCCCCTGAAATCTTCTGCTTAACCAATTCTGCATTCCATAAAAGAGATGGGAGGATTTTGCTTGTTGAAAATGGCAACTAGAAATCAGGTTCATTGCTCTTTGAGTAATATTGCTTCCCTTGTACTAACAGCATCTTACAGGGGTCAGCGCTTTGGCTATAACAGGGCATCGTGGAATTGCCTTGCCTCCATAGCCTAATGCTGTTTAGATGGTTTAGGGATCCACTTGAAGTAAAATGAATTGGGGGAAATAAAGAAATTATCTTTCAAATTATCTTTAAGTGGGGACAAATGGATTTCAGTAAACTTAGGGCATGAGAAACGTGCTGCACAATTTGTGTTTAGAAACATGATAAAGTTATGCTAAAGATTATTTTGACAGCTCTTGCATGAAATACACAACTTTTCCCTTTCTCTCTGTTGCTTTTGATGTGGCATCTTACAATTTCAGCTGACAGTCCCTAAGTACCAAAATACTGTGGCATGTTCTACAGTATTCTAGATACAGAAAGAGGCAAACTAAACAAACAAACAAACAAACAAACAAAACCAACAGTAACCAACCATGTATTTTCTCCACCAGAGAACTGGAGTCCAACTTGCTTTGATTCTACAGAGCTTAAATTAAGTCAGATTCTTAACACTGTAAGCTGAAGGACAAAGAGTGAAGAGCACCACAACACCTTAAAGACATACAAAGTTATTATGACATAGGTTTTTTTGTAGATCCGGAGCTATTTCATTGAGCACATACACTATAGTCCTGAGTATAGTTCACACATAGCGAAATAGTGAATGAAAACATGCAAATTAGAAAGAAAACATTTAACAAAACAATCACTAAGTGTGACCTACAGAGTCTTGCATTGTTGAGTTGTACAAGGAAGACTTCCCATCCTTTCTTCTTCCCATCTGCTTTTCCAGGACTATCAAAGCCCATTGCAGTTGCAGTTGGATACAACAAATTTAAATCAATCAATCAATCAATCAATATTGGTATGGCCTGTGGGCAGACCTCTGAATGCTTCTCTCTGCTCCTTCAGGAATAGATCTTAAGTCATAAGTACTTCTGAAAACAAATGAGCACAATTTTGTATACTGGTGTTTTGGAAGACATACTGGTGGAGTGGAGGAATGAGAAACATACCTAAATATAATAGCGTTATGAGAACAATAAGAAGCTAAGATTAGGAACAGGAATCAAATCAGCCACGATATATAACTGTAATAATGAACCAGGAGTGTCTGAACTCTATGGTAAGGGAAAGGAAAAAAATCCATCCACTTCTCCTTTTCTCCAGTTACCAATGGAAATATAAAAGAGATCCCCCCCCTCTGTTGAATATAAGAGTGTATGTATGATAGGGAAAAATATGATAGGGAAAAAAAATGCTACCTGAAGCCAAGTTCAAAAAAGGTAAATCTTGTTTCTGGACTTTCAAATTGTTACTGTACGTATTCATTTTTGCAGAAATACAAATGCCCTTTTCCATTATTTAAATGGCATGTAATTAAGTAGCAAGGTTCTCGGTTGCTACAGAGGGAAATCCGGCGTGCGCTAGGATTCCAAGCCCAGAGGGCTACAAAGAAGCACACTAAGACTAAGAGAAAGGGGAGGGGGGAAATGGTGTGTGTGTGTGTGAGTGTAGGAGTGAGGAGAGAGAACAGAGTGTTTAACATTCAGAATTTGTCCACAGCCGATAATTTATTGGAACTCATCTGTAACAAGGCCTGGCACTGATTTATAAGTTGATTTGAAAAATAAATAAAAGTGATAGAAACCTGCATTCGGTTTTAATGATAGACTGTTGCAGCGTGAAAAGTAAGGATATGAGACATTGCAAGGAAATTAGATATTATGCCCTCAAGACAACTGCAGCTACCAGCCCATTAATTGTTAGATATTTATTATTAAAAATTTCTTTTCATGACTGACTGCAGAATATTTGTGCTGTTAAAGTTGTTGAGTACTGACATGAATGGAGTGCATGGAAGTCATTCTCTCTTTCTCCCCTCCTCCTTCTTTTGTCTGCGTGCTTGACAAGGAGACGGACCTGAAAGAGATGGCGAATCTCCACTGTGCAAGCATGAATAACAGCCTGGGTTGATTTCCAGGCCACTTGCTAATCCATGCAATCTCAGGGCACAAGTCACCTAGAAATTATTGTGTGTAGTTTCAATTTATTCTCACTGAGGTGGTTGATCAATGTCTAAAGGACGTACACACTACTTGCATTCTTGGAAGCATGTTTTAACAAATACCCACATTTAAAATACAGTCCCTTTTGTAGTTGATAGGAAAAGGGGACACTGGTTGTTCGGTCAACATGTCTTGATGGTTCCATCAGATGTTAAACAAAAGGAAGAACCTGAGCTGTTCAACTTGTGTAAACTAAAAAAAGAACCCCAAAAAACCCTTCCCCTTTGTACTTAATTCAGGGTAGAGTTGGGGCGACTGGATGGAGCTGAGCATTTATGTGCCGGATACCCTTCCTGATGCCTATGTGGAGTTCACAGCAGATTTTTTTTCTTTGTGCCCTTGGAGAGAAACTTCTGTTGCTATCTAGCATTGAATGTTCAAATTTCTGAGTGGGAGAGGAATGTTTTTATGGCTAGGCTACCATACCGCTCACGTACCTGCCTTTCTATCAAAATAGGAAGGAGAGATGGAGAATTTTGTAACAGCATTTCTAAAAATTGCCTGGCTCTGTGGTTGAAATGTATACAATTCGCATTCTGCTTTATTCACTTGAAATATCGTAGGAAAGCCATCATAGTCTAGTTTGGCCAAAAATTAGAAGGAATATGGTAGCACCCTTTGGGAGGGGGGCTAACGAATTTTATTAAAGGCATAAGGGATTCTATGCATCTAATAAAGTGAACTGCAGTTCACAAACATTATGTTTCAATTTAGTTGCCTGAATATTTTTAATTGTGCATTTTTTGCATTTCCTTGTTTTAGAATCTGTTTAGTGTAAGAGCGGCTGTAATGCTGTGGCATGTAACAGCTTTAAGTTGGCAAAAGCCACCTGGAGCTCGTGTTTCACTGCCACCTATATACAGTCAGTCAGTTCTGATTTTTGCTAGAAGGTAAATGATATTAGTATTATGCTCTGTTTCTTCATGTCTAATATCTTCCCCTCAAAATGGAAGCTTCAGAAATAATTCATAGATTTGGAATATCTATTTTCTGTTGATTTATTTGTAACGTAGTGCAAATCAACAGATTCATTATATAGAACTATATGATACAACACTGCAGGTAAGGATTGTCAGGCTTTGAAAAAAACTTCCATTTGTCAGGGAGTAAAAATCTTCCAAACATCCCTGCTAATTAGAGGTGATAGACTGTGTCTTTCTTTGCTGCCAACTCTGATAAAAGAACACCCGGAAAGTAATCTAAGAAACATTTTTATTATACAAAAATAAGAAAACCTAATGAGCTACATACCGGCAGCTTAATCTCACACCAAGGCATATAGGAAAAGTACAAAGGAAGTTACAGGAAGTGAAGTAAAAACTTTTTAAGACATGCACAATAAACTCAGACATCACAAGACTTTCTTATCTCATTACTATGGAGACAAGATAACACAGCTAGCAGACACCTGCCTGCTATAATATTAGCTTAGGAGCTTGGCAGACAAACCAACCCCGCAGTGACAAGGATGATGTATATATTTTGAATTTGTTTTGGATTAAAAAAAATATGATCAGATTTTCAATTTCTAGTCTCTCTTCATGTTGTTCAACTGCCTACACATGCCTGTCGAGATTCTAAGTCATCCAGGTCATGTTGTCCCAAAGGTACTTTTTTTTCCCCAGGAGGCAACTGGACTTTCTTGTTTTTTCTCTGAAGATGTTTCGCTTCTCATCCAAGAAGCTTCTTCAGCTCTGACAGGATGGTGGGGAAAGGAAGGATTTGTATTCCTTGCAGACAGCTGGTCATTTGCATCCTTTCAGAGAATTGTTGAAGCACTTGGAGGTTTATCTGTGTCCTCAGGGACACCTGAGTTGTTCTCCTGGTTCCTGTAGTCTGCAATTTTTTCCCTCTGGGAATCCATTCCTACTCCTACACCATTCAAGGGGTGTTTCATCCCAAATTGTATAACTAAAAATCTGTAGAGCTCAGACATCCAGGTCATGGATGTCCCCAAGGTGCTTTTTCAGGAGGCAAATGTACTTTCTTGAGTTTTTTTCCCTTTGAAGATGTTTTGCTTCTCATCCAAGAAGTGTCTTCAAAGAAAAAACAAGGAAGTCCAGTTGCCACCTGAAAAAGCACCTTTGGGATGCCTTCTTCAGTCTGGCATTGTCTATAACTCTCTTGGTCATGAACAATAATCTAACAAGTATCTAGGGAGACTATGCTGAGAAAAAATAAGGATGCTTAGCTTTTTGTTATGACAGAGTAATTGTCCCAAGTAGCAATTGTACTCAAATTGGAACTTGGGCAAGATTCTGAAGTTCGGGAAAATTACAGAAATGTTCATAGACTGCTAGTAATTCACCAATGAAAATAGTGATGTATGGTATGGTAACACATGCATTGTAACACATGTCACCCTGCCAACAAAAGTGTGTATAGTCAAGGCTATGGCTTTCCCAGTGGTAATGTATGGCTGTGAAAGTTGGACCATAAGAAAGGCTGAGTGCCAAAGAATGGAGGCCTTTGAACTCTGGTGCTGGAGAAGCCTCCTGAGAGTCCCTTGGACTGCAAGGTGATCAAACCAGTCAGTCCTAGAGGAGATCAACCCTGACTGCTCTTTAGAAGGCCAGATCCTGAAGATGAAACTCAAATATTTTGGCCACCTAATGAGAAAGAAGGGCTCACTGGAGAAGAGCCCAATGCTGGGAAAGATTGAGGGCAAAAGAAGAAGGGAATGGGGGAGAATGAGGTGGCTGGATGGAGTCACTGAAGCAGTCAGCGTGAGCTTAAATGGACTCCAGAGGATGGTAGAGGACAGGAAGGCCTGGAGGAATGTTGTCCATGGAGTCACGATGGGTGGGACATGACTTCGCAACTAACAACAACACATGGATTGTGTTTCACATGGCTATATTATAACAATGTATTATTTATGATTTTAATAATGTTTCAAAATCATTTTAGCTATAATAAAAGGAGAACAGAACAGAATAGAAACATTGGTCCTGTCCTTTGTTTTGCTCTGGAGGGAATTCAGATATTTGGAAGGTGTAATAGTTAGGAAATCATAGGAAGACCTCTTTGCCTGTAACCCTTTCCTTTTTAGAGGATTTCTCATTATGCAGGACTTGTGAACATGGCTGCCATTCTCTAATTGGCCTTTTGTGAAAATATAACAATGGAACACCTGCATTTTTGACTAGTATATTCTAGATTTGGGAAGGAGGGATGGGAAAGGCAGACATCTGGGAATGGCTGCAGTCCCTGGGACAAGCATATATAGTGGCAAATTATGGGTTATTATGGAACATGTTATGCATGTTACATACATAAGACTGTTTTGCTCCTTGGAGGGAAAAAGCCTTATAAAATACAAGTAAGACTAAGGCTTTGTCAAGGATCTCTGCCTTAGCAGCCTGTCTTACAATAGCCAAGGACAAATAGGGAAGGGTTGTGTTGGAGTAATGGATGTAATAGATGAGCTGCCAACTATTCCTGCTGTGGCAATTTTGAGAGGATGATGGTTCTGCACCACCCTATTTGCAGTTGTGATGAGCTTTAGACATCTCCCATTATTTATTGCACAAGGCTCAGGAAACAGCAGAGGCCAGCCAAACCAAATGAACTGGGCAAAGGGAGTGTGAGGCATAAAACACCCTATGCTTAAAGAACAAAAAAGATTACAAAGAAGAGGGGGAAAAAAGGAAAATGTTTTTTAATTAATACTTGACTCAGTGTTCTAATCTCTTCTTCAGCTTTTGAGACTAGGGCAGCTGAGAAGTTTAAATAAACCAGTGTTGTGCTATAGATTTCATTTTCCCAAAGTGAGCTCTTTTCTCACGATTTTAGCCAAGAAACTGGGAAATTAAATTGGATGCCAATACTGGTTATCTTTATTTAATGAAAGAGTAGAAAAATGTAAGTTGCTTTCATTCCGCTTTTGAAATGTAAAATGGATGCTGAACGGGCTGCCAACCAAAAATTAGCAAATGTTTGTTACAATATGAAATGCATAAGAACTAGTTGGTTAGTCAAAGAAAAAAATTGAACTGATTTTTTAAAAAAAATCTCTGTAAAGCAACCCTTTGACAAATTATGATGAAACGCTACACACTGCTTATCTGTGGTGGCGCAGTGGTTAGAATGCAGTATTGCAGGCTAATTCCACTGACTGCCAGAGGTTCAATCCTGACCGGCTCAAGGTTGATTCATCCTTCTATCCTTCCGAGGTCAGTAAAATGAGGATCCAGATTCTTGGTGGCAATATGCTGTCTTTGTAAACCACTTAGAGAGGGCTGTAAAACACTGTGAAGCGGTATATAAGTCCAAGTGCTATTGCCATCCTACAAAACCTAAGAACAATTGATAGGAAGTACAATCTGATGTCCTTCAAAATGTATGCTTCAATCCTTAAATGGAATATTCAGCTGCTTAGGATAGAAGGGTTTGCTTGAGATCTTCTGACGACCTCTCCAAACAGACTAATTCCATTACAAGGATGGACTTTACTATCCTGTACAAAATGTCTTGGATCTTCATGACTTACAAAAACAAAATAATGTATGTAAGATATGCAAGTATACACTCATGTGCATAATTTATTTAGCTATAAAATTAGTCTGGCACAGTATTTTAGCATTTGCTTTAAAAAAAATACACACTACAGAAAACTCCACAGAATGATCAAATTTATAAATTAATTACAATATCAAAAAATGTACAAAATAATTCATCTGCTACTCTCTAGCTATTTCCCCAGCTTTCTTTTCTTTCATTTCAATATGCAGAAGTAGCAAGAACCAGTATTTTGTGGAATGATGTAAGTTGGCTGGCTAATCAAGCTTTTCTGAATACTTGTTCATAAGTGGGGATGTGAATAAAATGAGAAATGTACATTATTTTTCCCCAAACTCAGAACCAAATGATCCTCCTTAAAATATTCCATTACAATGTTCAATCAGAACAAAACTGAAATATTTAAATTTTGCTTTGAGCTCAGAATATTCGATATTGTCTATTTTGAAGTCAGAACAAGTTGTTATAAGGTTGCAATGGTTTGTCTAAGGTTATATTTTACAATCAGAATATTCATCATATGACAATTCAAAGTACCCAAGTTTTTGTTTTAAGGCTGGATCAATTTTGCATTGCCTTAATCTTGAAAGAGAAAGTCTCAGCATGCTTCAGGTTTATTTCAAGCTTGGAACATCTAAATGGCCGTTTTCAGCTCAGAACATTTGTGCAGCCCTAGTTGTTAACATTAGTTGAAAGATAATTTCATACAAGAATCAGTTATGTGATAGGAAATGCATAGGCAGAAAATTGCTCTCTTTTCTAAAAGCCCTTATGTGGAGTTCTAGCTTTTCTCAGAAATCCACAGTGCTAAAACAATGAGAACAAATGTTAAAAATAATCTGGGATAGATTTTATTATTTCAAAAGAAAAAAAATGGCATAACAACCTCAATCTTGGAGGTTTAAATTTTCACTTTTATCCATCAAGTTTTGATTTGTATCAATTAAGACATCACATTTAAATAAACACATTCCAACAGTAAAACAAGGTCCACTGATTTCAGCCACTGCCAAAGCACCTTTTATACAATTAAAATGCCCAAATTAATCACATAACTCACTCTCCCAAGTGTTCCATTCAGAGACAATTTCAATAGCAGCTTTCCCAAGAATTATGATTTTTTCCATGTTCCTTGTCCAATGATACCAGTCAACCCATCCCTTCCAAGGACAGAATTCCATGTGCTCAAACAAAGTTTTGCAGACAAGCTGGCATCAGTCCTCTGCTAGTAGACAAAAGTGCCTTTAATGCCTTTGGTTTTTTGTTTTTGTTTTAAACATCCTTCCCTTTGGAAAATGATTCGGCTGCAGACTATTGCAAGGAAAGAACAGAAGCAAACAGTCTAGTGCCAACACATGGCACAAGCCAGTTCTATACTGTTTGGGATAACGTCCTTCTATCTTCCAGAGATTTATTCCAGAGACGGCGCAGTGAAGGCAATCTGATTTTATCCATGTTCTTGCTGTAAACATTGAGAAATATGCCAAGGATAACCAATAAACCTGACCACACGTACCTAAAAGGGGTGGGTGAAAGAAAAAGAATCACATTAGCAACCACACGTGTAACAGTCCAATACGTTAAGATTCATGCAGGAAGCAAAACTGTCACTGTAGAAGTGAAATGAGTTATAGAGCATACGGATAGTCCTCAACTTACAACAATTCATTTAGTGTTCACTGTTCATTCACCGTTCAAAGATACAGCGGCACTGGAAAAAAAGTGACTTAGGACCATTTTGTTGCATCCCTGGGGGGTTGCATGATCAAAATTCAGATGCTTGTCAACTGACTCATATTTATGATGGCTGCAGTGTCCTCAGATCATGTGATTCCCTTTTGCGACCTTCTGACGAGCAAAGTCAATGAGGAAGCCAGATTCACTTAACCACTGTGTCACCAACTTAAACAACTTCAATGATTTCACTTAACAACTGTGGCAGGAAATGTAACTCAAGAGCCTTGGTGGTGCAGGCTGTTAAGTGCCTAGCACTTAAGTTCCAACTGCCTGCAATTAGTGCAGGCTCGAATCCCACCAGGCTCAAGGTTGACTCAACCTTCCATCCTCTCAGGGTAGGTAAATTGAGGACCCAAGATTGTTGGGGGCAATAAGCTGACTTTGTAAAAATGCCGCTTAGTAATAAGCAGGCATATACAATGGAATGAAGGCTATTGCTGAGCTCATTGGGTTGTATCCCAAAATTGTAAGCCACCCTGAGTCTTCGGAGAAGGGCGGGATATAAATGTAATTTTAAAAAAAAGTCTCATTTAACAACATAAACGTTGGCCTCAACTGTGGCTGTAAGTTGAGGTCTACCTGTATTTATTTTATATATTATAAAAAACTTAGCTTAGATGCTTTCATATCTTTTCCTTCACTTCTTTGTAACAAAAATAATTTCCATCGTTTCAAATAAGATAATTTTTATAATGAAACCAAGGTTTCTCAAACTTACTTTCCCCTCAATTTACAAGCGAGAGCACATTTGATTCTGATATTTATTTTTAAGGGAAATGGGAAAACTCTGTTATCACAATAGCTCAATTGCTAGGCTTATGCATGAGTTTCATCAGAAAGAGGGCGGTGGAGAGTGGTCTCTGCCACAGCTTGGCGCTCACTGATGTTTATATCACCTATCTGTTCATATGACCCCCTGACAGATATAACTGCCATTGTGGTCTAAAATATCTTGATAAATCCAGGTTACCAAAGCTGAGATTCCCATAAAACAGATAACATTTTAAGACACATTGTTCTACATCTCTACATTCAGAATGCAGACTAATCTTGGAACTTAACCAGATGATGATGTAGGACAGAATTACTTCCTGCTCACTAAGCCTGTTTAAAGAAGCAGGTCTGACGATAATAATGAAGATGTAGCTGTTGTTGGTCATGGTTTGAGAATGACCACCAGAAGATCTAATTAAACCTTATCTGTATTGTTCTGTTGAATAATTCTAACATCACCATCATAAAGGTCTCGAGCTGTAACAGTGTATATTTACCAATGGATGAACTTACAAGTGCATCCGCATGTAAAGAAAAGAGAGACATATGGCATTCACCTCAAGGAAGACAGCCCTGAATTGGATGTTGAGCTATCCCAAACACAAGATAAAAACGGACAGAAAGAAAAAATAGACAAAAATAAATCAGCATTAACTGAATAAATATTGATTTAAATTAAAAAGTTAATTAATCCTTAATCTGCACCTATCAAATAATCCTTCTCTCTCACAAATACAAAACCCATCCTACATGTATAAAACAAAGATACACACCTACGTTCCCTTCCTTTGCTTCACTAGAAACAGCAATGAAAAGGAGAAACAACCAGAGGGTGGAAGTGGGAGAAGATGAATGCAAGAAAAATAAAACTAAACGAGAGCGAGAAGAAAAAAAAAGAGAAGTCTTGTTCAGGTGTTCTAAAAAAAGGGTTAATGTTCATTAGACAAGGAGCCCCTTCCAGGATATTCTTTCATTAACTACAGCAAGGGTGTCAAACTCGATTTCATTGAGGGCTTCATCAGGGTTGCGTTTGACCTCGGAAGGTGTGTGGGGCAGGGGACGATGTGGCCAGCTCGATGTCACTCATTGAGGCTCCATTTTTGGCCACAACAGCCCTCCCTGGCTCCGTTTTTGCTGGCAGAGGCACCACAGGCCCATTCTTTGCCCGTGGACTAGATCTAAGCAGCCCGCAGGCCAGATCCACCCCCTGGGCCTTGAGTTTGACACCCCTGGTCTACAGACATTTGCTCAGTTGCCCATCTGTTTTTCAGTACTTTCAATTTCTGCTCTATTTCTTAGTAAATGTATGAAACAGGTAAACATTTGTGGGTGCACACGGGCAGGATGATCTAGTGAAAATCTCTCATTGTGTTATTTAACTGTATGGATTTTGTGAATGTGTTTGAATAAAACATACTAAATTTTCACAAAAATGTGATACAGGAGAAATACTTACTGGAATGTGAATGGCTTTGCAAAAAACAAAAAAGAAAGGACAATTGTCATTGCTTTTCTTCCAGTTGTAACTGAAGGAAAGAAAAACCAAAGAAGGACATTATACATTCATTCCAATCCAACTAAAATACAACTTCTTAAAGAAACACTGTAGAAAATATAAATATGAAGCTTCTTCAATCTTGCACTGCTTGATTTCAATTGCCATAAGCTCTAACCAGTCTGTCCAACAAACATTCTGACTGAAAATTGCTCTAGTGTTCAAATTTGATACAGTTAGAAGGCACTAGATCAAGGAATGGGAATGTAAAGTAATTAAAAATATTGAAAGACAGTGTCTTGAAAGTAAGTGATTATAACTGATTATTAAAGTGACAGCTTTCATCTCAGAATGAAACTTACTTATGGTGACAAGCAATTTCATTAATTGGTAGGTGATTAAGGCTATCTAACGCATACTGTAGTATACTAGCTGGTTATTAACTTGTAGCAACCTCTTTAGGCAATAGAATAGTCAAATATCACAGGGCATCTATAGTGGAATTCCCCTGCAGGCACAGTATCAGCCAATTGCTAAGACAGCTTGTCAGTTGTCTGATTCAATACAAGATTTTGTAGTTGTAGGACCTCTTATCAACTTTCACCACTCTGTGGTCTTATTCTGTCACAATGTCTTCCTATGAAATGCTACAGAACAGTAACAGAACTTGCTGCCCCCACCCCAAAGGACTTGTGGCAATTTTAAGACTGAAAAATGGAGAGACAAAGAGACAAAAGTGATTTGTCCCAGGTCATCCAGCTGCTGGTGCCAGAACAGAAACTGGAATATAGACTATAATTATGAATGATAAAGTTGTTGATTAGTCAATGTGTTTAATGGTCTGGAGAGACAATGGTTTAACTACATTCATCTACTGGCAAGCTTGGTTGATAACTGGGCAGCCTTAACTTGGGTGCCATTTCAATGGCTGTTACCACTTAACTTACCAGTCAAGGTGAGACTTGCAGTTTGCAGCTATTGAGACAATTTATACCAGGGGTGTCAAACTGGATTACTTTGAGGGCTAGATTAGCATTGTACTTCTCCTTCGTGGGCTGACCGCAGGGGGGGGGGATGGGACAGATGCCCCCTGAAGCACATGCCCCGTTTTGGCCAGCAAAGTGGTGCAGGAGACTGTCCAGGCTGAAAATGGGCTGTGGCCCCCATGTCCCATTTTTGCCAGCAAGATGCTGCAGGAGGCTGTCCAGGCAGAAAATGGGCTACAGGCTGGCGAGTGTGGCCCCCCCCCGGCCCTATTTTGGCTGCCAGAGGCACTGTGGGCCGGTCCTTTACTATTTCCAGGCCAGCCCTGTGGGCCAGATTTAAGCACCCTGTGGGCCAGATCCAGCCCACTGGTCTTGAGTTTGACACCCCTGATCTATACTCAACAAAATAAGCAGTAACACAGAGCATTGCCTCAGTTATTACTTAAATCACAATATGGAACCAAGTCTAGGACTGAAATTAGCCATTGTGTCTTTCTTTCTTGACCATGCCTTGTCTTTCCTCCAAGGACAAGAAATAAAGCCGATCACATGCATATGCTCTTTCCATCTTACAACTATTGAAAAATGGCAAATCTAGAAAAAGTATATTTAATATGTTTGAGCTGAAAGCTATATGGCTGAAAGCTGAATGACTATGTCTAAACTAAAGTAATGTTACTCAAAATATCATTCTTAATCCTTTATGTGTTCTAAGGAAGACTGATAAAAACCACTGATCCTGATTTTCCTGAAAAAAATATTCATGGGTCAATCAAATATCAAATATAATTTCAATATGTTGAAAGTAATCAAGAATCTGACAGATATGCCCCGCTCCTTCTACAGTTTTCTGTTGTTCTCTTTTGACTTTTAATGACTATGTTTGTATTTTTTTTACCTGAATCATTTTACAATTGATTGAAAGTATTTTTTGTGATGAATATAATGTGTTTTACTCTCATCAGAAGATTTCTTGATCATCTATCATTGTTAACATTGCTGTTCGGGTTTCACTGGCTCAAGGTTGAAAATTGACTCAGCCTTCCATCCTTCGAGGTTGGTAAAATGAGGACCCAGATTGTTGGGGGCAATAGGCTCTCTCCAAACCTCTTAGAGAGGGCTGTAAAGCACTCTAAGTGCTATTGCTAACTATATTAAAGATTTTAAAAAAAGTCAGATAAAAAGATATTTCTAAATAGCTAAATGCATGTATTTTTAAAAAAATATTGATCATGCTTTTCCATAGCTCATTATGGAATTTTATGAATTTCTTATATGAATCTGAATTTACACTGGTTTCTTTCCAATAACATCTATATCAAAATGAAAACATTACATGTTTTTAATCTGTATGCTCACCATTTGAATTTAAAACCAGAATAAAGGAATAGGCATCAGATCAAATGCAGAGTGCTTTGTAAATGTAGTAGATGTTTAACAACCATTTTAAGCATCTAAGAAATCACATAGTTTACAAATTTCATCCAAACATGGAGTCTGTTTCAAATCTCCTGTAAATGTATAAACTCAGTAATACCTGTTACAGCTAAAAGAGCCCCAAAGATTTTAATCAAAGCCAGGACAAAAGAGATTCCAAAATAGCCAGTCAAGGAGAATAAGAATGCATAGCCGTATGTTTGAACTGGGCGCTGCAAAAACAATAATAACATTATTAGTAAAATGCTAAACAAACCCTGAGGTACTGCAAAATGAAATAAATGTCTTTAATATGCTGCCCGAACTAAAGTAAAAGTGCTTAAAGCTTTCAAAGTTTGTATTTAATTTTTGATGAATAATGGATAAAGCAATAATTAAATTATAAACATTCCTTGACATTTCAAAGAATACAAAGTAATTCTGATGAGGATGATTACGTATAAGAGTTTCAAGCTTTGTTGTATTACTGTACAATGCTAAATGTGTCTACTGAGAAATAATTCCCAGTTCGGTTGAAGGGGATTATCTTTCAGCCTTAATGAATAATACAATTTATTTTTCTTATTATATATATAATAGCACAATGGAAAAAAATATTAAACAGTTCATCCAATAAGTACTCCAACAACACATAAATGCAAAGTGTACATTTACCAATAATGAAAATTGTAATCCAATCAACACATTTACCTTTGAACAAAATGTTACTGCAGGAGTTAGGCCAGCAGTGCATGTCAGTCCCACTAAAATGTACAGGAAACCTATTGAATAGGAATACAAAACCTGGAATAATTACAAAAACAAATTATTTAAACTTCTGTTGTTTTAAATATGCCACAAATTTGCTCTGTGGATCTGCAAACATTCCCTTTAGGTAGTACAATATTTTTTACCCATTTTTCAAACTGGATGACAGCAAATTCTAGCACAATTAGGCTGGATGTTTCTGAATAATTTTAACTACACAGTATTTTAAGTGATCTGCATTTCACATAACTAAGATATACTTTGGCAGTCAGCAAATGAGATGGATCAATAGTTAGTTGATCTGAAAAAGTGGGCCCTGCACTTGTGGGAAAAATGCTAGGAAGTAAAAAATAGACATGTATTATATTAATTTTCAAAAATTGAAATGTTTTGGTACTAGATAAATTTTTCCGGTTTGGTTCTGAAAAATATTGAATCATTTCTTTTCAAAGGACTTACATTTTATCCCAATGTTTCCGCTACAACAGAAGACTTGCTATATCCCAAGATGCTAAATACAAAAAGTAGCATTGAGGCATTTCATCCTTTACTGGTATATTATATTATATTCAGGTGCATTGGCTGCCATTTTTCTCCTGAGACAACTAAATTGTGAACATGTGTTATCTGAATCAGGCAAGAAGTCCAGGAGCAAAAGTTTGAACTATGGACATTCGGTGGATAATACAATTTGGCTTTCACTACAGTATACTGGTGAAGAACTGTGATCTGTAATCCTTGCTATACACAGTACATTAAGAGAAATCAAAGTTAAGGTATGTTTAAGACTCATTGATTTCAGTGAAACACATTCTTAAATCTCCATCAAAATCAATGGGTCATTATATCTTTACTACTACCTTAATCAATTCTTACTGTTTCTGGTAGTATATTAATAAAATGCACTATTCTCTACTATTCAAACTTATTTCTTACAAAATATGCCATTTTACATCATTTTTGAAAAAAAAAAAGGAAGTGTATCACTATAGCCACAATATTGAAGGGCACATTGTTTTCACTCCAGAGACAGAATGTCAGAAAACTAATAGGTGCCCCTGACTAAATACATTTAAAAAAACTGACATTACTGAATATCTAATATTTATTAAAATATTAAGTTCAAATATTTTATGTGGAAGATTAATGTTAACGTGAACATAGTTGTAAGACATAACTGGTTGAGAAACTGAATTAGAATTTTGTACAAAAGTTATTTTTAACTAGCTTGACCATATTTTGAACAGACAGATCTAGTTCCATAATTTGGATTTATCAGGGATCAAAAGGTCCAATAAAAGGTATTGAAACTAAGCTGCGCTAATGTGACCAGTGGACCTTATGCTTCAGTACTATTTACAGATAAACATTTAACACTACAATCTGGCTAATTATAATTATTAGTGACTGTAGTCAATGATTAAACATCTTGAGACATCTTGAATGTTTAAAACAGGTTCTTCTTTTTTTCTGTTTACCAGATTTAAAAGAAAACAGATTTAAAAACAGCACTCCAATATATCAATCTATGTCAGCTATTGAGAGCTATTACTACATTTAATGTAGTAAATGTTAAAAACTCTGCAGTGGCAGCCTTCTTTCTAACTGAAGGATAGTAAAAAGAGGCTAATGAATGCATATCATACTGTCAATATACATAATCTGTCTGGATTAGCTTAATGTTTGAAAAGTTGTGTGATGCATTTTTAAGAAAAAGATTTTAAAATCTCCTAAGAAAAGATTATTTTATTATTCTTTTAGATCAGAGCAACAGAATATAAACCATATAACTAGTAATATCCAGCCTAATTCTGAATTTTTAAGAACATGATTTCAAACAAAAGACCTACAGTTCAACCCTATATTTTTCAATCAATTAAATGACATTACAAAAAAAATCTGAGGATTTACCATTTCAGAATTTGAGCCACTGTGCAACTTCATTGCTTTTTCCTGCACGTTTCCTATAACTGCATCTGCGCAGAGGGCAAGGGATATAAGGACCACTCCTTCAAATAACCAGAAAAATAAAAACAAGTATAAGGAGAATATATTTAAAAAATAGACATACACAACATTACAATGTTAAAAAATATACATATTTATGAAAATGTATAGAATATAAAAATTTTGTAATAATAAGCAAATCTGACATTTCAATCACATAGATCAATATTCACTCGTCAGAAATATATAGCATTTATACACTTTCTTCTTGGTTGTGTGGGAGGAAGAAGAAAATTAAACTAAGACTGAAAGATTTCGAAGTAGCTGGTTATGAACTGGTTGGAGACTAGCAAAAACTTCAAAGAAAAATAGGAAATTAGTTTCTGTTTAGCGTGAAATTGTGATATTACAGTTTTTTCTTTGTAATAAATTTATAAATTCTAAAATTCTATTTTCACTTTGTCATTATGGGATACTGAGCGTAGATTAATGAGAATTTTTTCCCCACAACTGTAGAATCAGGCTGCAGCATAACAAAACTGACAAAAGTGAAGGGGGTCTGAATACTTTCTGAATGCATGCAAACGTTTAAATTCAAATACCGAGTTAATGAAACAGGATATGATATCCAAAATTTAATATTTAAATTGTGTGTAGTTCAGGCTGTCCAATTATGCCCTCAATTTTAAGGTGACACTGTTGTATGATGCAGGGTAGATGTGTGTGTGTGCTACCCGGAATATTTCTTGGGTCAAAATCAAGATAACTAGATTTCAATAACTAAGTGTGTCTATCTTGTGTAACTTTCCATGTCCCTACAGAAATTCAAGCAGAAGAGTCTGAATTCAACAAGTCAATGGTTTCACTTTATCTATATGTTCACTTACGTAAACAACACGTATTTTCAAGTTTAAAAAAGAATAAAGTTCCAAAACATAAAAGTTACCTGTCAAATTGAAATTTGGTGCAACTGTGCTATCAGCTAGAGTAAACCATATTAAGCCCAAGCTCATACATACTGCAGCAGAAACATCTACAATATTGTAACGTTTCCCTGTATTGTAAAAAAAAAAGGGAGGGTGGGGGGAGAAGAAGCAATGTTGATACTATCTCAGTCAGACTACTTTTAGCCCATTCATGATGCTACATTATCAATATTCTTCTTTTTATGTGGGCTATTTTCACACTGCACAATATTCTCTCCCTCCCTCTACATACATACATACATACATTACATACATACATACATACAGTGCAGTAGTTATCAGCGAGATAGCCATATATTGTACTTATACAGTAAAAAGAACAGTGAATGTTGTGGCATTTAAAAACGCATTCATTTATTATCATATACATTTTCAAAATCTTTTGCAGTAATATGGTATGACAAGAACACTTGTTTTGCAAACTGGTGTAGCTCTCTTCTGGCACTTTACTGTTACCTTTTCTCGCCATTCTGTTTTGTTGTTACATATATTTACCTATACTGATGTGAGAAGGAACAAAACCGAAGCACTCACTGTATCATTAAAGTAACACATGAAGCACTCCTTTTTTTTGTCAACATCCTGACACAATATCACAAGAGGGCTTATGTGCATTCTCTGCCTGGCTTATACTGCCATTTACACGCCATTTAAACCCTTCTATCATAAGCATGCTTAAAAATGGTACACTTCATCACCTTTTGAGCTGTTTTAGGTATCTGAAAAACACGTTAAGTCTGAAATTTGCAATTTAAGTAGTAAAGGAGATTTCAGACTTCAAAATCATTTTAACATTTGACTTCAAATTTAATTGTTATCACTTAATCCACCTATTACTGTTCCATGGTTAATCCAGCTAAATAACTTTACTGCAAATTTCAGAAGCAGAAATAGCTGCTTAAAAACATTCTAAGAATGGAGTTCAAAGAAAGTTTTTGCAGTTTTCCACAGATAAAAAGTTCCACAAAAATACATCAGCTTTCTTTCTATATGTTATAGTGAAGAAAAAAGAGAAAAAAACCTATACTTGATGGATTTTATCACAGGAGATATTATTCTTTTGTGCTTGTCTCAAATGATTCTACTTTTTTTTTTCTCAAACATTCTACTTTGTCCTCCTCATAGTTATAATGAATCAATTAACTATATAACTATCACTGAAGTGGCTCATAAGTGGCACGATCAACAAGTACACAAAAGGGCTAGGAACTTAGTGAGGTGCTCTGAGATTACTGAAGAAGAGAAAGAACATGCTTTTCTTGTATTTCACAACATATTTTGGATGTTTGTATATGTAGGAGTGATGGGATTTTAAATTAATTTAAAGCACTTAACAAATTATTTGTACTTTACATATATTCTCTCTACATTTTAGGCAGGCTAAAGCAGGTAAGATATTCTTATAAGGCAGTTTCAAATAGCTTATCAATCATATCTTAAATGTATCTTAACAGGCTAAGACAGCAGAAAATAGTTTGCAATTCTTGCTAGTAATAGTGTGCAAGATATATAATAGTTCCTTGGTGAACATAAGTGGATTTGAGGCGTTTCTGATTTTGTTTTCATGCAAATTTTCTATTGGCCTAAATGGAAGTCTTCTTGATTTTTTTATGGAGGATGGGGTGGGGGGGGGTGGGGGAAGGAAGGCAGGAAAAACCAATACTGGGTCTTTACAAGGTTATTTTTCTGAAATGAATAGCAATCAATAGCAAGAATAAGCCATACCTTGTATAAAGACTCCTCCTATCATAACTGGGATCAGTTTACAGCACTTGAAGATTACTTGTGTAGGATAATTCAGATATCCTAAGGAGGTATTTGATAAACCCATAGTCCCCACTGTTAGAAAAGCTATTATCATGTAGGTTTTGCCTGGGATCCTGGAAAATATAAATGAAGCTCTAATGTTGGGAACAAATGGCAACACTATAGAGAGGTTTAATTACTTTGGTAAGTAAAAATTATTAATGAAGTTGGTGGCTTTTTCTGCAAAGCCTGTTATATATAAATGCTGAAATCTGAATCCGATTAACAGTAAGTCAGAATGTTTAACTTTTCAAGGCAAAGCCTGTTTTACTATTACAATTTTGATATTTTTTTTCTTTGTTTAAAAGAACTTGTATAGGCTTTATGCTTTGTCCCTCACTAACATAGTGAAAGAAAAGAATGTGGTCTCAATAGCAATGATTGTCCCATTTCTAAATTAATCAATAGGATTAATTCTTAAACAATTGTGCTGACAATTTCACCCTTTGATTTCCCATAAAAATGCCTGATATAAAGTCTGTCTCATGAATTCCGCAGCTGCTTTGAAGGCATTTCATTGATAAAAATATGGAATAAAAGTTCAATGGCTGAGCAGACATGCTTTCTTTTGCAGTTCTTTCACATTCACATATGGAATGAGTACAGGTAGTCCTTGACTTACAGCCAGAGAATTACAGTTGTAAATTGTTACAATAATAAATTGAGACGCCCACATGGCCGGAAATAATACCCTGGCATTTTCTGTGGCAGTCATACGTGACCATCGCTATTGTTAAGCAAATGCTGTGGTTGTTAAGTAAAACCATAAGTAAAACCATTCAATTGAATGGGCATTTTTTTCTGGAAACTGCCAAAAAGCCACTATGAATCGCAATCACATGACTGCAGTATACTGTGATGGGTTGTAAAGCTTATTACATGGGGGGCACCATTTATGATAGCCGGGGTGTTCAACAGTTGTAAAATGGTTGTTTAGTGAGGATTACTTGTACGCTATAGTCTAGAAAGAGGTTGCTATACTAGTCTACTTGATGCACGGAACCCATAGAGATCACTGGGTTCCAGATTTTAAGAAGTATTTTCACTGTATGCTAAGCCAATTAAAAAATTCTTTTGAAAGTTCTAAAGTTATCTTATTTAATATGTTTTATGTGTAGAAACGCTCTATTTAAGCCAACAAAATACAGCTTTCCTTTCATTTGTAGATTAAATGGGAAAGTTATGCATACTGCTGAAAAAAACATTTTATTAACTGTACTTTTGAACTAATTGGTACGGGGATACAAAAACTGCATTTATATATATAAGTATTTTCCATTTTAAAATGGAGTGGGGGAAATTTTACATTTAAAAGTCACTCATGTTCTGAAAACTCATCAGTTCCAGACAGTTTCATAAATTAACATGTAGTTTTCTGAAGAGTATTGTCCTGACTTGTCTCTCTAGTTTTCTTTATTTAAACCGGAGCTAAATTTTTGTATAAATTTTGTCCACTTTGTAAAACTACAGATAAGAATCAAGCTTTAAACAATCGAATTTTAAGGCTATAAAAATAAACCTCATACCTTCTCCTCTTGTCTTGAATAAGCTGTAGTTCTATAAGTCCAAAAATGGAATAAAACCCAAATTGTACTAATGTAAGATACCAGCCAAAGGATTTAAAGCCTTCTACTGAAAATATCAATTCCTAGAGAGAAAGGAGACAGAAACTTATTGCAAAATATGATACGTAGTCATATTATATGAATTATAATATCAGCTTTCAATTTAATTTTGGATGAAATTTTTTTTATATTGTTTGTTTTCTTTATCAGGTATAATCAATGGCATTGTTATATCAATAGCTATGTAGAACTGATTAACTTTCAAATGAATTTGGATTTATGCACTTAATAGTTGAACATCACCAATATGTATAACACAAGTATTAATATTAGTATAAATAGAAGACATATTAAAAAACCCCCCAAATAAGTCCCATTTAGCTATTATACATCAACCAATTACTTTTTGAAACCATATGCCTTTTCACATTAGTGAAGTGGTTTGTTGATCTCTGATTTAGGATGATGCACAAATGAATGAGTGAATGAACCATGGTTTATTTTAGAGAAATAAAGTCATGTTTCATCAGCTACTGATTGCACATCATGCTCAATCCCAGTTGCAGTTAGTAGTCACTTGATTTGCTTCCCATACAAGCCCTGAGCCAGCTACAAGTGCAAGGCACAAACGATTCCAAAAACAAGCAAAACATGGGAATGTTGTTTACATAAAAGGTTAATTGCAGCCAAGTTTGTACACTGTGCTATTTTTGTTCAAACTCACTATGATTTAGCATAATATAGAAAGCAAGCCCTTGTTGCATATCCAACAAAAAATTAAAGAACCCTGCTTTAGTATTATTCAGAACAGCTGCATTTTATTGCTGTTTTATTTCCAAAACTTTTGCATAACATTTGCTGATTTTACTGCAGCTGCACATTCATTTCACTGAGCTGCTCACATCTAATTCAAACTTCATAAATGACTATGTGAAACTGGAATGAATTGCTCCAATGTGTACTATATAACTTTCATAAAATGCTCAATATGCATTTTGTTGCTGGTTCACCCAAATACAAAGTCATTTCTATTGAAATTTAAATTCCAATTGATGATATTTTTTTAGTGCAGAAGATGGAAATTAATCCACAGAATGGAGATTGAAGTCCTTCTCTTGCATCAATATTGCTGCTGGCCATATGGAATTTAGTCACTGTCATGTTCATCAGGACTGAAGTCTTAAAATTATATGTGTCTTCTTTGAGAAATATGATTCAATCAAATGCCTAAATACAATATTGGGGTATTTGGCTGAGATGCAGTGTATGCAGGAAGGGTCTCGGGCATAACTGGTAACAAACTGGTGTTAATTACCATTGCAAAGGATTACTTTGTATGAGTAGGCATGGCTCTGCAGCAGTTAAACAGATCTAAGAAATCTTGGGATATACCACAAAAACCTTGTGTTCAGATAACAGGAGATAAAATTCCACTGTACTCTGCAATAGTTAGATGGCACTTGGAAAATTGCCTTATAGATTTCATTCAAAAGAAAGCTACGAGAACAAGAGTCCAGGAACCAAGCCTTACAAAGAATGGTTAAAAATATTTTAATTTACAAAAGTTAACACATCTCTAAAATGCGCAAGAGTGGGCCAAAAATGAAGGCAGGACAAGGACTAAAGGTTAAAATGAAAAGAAAAGCGATTTAGACTCAAGCTGAGAAGGAACTTCCTGACAGGAATGTGCGCTAATAAATGGAACAGTATTCTCAGAATAGTGGTACACTCCTTGATGGTGGATTTCAAATGGGAACGGTATGTGTGACCAGTCAGGGATCATTTAGTCACTCAGTAAAGTTCTTGAATCATATGCTCTGTCATTATTCTCTTTACATGGTATCTCAGACTACTTTTATGCATTGATTCTGAAGAAATTCCCTGGCAGAAACCATAACTTATATTTGTTGCTTCTACTATCTGTCCATTATTCTGATATATTTTTCTGGTTTGCCCTATTTTGCACTTATACGTGGACAATCTGTCTTTTCTCTTATGTGAAAAATTGTATGAATGGGACTAGATAACCCAAAGATCCCATTCAAAACATACATTATGACTATATACACTATGAAGTGAACATACATTATGATTGCATGTTCACTTCAAATTGACACTTCTGCTTTCAGATGACAACTCCTTTGAATACTATTACATTAAAAAAATCCCAACAGTTAGATACTAGCAAAGTAGGGAGAAAACTTAAAGCCCTTCTTTCTTGACATCTGGTTTTGTTTCTGTAAAAAACCTTTCTCACTGCATGTTTATAGGATCCATAACTGCATAGCCCGAAGTTTCACCTCAGAACAAATAATGCTTTTACTAAATCTAAATGTTAGTTTTATGATAACTATTAGCTATTTTACTTATATTTTTCTTCTTCCCAATTTTCAAGGTGCCATATGGATTATATAATAAATTACATTTCAGAAAATAATATAACTAATGAAAATTTGTATTTGCAAAACATGTATTTTCCAGGTTTATATTTTAGATATTCAAGTATATTATTAAATATGTAATAATTCTTTAGATCACCATAAAATTTAAATTCTTGCTAATTCCCTAATAATTTATTTACCTTAATACTCAGTTGAATTTCTAATACTAATTAAACTAATGTCTACCTAAAATTTTTCAATGGATTCTGAATCTTGCAAAACTTTTAAGAAAGCTCATTACTGAGTGGGCATTCCCACTTTTCTTCAAATGTGCAAATACCTATTTATCTTGATAAGAATAGATTTTTTGTCTTATTTTAAAAAGTTTATAGCTGCATCAAAATTGCTATAAGCCACAAAAATTGTTTTCTGGCAATTCTGGCAACACACAAAGAATGAGAATACATACCTGCAAATATCCATAAATAAGAAAAAACAGGAAGACTCCCAAAACACAAATAAAAAACTGCGTAGGTTTGTTAAATTTGCTGAGATTAATTCCGAGGACAATTATATCATCTACTGATTTGATGTGTGGTGACATGGCTTGGGATTTTGATGGTATGCTGATAGAAACATATTTCCGAGAGGAATTGAATTTCATATCCATGATTCCTAGTCTTCTGCATTCGGCAGTTAAAAGTCCTGTTTGGTTGCAAGCTGAAACAAATAAGGTTAAATTTAATCATAGCAGAGTTAAGGGAGCACCTTATGTATTCATTATGACATTTAGTTGTAATTTGTTTCACTCAGACTCTCTTAAGGCGATTTAAAAAAATCAGTAGTTATGTAAATTGTTTTTTGTATACATTTTATTAGAGAAAATAAAAACTAACACAAACTAATACAGCATGAAGAAAAAAAATAAAAAAGACAAAAGGAAAATGACAAAAGTGCAAAGCTTAAAAATAAATAGAATGACAAAGCTTCCGATTAGGTTAAATTTTATGGTTTTGAGCAGAGTTTGAGATAAAATTATCTACTAATGATGATCATGGTATTGCTGAATTGTGTAAAAAATTGTTGATATATGAGAGAGAAGAACAAAAATGAAAGAATGTAGGATTAAAATGGGGTAAACACTTTGGTTATAATAGACAAATGGTTCAATGGCAAAATATGTGGTTGAAAGGATTAAAATTCACTTTATTTCTCTTCTAGAGTAGACCTAAGGAGAATTTTTATAAAATGATGTTTTGTTGGCATAGAGTACCAGAGAAATTGTTTACAATATATAAATGTACTCTGAAAATTTGCTGAAAATGTGAAAAATGTGTAGAAACATACATTTAACAGACATGCAAAAAGCTAAAAAAATTGGATACAAACACATACATTAATCCAGAAGATTTTAAAAGTGAAAGTATAACAAAGAAACTTTTTAGGAGGGGAGAAAAACTAATGGATAGATAACTAGAAAAAAACATTGTTATACGTAACTGCAGTAAGAGTGTTCTATGTTCAGAAATGGAAAGGTTCAACATTACCCACAACAGAGGAATGGCTGGTGAAGATGAGGAAACTTGCAGAACTCTTTGATTAAAGAAAAACCATCTGTTTTAATGGCTGACTCAAAACCCCTTATAGACTTTTTGCATGATATAGAAAAAAATGCACTCATAATTTGTGGTTTTGATTATTAGAAAAAAATTGGAGAATAGAAAATAGTGAGCTATTTTTTGTAATTTTATAGAAGGAAGCAATATTGTAATTATACTTTTATTTGCTGGGGAAGAAGTAAGAAGAATATCTATTTTTATTATTTTCTGCATTTATTTAATAAATATTAAATATATTTATTAGATATAATAAAATTTAAATTCTAAATTCATTTAATATATTTTTCACATTTTTGAACCATCCATCTTCCTCAGAGGACTTTCTCTCTCTCTCTCCCCCTTTCTTTCTTTTTTTCCTTCCTTCGCTTTCTTATCTTTTATTACTTTTCATTAGTTTTTCTCTTATGTGTAACATTTTTAACAAAATGCAAAAATAGGCAACATTTGGTGTAAAATAGGCAACCTTTTGGTAACCAAAACATAGATTATTTTCGTTGGGGGAAGGGGAAAAGTGCTACACAAGGCAGGACAGTACAAAGTGGGTGAATTATATAACTTTGGGATTTTGGGGGGCTTTGGGCAAGGTAACTTTAAACCAGGTTAAATTTATTTCAAGTCTTATATTGGAGGCCAGCAGCACAACACACCTGGCATTTCTAGTCAAAATGTTGTGAGATATGAACTAAGAACAAGAGGTTTGAGGTGCATTGCTGAAATATTATCAGATGTGACATTTTAGCCACTTTTCATGATTCCTATCTTATACTATATTTTTAAATTATAGGTCAATATTTTTTTATGTATTTCCTATCTAATTTTAGTTGTAGCCAGAGGAGTTTGAGGGATTACATGAAAGTTGCTCAAGAACTATAGATTGTCCATCCCAACTTAGAATGATGTGTGAACAAGGTGTCCCTATGCTATGGATATAAATTATCTCCAATTAATCATAATATCCTCATTTTTTAAATCTAAAATTGAATACATAATTCAATCTAATTTACCAAAGAGATATTTAAGTATTACTGTATTTTATGCCTCTAGGAAACTGATTTGCAAGTGTTTGATTGCTCTCAAGGCAAAAGAAATAAATAAGATATACTATGCAAATGAAACAAAACAATAACAATTACTAAAATACCTAACTACACATCAATCAAACACAGTTTCAAACATTTGACATAGAATTGATAACTTAATTCCCTGCCACCTCTTATTTCCCTCGCTTGTTCTTTCGGGCAAAATATACTTTTTAGCCAAAAGCTGCCTAAAAATGTTCCTATTAGCAATTCAGTTAACAGGGTGCTAGGAAATAATTTTTATTTGCCTGGATATCATATAATAGCAAAATATTTGTTTAGTCTGTTAGCAAGTTTCTACTATGGTATCAGCTTCTGTTAACAGACTATATTTGTTAGCATACATTTACCGAAGCAAAGTTTTCCTTAATAAATAGTAATTCTTCTAAATTTAAATATGTAAATATATATATATATATATATATATATATATATATATATATATATATATATGTTTTTATTTGTTTTCAGATATATGTAAATATATATATATATATATATATATATATATATATGTAGATCTTGGTTATTCTTGTCCGTGTAAGGTTGAGAATACCTTGGCAGCGTTTCGACGAATCTCATCCGTCATTTCAGGCTGGTGTCTTCAGCTTCGTTCTCCTGGGAGAAGTTGAAGCTGAAGACACCAGCCTGAAGATGACGGATGAGATTGTCAAACGTTGCCAAGGTATTCTCAACTACACGGACAAGACCCAATACACCAAGACCTACATACCTTTACCCTGAAAATCTTTAAAACATATATATATATATATATATATCAGTCGACTGCTATTGCCAATTAAAGGAAGAACATTATTTTGCAACTTTGTGTTATAACACGATTCCTACTTCTTTTCTTAGCAACAGAACAGAATTTACAGGTAATTTCCAGATGCTACAACTTTGAGCAGCCCCAGCATCTAATGATGATGAATCCTGGAAGCATCCTTGTCCACAGCAGGGGTGTGTGTGACAAGTAGAAAAGTGTGATATTTCTCTTTAATCAAACCTGAGTTCAAATCATAGCTACATAGATTTAAATCCAGATTTGCAACTGGACAAGGAGAAGGATAAGCACGTAACCAGTTTTTTCTTAATGTGGAAGATAGGATGTAAAAATCTTGTCACTAGCTTTATATCTATTGGATTTTTAGTAAATTCAAAATGCACATTCTAAACCACATGCCGGCAGAAATGGCTCTGAGTGTCACTTCCAGCACGCGTGCCATAGGTTCGCCATCACGGGTCTAGAGCTTATGGAGTAAGGCTGTTTGTAATCTTATAACTTTTATAAATAAATAAAGACTATATTAAGCTTGTTTTAGGATCTTCTTTACAATCTCTGAATGTTTGTCATATCAAAAAGGTTCATGTTGTTTTGAGAGTTCCTAAAAGGTGAAGGGAGATGTGTCCCTCCTCCCATGAAAAACCTGGCTGTGAAAAACTGAAATAGGAAAATATGAGTGGAGAACAAATAGTAATGTTTAATCAGAGCTTCTGAAAGATCATGTCTTATATCAGTAAAGTAAATCAAAGTACTCATAAGCACACCACAACAGTCATGCTTGTTCACTGACAAAAGGTAAGGCAGCTATTCAGTTCTGTTCATGCCACTTTCCTCTCCAACTAACATCTAACGGTCTAATTTGACTTTCCCACTTTACTAGTTATTGGTAGTCCTCAACTTACAACAGTTCATTTAGTGACTGCTGAGAGTTATAACAGCAATGAAAAGAGTGATTTATGACCTTTTTTGACACTTACAACCGTTGAAGGATCCCCGTGGTCACAGGCTTTACGTTTGGATGCTGGTTTTTTTTAAAGTTTTTTATTTTCATAACAAAAACAACAAATAAAACCAACTTTCAGATATATAGTGTGTTGACTGGGTACGGTTGGATGCTTGACAACTGGTTTAAATTTATGACGGTTGCAGCGTCCTGGGGTCATGTGATCCCCTTTTGCAACCTTCTGACAAGCAAAGTCAATGGGGAAGCCGCATTCACTTAACAACCGTGTTACTAACTTAACAACAGCAGTGATTCACTTAACAAATGTGACAAGAAAAGTCAGAAAACGGGGGCAAAACTGACACGTTTCTCACTTAACAACGTTGGACTCAATTGTGGCCGCAAGTCAAGGACGATCTGTATTTTAGGAGTTCAGTTGTAAGAGCTGCCAATAAGCAACCCTTAGTACTGTCACGGGGTGGCTTAAAGCGGCCCTTAACCCATAGCAGTTTTCTTCTTTCCCTTGCTTTCCAGATGCAGCGATTTTGGGAGAACCCTTCCTCCCCCCAAAAAACTTTTTGACCTGCCCCACCTGGTAAAAGCAACGTGAGTTACAAGCTGGGCACCTGGTTGCATTCTTAAAACTAAGTGTGAAAGCTGCCTTTGATAACCCCTTCCATCCTCTGTCAGTTGAAAGGATGGGAGCACGTTCACAACGGTGTAGGGTCTTCTGCTTGGGCGGGGGGCGCTGGGTGGGGTTGGACTAGATGACCTACAAGGTCCCCCCCAACTCTTCTGTTATTCTGTTAATGGGTTGCTGCAACGGGACGCGGGATTCGGAATGCATCAACCCAGAGAGAACAAGAGGGAAAACGACGAGTAAATACGCTTCAACTCAGCTTGAACGAGCGAAGCCGGGAGAAAAGGAGAAGAAAAATGCACCGTGGTCAAGGGAAGGATCTGCCATCACGGACCGGGTTAGGAGGACCAAGTGGCAAGAAGCCCCCTTGCCGGGCGTAGCCCAGCCTCGCCCTACTCTATCCCTCCCTATGATCGAGCCGGGGAGAGGAGGCGTTAGTACCTGAGTCCGAAGAGATGGTTTGGCCACAGTCGGGAAAAGGGGGGGAAGAGGAGGAGGAGGAAGAGGAGGAGGAAGAGGAGGCAGCCGGGCCGAGGTAGATCGCTCCGGCCGCCGCCACCGTTACGCTCCCCCCTCGAGCGCCCAAAATGGCGGGTAGCGCAGAGCTCATCGAACTACCCACCTCCGACATCTGTGACTCGGCGCTTGCTCGGCTTGGCCTGGGAGCTTGGAGGCGGCGCTGCGGCGCCTTTCGTTAGTTCGCTTCCTGCTTCTGGGCGACCGGAGCGGATCGTACTAAGATCTCTGCTCTTTCAAAATAGTATATAGTTTAATGAAAAAAATAAATGGAGGCCAAAGAGAGGAATTTCTCTATTTCAGACTGGAAAACTTTGAGATATACATTTGGGGATATATCAAATATTTTTGTTTGCATTTATTCAAACATTTATTCTAGCTTTTGTTCTTAGAAATTCCCAGAATGTTGTGAAAAATAACAGCAGAACATCACTATACAGAAAACAATTAATTAAAACTAAAAACAGCCATCCCTCTAGAGGCAACAATAACAAAAGGAGCAATGTAAAATAATCCAATATGTTAGTCCTAAAGCAATTATAGAAGCCTGGAATAAAATTATAATTTCATTCGTACCTTTTCCTAAAAGTATTCTTTATAAGAATTGTATGCCTCCAACTCAAGGCGGTAAGATTCCAGTATTGGTTCTGTGTTCAGTGATACAGATTGTGCTATCCCACTGGAAATAAATCCCTCCACTTATAGTAGTAACCACCTGTTGCTCTAGTGCTTTCAAATGGTGGTAGTTTTCCAATAACTATCAAAATAAAATATACTACTGCTTGCATAAAATAACATAGTAGGGAGTACAGGGAGGAAGATTTTCAATTTTTTTTTTTTTGCTGCGCGATCTTCTCTTTCGGGAGGCGGGGAAAGAAGTGGCAGCGGCTGCTGCAGCCGGCACTGCGGGCTTCCAGGGATTCTCCCACTCGTTCATAATTGCTTGTGTAACTTTTCTTCAGTATCTGTATTTATTATAGATAAGATCTGTGGAGTTCACCGCAAGTACGGCGTGCTTTGCTGCCCTGATTTTCACTTATAGATGTCAGATAGGAAAGTTAAAATAGGTTTGATACGCTTCTGCATCTTTTTTATATATCTCTATCTATTTATCATCCATATAAAATTTAGATAACGAAGCGGAGTCAGCTTTTCAGTAATGTTTGTAAGGCTAACCATTTGTAGTTGATAAATTGGATTAATTCAGTGTTTTTGTTCCCTGAGTAAGGGGATCTTTCCCCCTTGTTGCATATTCATGCATTGTCACTAATCTTTAAATAGAATTAATTTCTTTTTTCTGTAACTGTATGCTGATCCATGCCACAAAAAAAGGCAAATCTGGCCAAGCTTATTTAAAAGTTTTATATAGCTGCCCAAAATATATACTTATAATTCCAGATATATAAACATTAAAAAAAAGAACATAAAATTGAAGGAAACAAAATCCATATCTTCAACTAAGTAGTTTTTGACTTGGACAGTATATGGATGAGAGACAATGAGGAAACCCCATAGATTAGAGCAGGTAAATTGGAAAGGGAAAAATAGTCACTAAGAGTGCAAATGGACTCATGGGAAACAATAATTAATATTGTTTTAATCATTTGTTTGACTTAACTATATGTGATCAATTGACTAAGACTTAACTGGGCATCTCTAGTTATTCATAACATTTCCATGATGTTTTCATGGTAATATAGAGACAGCTCATCTAATTTATTTTCATTCTTTCATCCATAGATTATTAGCTTGATTTTTAAATTCAAGGTGCTGGTACTCATCTATAAAGCCCTACATGGCTTAGGACCGGGATATTTGCGGGAACCTCTGCTGCCAGCAACGACTTCCCAACGTCCTGTGCGCTCACACAGACAGGGCCTCCTTGGGGTGCCGTCAGCCAGACAGTGTCGGCTGGCGACCCCTGGGGGTAGGGCCTTTTCTGTTGGAACGCCCACCCTGTGGAATCAGTTGCCCCTGGAGTTGCCTTCGGATGGCTCCTGACCTTCAATCCTTCCATCGTGGCCTGAAAACATGGCTCTTTCAGCTTGCTGACCTGGACTGATGGAGGGGGTGGGGTTTTTAGTGTTGGTTTGTTAATTTTAATTATTATATTGGGATGTTGTTTAATTGGCTTTTTAAAGTTTGTATTGGATGTTTTTTATCATTGCAAGCCACCCTGAGTCTTTCGGGAGATAGGGTGGCATAGAAATCCCAATTAAAATAAAATAAATAAAATAAAATAAAATAATAAAAATAATAAAATAAAATAAAAAAATAAAATAAAATAAAATATAAATTTCCTAATTTTAACAGTTTATTCACTAAGGCTGCCAACTTATTTTTTGGCTGCTGAATGAGAGAAAAAAGGGTTTCATAGGTTAAATATATAGAAGCAAACACTCAGGTAGCAAACACTCAAAAATTAATATTGCCCTATTAGTAAAACTTGTAGTACTAAAATCTCTGTTCTTTCAAAATAGTATATAGTTTAATGAAAAAAATAAATGGAGGCCAAAGAGAGGAATTTCTCTATTTCAGACTGGAAAACTTTGAGATATACATTTGGGGATATATCAAATATTTTTGTTTGCATTTATTCAAACATTTATTCTAGCTTTTGTTCTTAGAAATTCCCAGAATGTTGTGAAAAATAACAGCAGAACATCACTATACAAAAAACAATTAATTAAAACTAAAAACAGCCATCCCTCTAGAGGCAACAATAACAAAAGGAGCAATGTACAATAATCCAATATGTTAGTCCTAAAGCAATTATAGAAGCCTGGAATAAAATTATAATTTCATTCATACCTTTTCCTAAAAGTATTCTTTATAAGAATTGTATGCCTCCAACTCAAGGCGGTAAGATTCCAGTATTGGTTCTGTGTTCAGTGATACAGATTGTGCTATCCCACTGGAAATAAATCCCTCCACGTATAGTAGTAACCACCTGTTGCTCTAGAGCTTTCAAATGGTGGTAGTTTTCCAATAACTATCAAAATAAAATATACTACTGCTTGCATAAAATAACATAGTAGGGAGTACAAGGAGGAAGATTTTATATTTATTTTTTGCTGCAAACTTTTAACATTCTGATTCCTGATTAAAAAAAAAACCTACTGTTACAGCTACTTTTTTAAAAAGCTGATTCAGAGAGTAAAGCTGTTTCCAATGGAAGGTTTCTTGCATCATCTTTCCAAAAGCGCTCCCTAAATTTTCTCCTTAACAAATTAGGGATATAGGTGGTCCTTGACCTATGATCATTCATTCAATGAGCATTCAATGTTATTACCCTACTAAATGAAAGTAGTTACAACCCCTCCTTGGAGTTCCACCTGTCCCACCACCCCTGGTTACATGATCATGACAATTCCCACTTCCAATCAGTTATACTTCCTGTGATCACATGATCACTCTTTGCAACCTTCCTTGCTAGCTTTCCCAGAAAGTCAGTGGGGAAGCCAGCAGGGAAGGCAGCAAATTGCTGGAATATGTTTTCCCCATCTGTACAATCTGACACTGCCTGTACCAGCTACCTGTGCATTCTTTCTGATCTGGGTGACACTTTTTCTGCACCCTCCCTGAATCCATGCATCCGCTGCACCCTCATGCACTCCCTCAAACCTCTCACCACCTTCCCTCTGTCCCCTTGTTCTGTGTCCCATCTGGCAACAGCCACTTGCCTGCCTGTCAAGCCGAGACTTGCAGCTTCCTTCCAGCTTCCCCACTGACTGGTTAGGTTCCAATTGCGGTTGTAATTTGAAGGCTTACTGTAGAACAAAATAGGAAATTCTTATTTGGAAGCAGAATAGGTGATACTATATAGTAGATTGAGAAAGAAGAATAAATAAGCAAGATCGCTATCTTGATTTGTAAAAAAAAATTAGTTTCTGTAAAGATGAAGTTAGAATTGCTTATAAAGGATATGATTTCTAGATTTTAAAAACTCACCTCCCTCCTTTACTTTGTCTTAAAGAAATGTTGATGTTGTTTTTTACATTTCAATGTTTCCTTCTTGCTGAATTAGTCAATATTTTAGGTCAATACATTCTATTCACCTTTCTTGATGTTGGAAAACAGGTTTTACTGGTGGGAATTAAGTCATTCAAAAGTGCATTCAAAAGCAGTACATTATATTTATGACTAAACAAGCAAAAATGTCTGTTAATTTATACAGTATTTGTGTTTAGTTAGAAGAAATTCAGCACAGTAAATAAGCTTTTCTAAGCTTGCTAATATTTTGTGACAAAAAAACCTGTTTAAAAACTAATAAAATATAGAGAGTATTGACTCTTTGTGATTAGATGGCCACATCTATGCAGTGTCCTTGGCAATTACATAATTGAAATTGCTGCTTCCTTCTGGAATTTTTTAAAAACTTCTCTCTTTATCTTATAATCCTAGAATTCTCCAATAGTTTTTTATCCAAATATTAATCAAGTCTGTTCCTGTATTAGCGGTTAAGGTCAGCCAGATACTGCTTACCACATTAGAGTGCTTTCCCCATATGATATGTGTTTATTTTTGCTAGTATTGACTGTCATCACCCCTCCCCATGATCCCTGGGATATAAGCCTAAGTCCCCCGGTGCCTTCATTTTTCTCTTAATTACAATATACGAGGGCACTTTAAGGCCAGAAATTACTGGTTCTATGGAGCAGGAGTGTCCATGAGGGATCAAAAATGTCAAGATGGTGGCAATGACTTGTGGGTTCTGTTTTTGAACCAGATAGCCAGATTGGCTCAGACTTAATAGAGACAAATCCCTGAAAATTTGGGTGGTTGGGTTCTTAGTTTCTTTTAAAATATCTCTCTTAGTGCCTTGCAGAGAAGGGGGCAGGTGACTTGACGTTACAAAAGGAAAGCCTGCAAATAAAAAAGCAATTGTAAATTATAAAAGCCTTCTACTAATGCAGAAATTACTTTTAATAAAGCATTTCTATTTAATTGACTCTTCTGTAAATTCATTATGCTGTATTCGTCAAAGTCCAGTTTCACTGTATTTTCTTTTTTTTATTCTATACCTCATATATATTACTGATGTTTAAATTTTTGCTGTCTTAATCCCTGTTTATATCTCTGTTGGCACTCTCTATGGAGCTGTTCTCCTTTTTCTACAAAGTTTGATCTGTCTTTTTAAATCTTTTTTTAAAGTTTCTGTTCATCTTTTCTTGTTGTTGGTTCCTTGTTGAGCTTCTTCATGTGTCTTCTAAATCTTTGGTCTATTTCAGGGAAGTGACTTGAAGAATATTTTCCCTGAAGCCAGGTCTGAGGGAAGGAAATAAATGCTCCTTTTTTCTGGTGGCCTGTCTATCTTTTACTTTGCCTTTTTATTTGACTCCTGGCCTTTGGTCTCTTTATTCAGCCACTCCACTATAAAGCATATGGTGGCAAGAGTTCCCAGGCAGCCATCTTGTCTCTCCTCCTTCTCCCTCGTCTGCCCAATGTTACTCTTCGATTGGCAGAATGATGAATTGACTTTCTTTACCCTTTCTTTAGCTCTGCTTGATTACAATATCAAAATATGGATTGCATCCAAAATGGATTTTTCTGATTAGCGAAAACAGTAAATACCTTCAGCATGTTCATATGTACAAATGTTGGGGTCCGAGAAAAAGTGTAGATGGAAACAAAGGGATGATATGTGGGTGCACGAAACTTTAGATTGATCCTTAAGAAATTAGGTATGAAAGAAGCTGAGCAAGAATTTCAGCATATCTAGAATAAAACAACATATTCAATCTAAGTTCTCCATTTATCTGTAAATGATTAATTCTTTGTGAAGTCTTGGAAAATTTACATTGCACACTTTTTTTGAATTCACTAACAAGTTCCTTCCTAATTATTTGACTTGGGGGCGGTAGTAGGAGGGAAGTACTATTTACTCAGGAATTTAGATAAATGTCCTTTCTGGCTATTCTTAATAGAGGTAGAAGATATCAGATTACATATTAATCTCATTTTGGGCATTTTGACCCAACGGAGCTAGTTGTGCTAAAAAAAATGGTGAAAGTTTCCATCTCTATTGAGACAGGACCCTATACAACATTTTAAAGGATACATCCATATCACATAGAATAAAGATAACTGCCTTTCCTCCTTCCCCAATGTAACTCAGGTGATAGCATAGGCTCTTCTTAGAAAGGACAGCTAGATCTAACTTCTCTAAGATTAGCACTGTAGTGGGGCATTCCATTCAGCCACTGCTCTATATCCATAATACACATTTTCTTAGGGGTTTTTCTAGGGGCGTGTAGCTCTTTCATCCAAAGATGGAAAGGTGCTTTGAAATGGGTGCAGATGCACAGTATGCCCCTCTTTGTTTAAATATGTATCTTTTGCAGAATTGCATCTGTGCGACCAGGAAAGGACAGATTCCTTGGGAAGGTTCTGGCAGGTGCAACCTTGATGCCCATGCCCGCAAGCACATCAGAGCTCAAGTACTATACATTTTTAACTTCCACACCTACTCAATGTCATCCGATAAAATCAAGGTCCTTTGGGGATTCTGTGATCAGGTCCTATGTGGGCTGTTCTAGAAACAGCCTTTTCTGATTCAATGATAGGGCCTGGGATGAAAATTTTAAAAAGAGAGGGTTTAAAATGTTCTCTAGGATAGCATGAAAAAAGGCATGAATAGCTTTATGTTTGTTTTTCTGTACAATGGGCTGTTTACAAAGCTTTCTAATAGAAAATATAGAAATCAGTGTAAGGCTTTTGAACTATGCTGTCTTAAATTCATTATGTCTGATTGTGGGTATATTTTGCAATTTGTACTGAACCTTATCTTTTTGGAAGACAGAATGGTTGATAGTTGCCTTGGGAATATGGCATAAAGAAGAGGATGAACCTCTTTGTCTTTTTCTCATTATCCACTATCCCATTTTCCTATTATATGAGCAATGGAAATGATGGATTTTTTTTAGTCTTGTTTAATTAGACCAGGATCTAAAGCTAAATGTCTAAGCCAGGTGAGCTATGTGACTCAGAAAACATGAAACACAACTGCTGAGATGGCATGACAATGAAGCAAAGCCACATGGAACAAATGAATTTTTAATAATAATAATAACAAAGGGTTGAACAGTCCACTGATTGATCCATAGTTGTAACAAACGTGTGTGTGTGTGTAGAGAGATAGAAAGTGCTTTATTGATTGATAGTACAAAAAGATGAAAACAACAACAATATGAGGCAATACTTCTAAACAAACATACATAGGGTTATTCTGATTTAGATTGTATCCCAAAGGAAATTAATGGATTTATTTTATTATTATTTTTTGTTTATGTAATGTACATTACAGTTGTTGTAATGACTTTATTACAGTTGTTTTACAGAAGCACCTAGATGAAAGGTACTTTATGAGGTTGAGGATGAACATCTATTGCATCGTTCCAACTCTTTCATGCCAATTTATCAAAGTAATCATAACCACGGCCCTCTAGGTGTCATTGGCACTATTGCACATGAGCTGGAGATGCTAAACAATGAAGACCGGAGCATTAGATTAAGATTCATCATTGAAAATTAATTGCCATGCATAGAATGCCTCCTACAGTCTTTCATGGGCTTTGAAGACAAACCGCTTGTGGAAATTAATCTGTGATTGGTGTACAAGAGCATGATCCCCTAAGCATTTTATAAAGCATGAATGAATGGATGCCAATTGTCCCCTGATGTAGGTAATGGTTTTATGGTACATGGAGGACTGGATCTCTTCTCTGACAGCCTGCAGACATTAGAAGCCCCTCATGGCCGACTTGCAGTGTCGATGTTATAGAGTGATTTTTACTTTACTGCCTTTTCCATCAGATCATCCCCCTTTCTTTCCACACACAAGGTTAATTCACTTCTTGATCACATTATTTCTTCACTGCTCTTTGACAATATAAAAATTCTGAGTGGACAGCTCAATCCCTCTTCCATCTCAGATTTGATTGTTATGGTATTGCTGGGCATCCCTCTGAGGCCTCCAGCAGCCTTTGCTGCACTTTATGACACTTAAATGGCTGGGCTACAATTTCTCCATCTATTCACAAAATGCTGTTAATAACTCATTTCCAAAAAAGGCCCTTCTTTATGTCGTGGCATTAAAGGATTTTTTATTAGGTGCCAGGGTAGGTGACACACAGCCCCAGTAACCAAAGAGTTAATTAATCTGTTGGAATTTATAGCCTTTTATACTGCACTCAGTGTGACAGTCCCTAAGAGAAACAGATACTATATTTACAACCCAGCTGAAATATTCAGTAATATAGTCTGCATACTGGCCCACTCCATCAACGTATGCCTGTTGCTAAAGGAACCATTAATCAACCAAGATGGATTTGTGTAATCTGTCTTTTTTCTTATTCTGGGATTCCAATAAATATTGAAATAATAATTTATTGATTACCCTGCAATATAAATGTGTAGTAAAGGGACCCAAGATATTTGCATGGTAATGCATTTTTTGAAAGCTCTTGGCATTCTGTAGGTAGGAGAAGGGAGCAATGTGATACTTAAGAGAGCAAAAGAGTATTTCACAGGATGTTCCTGTCATTGTTGTCGGTCATGGAAGTGTTTTGGAGATAGTTTGGGATAAAGTGACACAAATAAACTTATCAGCAGCGGTGCTACCCTCACTTGAAGTGAAATGTTAGCAATAAAGTGAAATAGTATAGTTGGCCAATCATTGATCTACTCTACAAAATCAGAAAAGTCGAATTCAGTTCAGGAGCTGCTACTATGTGCTGCTGACTCCATACATTGTAAATGCACTGGGTTTACTGGAATGCTTGGTGATCATGCTATTTTGGAATCCATCTTTTCGTAATTTTCATGTCTTCTGCCTTCACATGCTCTGATGCTCAATTGGGTATCTATAAAAATACAGCATGTTCTTCCCCTTTTGGGAAGGCAAGCGATCCATCTTACTCAAAATTTTGCCCCAAACTGTGTTTTCCAGGAAAAGGTAGAGCTGTCCTTCAGCCTGGAATGACTTGAAGAAATGATGACAGCTCATAAGTGCAACGTGCTCTGACCAACTGGTGGTTTCTCATTTAAATTTTCATGGTGTATTTGTGCCTTTCACAATCCATTATAATCTTATCTAAGCTAATTGCATATAACCCACAGGGCATAATGCAGGAAAAAGGCAACATCATCAAATCACCTTTCAAAACTATCTTGAACAACATTTAACCCCCTTGAAGATCAGCATTCAATAAAAGCACCAATGAGTGGGAACTTGAATATCAACACGTCAATTTGAAATGACTCAACTATTAAAATTTTTTCTGTGAGCTAATACTGATGCAAACAAGCTCTCAGCAATCCCTATGTAAAGCAGAGCATAATACAGTCTTTATGACAATATTCCTACAATATGCAATATTTCTGCAATTTGCACAGTTCATTAATCTCAGCCAATTTTTACATTGTCTTGATATTTTTGTGGTCAGTATTACGCAGATGAAGAAATGATGCGTTTGTAGAATCCTTCAGATTACAAACTCCATTATGCTTAGTGATCCAAACTGAAATAAGTCTTCAGAGCATTAAAAAAAAAAGCATATGGCTCGTGTTAGCTAAGGATTACTGAAGTGGCTGGGTGCCTCTGAAAATTTTTTTTTCAGGCAGTGTCATCTTTACCTGTGGGATGCCTGAATGTTGGTAGGTGATCGGGGGAGGTTCCTTTCTTGTCCCTATGCGGTTTATTCGCTCACAGGAAACAAGCCACCAACCTCAGTGGTGTGCAGGCCCAGTGTCTTTTACCACGTGAGCCACCACGGCCTCTTCAGAGCAATGTATGAATACAGCACAACTGCCACAAACACATGTGCAAGGAAATAAGTTAATTACCTATATAACTAAACTAACAAAATCTTAGGATATTAAGGAAACCCCAACCAGACTGTTAATCTTTGGGGATCTCTTCTAAGGTCTCCTCTCTTAAAGCAGTCACCTGAGCTGTCTATAACTATATCTTACATCATTTTTTCATGATCAATAGTTGTAATTTTTTGTGGATACACAAATCATTGATACAACAGATTTTGAAGGTTCATAAAAGTGCAATGTAAGTGCCTCTGATCTGGATAAATCTCTCTCTCACACACACAGAGAGAATATTGCTCTACGCATATCTTCTAACATCTTCCGATAAAGTTTTTTTTAAAAATGGAGTACAATTTTCTAGGAAATATGATAATAGAATGATTCTGGAGGATATGGAGGATGCTGTTTTAATTAACTTTCTTAAAACATGTTAGTTTCTATGTGTGCTTAGTTGTCTCCTAAAGAAAGACAGAAGCACTGTAAACTAAGATGATAAATCCTTGTTGAAATATATAGATTGAAATTTACACCATATTGCTGTATGGGGTAAAGACTATGAGTTCTGTGTCAGTGAAGATTGTCAGTCACTCAGGTAAAGTTGTCTGGAAGTTGAGTCATAGCAACTGGAAAGTCTGAAGAAGCTACTTGGATAATCAGCAAAACATTTTGAACCAACAAGAAAAGAAGTCTAGTTGCCATGACTTCCACACTATGATTTATGGCCTTTCTATAACCTTACTAGCTTACTATCTCTTGATTGGCCACATGAAGGCCACTGATCGCCTTTCGGATTTCTTGATCTTTAAATTAGATTTGCACTAAACTTTCCTTTAAGTTAAGGACATCAATGAATATCCCCAGAAAAAATAATTTAGATAAACAAATATTCAATTGACAATGGCCCACTGTGAAATAGGACATACTCTATGCATACTGTACACATATGGCACAAAGATTCTAAGGAATCTTGAATGTTGACATCTTTACTGTACACAATTTCAGAATACTGCTTCCATCTGTTTGATTTTCTTTGAATCAATCACTAGCTGTTCATTGACATCTTTTAGCACATCTGGAATTTTTGGCTGGAATACCTTCTGAGTACAAAGATCCTTTGGAAGACTTTTCTTGTTTTGTCATGTCTGTTTCCATCTTTGATATTTTTACAGATATTGTTCTAATGCTGCTCAGTTTTCTAACAATTTCTCCAGATGATTCATTTATGAAGCAAACAATGGTGATAAATCATAAAAGAAAAAATGGCTAAATCTATAGCACCATTAATGTCAACTAAAGCATAAATCTGATAGCATATTTTTAAGTATGGTGTTTGGATTATCTTGAATGATATTTGCACTAGACAAGTATGTATAGAATTGTAACTTTATTGTTATAATGACATGTCATATTTGTGTATCATATTTTTTCACTTTTTCGTCATAGCACTTTTATTCTCTTTGACAATGTGTATATATCACTATTACTTTTTGTGTTTTGCTTTTTTCTTGTTTGTTATTAATTAAAAAGCAATATAAATAAATAAATAGTTTATTGTTTGGTACTGCACCAAAGTATAGTATCAAAGTTACAACTACATTGAGTCATATGAGCTTGCTTAGACTTGAGGTCCCATCTTGTGGTGAAAATAGATTTTTCAGTATAAACCTAGACTTATTTTTGATGAACGCCATTTGTGCATTCTGTTGACTGGATAAAAAAATGAAATCCATGAATTCTGCAAGAGGGATTTTTTTTTGCCTTGATTCATATTGAACATTATTTGCAGAAGGGGGCAGAGCAAACAGAAAAAAACTTGCTTCTACACTTTGAACTTACTTATGAAATGGCTTGTAAGAGGTATTCTGCTTAGATGAAATTCCTTTCTATGTTTTTCTTAGTTTCCTACTCTGTTTGACACCCTGAAAGGTGGTGAAGGATGGGCAAAAAGGATTCTGCAAAAGTTGGATGACATTTTAAAAATACCTGTGCTTTGGACTCAGTTCCCATTAACCTCAGCGAATATGTGATTATTTCCATACTGAAAAGTAAACCTGCTGGATTTATGCTTAGTTTTTAATTTCTCTTTCGCCTTAAGTCTTTCTTAGCTTTGTCCAGAAGAGGGAAGCATCTTCTCTGTATCTCTATAGTTTCACAGCTGAAAACACCTGCATGCACACTTCAGTTGAAAACATAGGAACTAAAAAAAAATGGAACAGGAAATGTAGTGTGATTAGATATAACACTGCATTTAAAAGTATAATTCCCACAAGGATCTGTATTATCTTTAGGTACCATGTGATTTTATGTTCCTTCGTATTCATTCCATGCATGGAACAATTTTTTTTAAAGTGTTGTTGGACTATTCAGATTCCAGTTCCTTTGCCCACAATCTGTAATGGTACTGGTAGTCCTTGACTTATTATCATAATGGGGCGTGTCTGTTATGTCGTAAGTGGTGACAGTTGTGTGACCAATTTGAGCTTACAGCCTTTTTCGGCAGGAGTCATTAAAAAAAATCACCATGGTGAATCTGCAGTTGTTATTGTCATAATGTCATAATGTCAATGGGGCGGTCAGGTGACTGCAAAATGCTGCAAATGGCTATACATGAAGACAGGTTGCCAAGCACCCAAAATGAAGTCATTGGGATTTAGCTGTCAAAATGTTGGGAGAGTCCATTGTAATTTTGAATGGTTGCTGGTTGTAAGTTGAGGACTACTTTTTTTTAAAATTCATACTTATATGCCGCCCTTCTCCGGAGACTCAGGGCGGCTTACAATGTTTGGAGCACAACCCAATGTGCTCAGCAATAGCCTTCATTCCATTGTATATGCCTGCTTATTACTAAGAGGCATTTTTACAAAGGCAACTTATTGCCCCCAACAATCTTGGGTCCTCACTTTACCTACCCCGAGAGGATGGAAGGCTGAGTCAACCTTGAGCCTGGTGGGATTTGAGCCTGCACTAATTGCAGGCAGCTGGAACTAAGTGCTAGGCGTTTAATAGCCTGTACCACCAAGGCTCTTGGTGGTATGTGGGTTGTATGTGGGAATGACCATAGGAGACAGTTCTCACAGTAGATGGAATAAATGGCATGTAAATATGTCTCAGGCCACAGAGAAACATTTCTGAAGAGACTATGTCTAGTTTTCTGGAAAAAAAAAAGAAATGAAAGGAAAAATATTTTCAGTCTTGAAAGATTCTGCTAACGTAACTTAGAGTAATGACAGAGTTAGCATTCTTTGTCATGATTCTTGCCTGGACTAGCTCAAGGGGCTAATATAACCTTCCTTCACTCTCTTTAAGTACAGAGCTGGTTCTGATTAGATATGACTGGATATGCTCAACCCACACTTTTGTAGGGATAGAAATATCCAGAACAAATGTGATAGGAAGTTATATCATTCATGAAGTTGCCTAACTTAGATTTTGGGGATGAGATTTATTTATTTATTTTGTTACATTTCTATGCTGCAAGTTGGAAAGTCATCCATCAATTTACATTGTTACAGTTAGCCTAGCATAACACCAAATTGTGCCAGGAATACTTCCATATTTTGTCATAGAATTTTTTAATTAAAAAAAAATTAGCATCAGTCTGTACAAGAACAACCTTTGTATTTATTACAAATATTTACTTATTTTATAGTAATATCTTACCTTCTCAGAGTTGAAAGCAGCATATGTGTATGTATGTTTTCTTGTATCTTCATAGTAACAACCCAATGAGATATGCTAGGCCAACTGCTATGATGAGCAACATCTGCCTTTTCCTTCCTTCCCCCATTCTAGCATCTAAGCCAAGGGTGTCAAATTCACATCATCACGGCATCATCACGTGACATATCACAACTTTTTCCCCTTTTGCTAAACCGGGCATTGGTGAGGCCAGTACATGATGTATCCAGCCTGAGAGCCGTGAGTTTGACAGTCCTGATCTAAGCTATTTACATTGAATTGGCACTGTGTGTGTGTGTGTGTGTGTGTGTGTATGTGTATGTATGTATGTATATATATATATATACCGGTGTGTGTGTGTGTGTGTGTGTGTGTGTGTATTTGTTTGTTTTTTTATGTTTTCGTGGGTATTTATATGTATGGTATTTAGGTTTCTTCAGGTATTTTCCCACATCTTAATACCGTGTTTCCCCGAAAATAAGACACTGTCTTATATATTTTTTGGCTCCCAAAACACACTAGGTCTTATTTTTGGGGTAGGTCTTATATATTTATGGTGCCAAATAGTGGGTGTGAGTGTGTAGGGGGGGTGTTTCGCGGGTGCACGGTTGCTCCCTGAAAAGTCTTCCTGGAACTGGAGATTTACACTAGGTCTTATTTTCGGGGTAGGTCTTATATTAGGGCAGGTTTAGAAAATAGTGCTAGGTCTTACTTTCGGGGTAGGTCTTATTTTCGGGGAAACACGGTAGTTATGCTTTTAAAGTTATAGCGACATTTCGGCGGAATCTCATCTGCCATTCTCAGGCTTGTGTATTGGGTTTTTTTTTCTTAATCGTGTGTGTCAGGCTTTGGCAGCCATTTCTGTTTGAATTTGGTGCTGGCTTCGTGCTTTATTTGAATGGTTTTTTCTTCATCCTGATTGGCTGGGAGTCTAGGTCTGTGTTTATTGGTCTTCGAGTTGCTGTGTTCTTGATTAGCTGGCAACATTGTGTTTTGTGTATTGGGGGTTTTCAGTGCAGCTTGGTTTCTTGTGAATGGCTGACAATTGTTTATTAGGAAGCTAGGTTTTATTTGGGTAGCTGGCTGGGACGTGTTTGGGTTGGAGGTATTGGGGGGGGTCTGTTTAGAGATTGAGTGAACATAATTTGCACCACAACACTACTTGCAGGCTTCCAGATGATTGATAGTCTGGTGGAGCCATCTCTTCTATTCATACTATTAGGTCTTTTATCAATCTCTATGGCTTCTCTGATGATTCTGTAGCTGGGGTTTTCTATAGTAGCTAGGGTTTTGGTGCCATTGAAGTTGATGCACTCACAAACAAAAAAATCTTTATACCACAATCCAAACAAACACCTGGACACAAACAGACCCCCCCACACACATATATATTGTCGGCCATTCACAAGAACAATCAAGAACACAGCAACTTGAAGACCAATAAACACAGTCCTAGACTCCCAGCCAATCAGGATAAAGAAAAAACCATTCAAATAAAGCACAAAGCCAGCACCAAATTCAAACAGAAACGGCTGCCAAAGCCTGACACAGACGATTAAGAAAAAAAACCCAATGCACAAGCCTGAGGATGGCAGATGAGATTCTGCCGAAACATCGCTATAACTTTAAAGCATAACTATTAAGATGTGGGAAAATACCCGAAGAAACCTAAATACCATATATGTATGTATGTATGTATGTATGTATGTATGTATGTATGTATAATCTGTGTGTGTGTATATGTGTATATGTATGTGTGTGTGTGTGTGTGTCTATATACACAGTATATATTAGCTGATAACCCAATGTTGCCCAAGTATTTATTCATCCCAATCCTGTATTAGACAGGAAAATCCTGTAGTCGGGACTCACGCTGAGGGCTGAGAGGGAGCCCCGTTGTGGAGTACTGGAGTACTCCACAACGTACTGGAGTACTATGAAGCCATTACCATGGCAAGTCTACTGTGCTATACAGTAGAAGCCATTTTAAGGCACACACACACTGAAGGGTGTTAGGGGTGTCTTACCCCCACAGTATTTGTTTCCAGAGGGTAAGTCATCTGTGTACCAAGTTTCATTGAAATTGCTCCAGGCATTCCAGAGTTATGCTGGAACATACACACATACACATACACACACCCATTTATTTATACATATAGATACACACACACACACACACACACACCTCATAAATATCCTACTAGTAGCTCATTATTAATATATTCACAAGAATATATTGGGAATGGCTGAAAAGCAATGACTTATCTAGGCCAGCTTTTGCATTCATGGCAAAATCATGTTAGCAAATTTAACATTCATCCATTGGGAAGTTGCTGAGGCCCAGCAGGATCCACCCTGAGACCTGTTCTTAGCTGTTCTTGGAAGAAGTTTCCCTCTGGAGCTCCCATGCTTTGATCAGCATTAGGCAGTCTATTGCATTTTTAATTCTTCACAATGCTATGTTGGGGACATTGTGGGAAATCAAAATGGTGAGTCAGCACCTAGTCCTGTTAGGGACATTTGTCTTCACTGCTGCCAGAGTCAAGGGACCTTCAAACTTGAAATCAGCCTTTATTCAAAGCAGAAACATTATGATTTATAGTTCACTTCCTTAAACACAACAAGTCCATGAACTTCTGATGTTCTCTGTGGAATGCAAAGGTCCATAAACTCAGCAATTGTAGTATCTCCAGAAGAAAATGGGAAGGATGCTCTTCAGGACTTTACCTTCCTCTCATTTTGGGAAGGCTGCTGAATGGATATGAGAGTTGAGAACTTTTTCTGTTACTTATGGAAGACAAACTTCTTGCAAATATATGTTCTGGTTTTGCAAAAAGTGTTTACTTTTAGGCAATCACCCCCAAGTAAATTTCAGCTGGAGAAGAAGAAAAGATTGTCCTAAAATATTATTCTGAGATCCTTGGCCGTGTGGAAATAGGACAATGAAGGCCATGTGGTTTTTCCTGCTGCAGCTCTAGACTAGACTGCAATGAGATGTAATGAGAGATACTGTCCCATCCCCAGAGTTGAAATCAAAATGTACTTGCAGGACAGATGGCTTCTATATTGCCGGTTGGCGGTCCCCCGGGGACGAGCCTACTCTGTGGCGGTTCCCACCCTGTGGAATCAACTACCCTTGGGGCTCCGTCTGGCCCCTGACCTTCGCACCTTCCGTCATGACCTGAAAACTTGGTTATTCGAACAGGCCGGGCTGTGCTGACCTCCTGGCGGGGGGGATTTTTTAAATTTTAAATTCTTAATGTTATAATGTTTATTGGGATTTTTAGTGATACTGGGCTTGTGATTGTTTAATTATCTTTTAAGTAATTTATTGTTCATTGTTCGGTTTTAGTTGTGAGCCGCCCTGAGTCTTCAGAGATGGGGCGGCATACAAGTCCAAGTAATAAATAAATAAATAAATAAATAAATAAATAAATAAATAAATATAGTGTGATATATGGCAAATGCCATTTCATTGTTTGCCTCAGGCAGCAAAACATCACTGGGAAGTCATTTTGCTTGCGGTTATCTGAAAAACATAATTATTCCTGCTATGGGTGGTATAGCATAACTTCTGCAAACTAATACATAGCTGATATAATAAATTGGGCAATATTCATGGAACAAGAGAATGTAATAACTACCTACGTATTGACTTTTAAAGTTATAAAGCATGTTTATAGAATATATTTTTTATCAATCACATTAGTTCTGGAACCTCTATGGTCAAAAGCAGAATACTTGTATTTATGTGATGCTGCAGATAAACAATAGAACAAATCGATCACCATCTTGGTCTGCTTATGGGTTCCCTCATAGTATATGACCCACGGCTGTCAGAGCCAGAATATGGCTTTGAGGTGTGTGTGTGTGTGTGTAGTATGTGTGTGTGAGAGAGATATCTAATATGAAAACACTGTTGTTTTAAAAAGCACTGAGGCAGTGTGTAGCTTTTATTATGATTTTCTGCCCAAACAATCCAGCTTCAACATACCTACCTTATTACCTAAATACCAGGACAATTTTCTGGTCAAATGAGAAAATAATGCTATTTCTTGAGTTCCTCATGAGCCAGAGATTATCCTAATGTGTCTGATCTCTATAAAAAAGGTACTATGGCAAAATCCATGGACTAAACTTATGAAGAGAAGGCTGCATTTGTTTTATTCTTAATGACCCTAACTTGCTGATGTGAGTAATCGCAACAGAAATGTTAGACAAGCTGCAACAACTGACTAGGATATTTGATTTACTGATTTATTTCTGAGCAGACATTATTGTAAAGAGTAAAACAAAGTAAACTATCTAATTGACCTTGGTCGATCATCTAAAACGGGTGTCAAACTCAAGACATGCGGGCCAGATCTGGCCTGCGGGGTGCTTAGAACTGGCCCGCGGGGCCGCCTTGGAAACAGCAAAGGAAAGGCCCACGGTGCCTCTGCCAGCAAAAACGGAGCTCAGGAGGGCCATGAGCCCACCCACTCTGGCCATGCCCCCAAGCCCCCCCCAAGGTCAAACACAACCCTGATGCAGCCTCAATGAAATCGAATTTGACACCCCTGATCTAAAAGGTTTGGCAAACCTTTAGTTCCTGCCTTGTGTTCTGGGAACCTGAAACAATCTAGGCAAACCTGCAAAACAGTACAAAAATCCTTCAATAAAAATCAAACTCCCATCACATAAATACTTTAAAAATGGAAATGCAAAATTAAAATCTACTTTATTTAAAAGGAAGTCTGATCCTAAAGTACTTTTTACTCTGCAAACTTAAAAGAGCCTTGGTGGTGTAGGCTGTTAAACGCCTAGCACTTAGTTCCAGCTGCCTGCAATTAGTGCAGGCTCGAATCCCACCAGGCTCAAGGTTGACTCAGCCTTCCATCCTCTCGGGGTAGGTAAAGTGAGGACCCAAGATTGTTGGGGGCAATAAGCTGACTTTGTAAAAATGCCGCTTAGTAATAAGCAGTACAATGGAATGAAGGCTATTGCTGAGTGCATTGAGTTGTATCCCAAAGATTGTAAGCCGCCCTGAGTCTCCGGAGAAGGGCGGCATATAAATATGAATTAAAAAACAAAAACTCCTGAGGGAAGGAACATTTTTTTTCTACTGATATTCAAAGAAAACACTAACTCTGTGTGCACAAGGAGAAAGCCTGGGGTGGAGTGCTGGCGCTTAAAAGACCCTACTTCTAGCTAACACATTGTGAGCCAGCCCCATCAGTGGCACTACTAAATGATCTCCTCCAGAAATGGGATGGTATAAAAAGAAGCAGTCTTTTAAATACTTTGGGGCATGCTGGGAATACTGTGGGACCCCAACTATCTTTTTTGTTTTTTAAAAAAGGAAGATCCGTGACCAAACAAGAGCATCTGTATCTGAGCGAAATGTAACCTTTGTGAATATACTCAATGATTATCTACTAAATGACTAATGGTCAGCTTAATGACCCATGCCAACTCATGCTAGAATGATCCATTCATTTGCAGACAACACTAATGAAAGAAGTTATGCCAGAATGAACAGAAAGGCATTCCATTCCACACTTACATTATTGTATCAAAGATTGGCATAGAATGACTAAAAGTACCTGAGAAATGAGAAAACAAATTCAGTGACTGATAACCGAACTGATTATGCTGATGGATGAAGTTGTGGCAGACTAGCATCTGAAAATAATGTTCCTGAGAACAGAAAAAATATTGTTTTAACATCTCTCTTCCAACTAGGGAACTAAACTGTAATAATGTCCAAATCTGAATTAATTGGAAAAACCATATTGTTTTTCCAAAGACAAAGAGAAAATGAAGGAGAAAGGGCTAGCTAGATCAGCTCTTTATTAGTTCTTATTCAATTTTATCTCTAAAAACATACCTAAGATCCTAATATCTTTCCATTACCTTTCAATTCAGTGAGTGAGGAAGTGGTTCACCATTAGCTCTTTGTACGTTCAAACCTCACCTAGGGATAAGTTACCTTACAGACTTTGCAAAGATGTTCGCAGAGATGTTGAGACTTTGGAAAAAGTGCAAAGAGCAACTAAGATGATTAAGGGCTTGGAGACAAAAACATAAGAAGAACTGTTGCAGAAATTGGGTATGGCCAGTCTAGAGAAAAGAAGGACTAGGGGTGAAAGTATTCCAATTTTTTGTGGGGCTGCCAAACAGAAGAGGGGGGGTCAAATTATTTTCTGAAGTACCAGAAGGCAAGACAAGAAACAATGGATGGAAATGATTCAAGGAGAGGAGCAATTTGGAATTAAGGAGAATGTGCTGACCCATAGTCTCTCAAAATAACCCAAAACCCAAAACATGAATTAAAGTCCGACAATGCCTTCAACTTAACTGTTTTATTAGTCACAGTTTAAAGTCCCAAAAGTAAATAATGAGGCAAAGGGAAAACAAGAACAAACCATCTCGGCGAGAGTTCCGAAGCAAACCAAGATAAGTAATTATACATTCCAAGCAGATAACTGGGGAAAGTCCTTGGGAAGAACTCCAACAAAGATAAACCTCCTTCAAAGGAAACACTAACTTTGACTCCAGCAATTCTGACTACGCAGTTACAAAGTTATATACATAGCTGCCAGCTGTAAGCCCTGAGGAGGATCATGGCCTTCTCCTCCCGAGGAGACCACGCTTTTCCCTGATCCCCTCCTCCCTGTGTGCTCTGGGATGGATAGGAGATGGAGATGGATCCTCCTCTGATTGCTCATCCAGCCTCTGCCCTTCCCCAGCCTCCTCCACCACCTCTGGAGCCACACTCTCACTCCCTGTTGGGTGTTTCCCTTCTTCCTTGGAGTCAGTCTCCGCCAGGGGCATGACACAGAAACTTCCTAACAGTGAGGACAATTAACCAGTGGAACAGCTTGCCTTCAGATCTTATGGGTGCTTCATCATTTTAAGAAAAGACTGGACAGCCACTTGTCTGAAATGTTATAGGGTTTCCTGCTTGAGCAGGGGGTTGGAGTAGATCAGAAGATCTCCAAGGTTTCTTCCAACTCTATTCTGATTGAATTGATTGACTTCCGATTTTCTGCTAAGGTAGTCCTTCTCAAGGAGGAACAATTATGAAAGAGATTCCAGTTTGATTTTTTTTCCTTATGGGTGCTACTGTGTAAATGAATGGTCACTAAATCAATAAACTCTTATAATCTGTGTTATGCTGGTGTGAAGTATGCATATCGTACATAAGCAAAAGCTGGAAAAGAATGTGGAAATCTTATAAAGGTGAACCAGTCAGAGATATTTATAATATCTGAACATTAGGATTCCAGCCGAATGGAACAGAATAAGGAGAGACAAAGACATGCTTCACATCAGATACCAGTGGTGGCTTGTTCACCATTTATTTAATTTGCAGTCACAGACCAAAACACAGACACAACAAAAGAAAAACATGGGAAAAATAAGATCATGGACAACTGGTCACCAGAAACTTTGACTGAGGGGAATTACAGCGTTCTCCTCTGATGGTTGCAGCTCTTAAAAAAAACCTGAGAAGTGATGTATGAGGAGCTGTCCCCTAGACAATATAAGAACAAATTACTAGCATTGGGTCTAGAGGGGTCTATTTCAAGGAGAGACAGTAACTTAGTTCTTCCTGCGTTATACATAGGGCAGTATAAAAAGACATACTCTACAGTTTCAACCTCAGCTCTATAACAGGGACATAGCCGCTCACTAATCGGGAGCCTCTTGAATCGCCCGTCCAGTAGTGCTGAGGGCAAGACATTGAAACGAGCTAGGGAGAAAGCTCTTCTATACTTGGGGATGGTTAGAGTGTAAAAATAAGAAGCCATCCTCAGTCCATACTAGCTTCTCCACCATGACTTTTTACTGCAGCGACCCAAAGAAAAAAAAGTAGTGTTGTGATGCAAATTATGTTCACTCAAGCACTAGGGTGGAAAGGATATTGCAGAAACAAGTGCACAAATAGATGAAAGCTGATGAAGGAGATAATTCTGCTCCATTTTTAATTCTAAATTGACTTTTTTTCTTTTCACCTTCTCCCACAATACCCTACATCAGCCCCCAACTTGGCCACTTTAAGACTTGTGGACCAACTCCCAGAATTCCTCAGCCAGAATTCTGGCAGTTGAAGTCCACAAGTCTTAAAGTGGCCAGGTTTGGAGACCTCTGCCCTACATTAACTTGAGAACGGTAAAACAGAAGGTTTGTAGGGTACTTTCAACCAGTGGTGGGATTCATCTGGTGTAACAACCGGTTCAGTGAGTGCACACTTTGCATGGACAGATGTGCTTTGCACACATGCAGTGTTTAAAAATCACCCATTTTCAGCTCTAAAACATACCTTCTACTTCAGCCCAGGTGAGTAAAACAGCCAAGGCGTGGCAATCTGCTATGCTGCACAAATCAGCTGGGCTGCAAAACACGGAAATATAGGACAGACTAGGGCAGGGGTGTGCGGGCAAGACCAAATGATCACCGGAACTAAGGGTTCGCCCGAACCTGTGTGAATCGGTAGCAGCCCACCCCCTGCTTTCAACTGAAGCTAATGGCTTTGATTAGGACCATGTTTATCCTATGAGAAAGCAGTGTATTGATCACTGATATGTCAGGCAGTTTTTGCTGGACCCGAGAGGCAAATATAATGGAGCTCTAAGTACATAAGCCTTCAACAAATGGTTGCTGAAATATATCCTGTTGATTTCTGTGGGTTGGCTTGCCCACTGGAGGCAAAGGGGCCTCAAGGACTCTCAGAGAGCTAATGACCCACCTTCAAAATGCTAACCAGATTAGAACAGGAATATAAATCCTTCTGTTTTCCAGCATTCAGTCAGAATTGAGGATGCTTCTTGGATGGGAAGCGAAACAACTTCAAGAAAAAACAAAGAAAGTCCAGTTGTCTTTTGAAAAAGCACTTTTGGGACAACCATGACCTGGATCAGTGGTGGAATTCAATTTTTTTTACTACCGGTTCTGTGGCCGTGGCTTGGTGGGCATGGCATGGCTTGGTGGGCGCGGCTTGGTGGGCGCGGCTTGGTGGGCGCAGCTTGGTGGGCATGGCAGGGGAAGGATCCTATAAAATCTCCATTCCCTCCCCACTCCAGGGGAAGGATACTGTAAAATCTCCATTTCCTCCCCTGGGGGAAGGCTACCACCGGTTCTCCAAACTATTCAAAATTTCCGCTACTGGTTCTCCAGAACTGGTCAGAACCTGCTGAATATCACCTGTGACCTGGATGACTGAGAATCTTCATAGTCAGCCAGAATTAAATGCACATATATCTGGACATTGCAAGCTTGGGAGTTAAAGCTACATCCAGAATTTTCTCCAAATAAGTAGTGATAGAGAAACTAATTTCACTGCTGCTCTACCATGGTCTATTGATTATTTAGTTATCTTATCTAGACTTACAAAAAGGAAAAAATCCACATATACAATTAAACTGGCCAAGCGAACAAAATCCTTTTAGGTGGAGGCCAAAGATTTTAATAGAAAGAACTTCAGGATCATTCTAAGATTCTCAGTTGGGAGCCTGTGAGTCCCAACTGACTTTCCATTCTAAAGGTCTGATGCCAAAAGTATCTTTTCTACTAGCTATTTCCTACACAAGAAAGGAGTAAAATTCCTTTGCTCATTACCTTTGCCTTTGTAGATTCCAAAATCTTGTAGAACCAGGGTATGTGGGCTGAAGCATGAAGGAGGAATATGCAAAAAAAAAATCACTCTTTTTCCACAGTACAAGTGAGATGCGATATTGCTTTTTACAAATCTCTCCATACTAAGCGATGAACATTTTCTCAAGTGCATGAGATTGTTAAATGTGAGCAATCTATCAGAGAATACAGTGTGAAATGAATGTGACCCATGAAGTAATTTTGGCGTGATGCCCTGCAGGTTTATGAGATATACAATAATAGAAATCCTCATTGCACTTCTTGCGTATATATGGGTGTGTGGTTTAATGTATTACTTTTGCAAACTTTGGGGTTCCTCATGAACATAGATATTCTTAATTTTAGTGACACCCTTGGTTCCCATTCTGTCAGTAATCACAACCTAAGTTTGAGAGTGAAGGTAACAAATAACGTGTCAATATGCATGTCTAACGATTGTACTTCTTTATTATCATTCATTGGAGTTGCTCAGGATTACAACGTTCATCTAATGGTGCAGCTTCAACAGGAATTTTACAAGGCTTGGAAAACGAAGCACATATTGGTGTTGTGTAGGATGGACCCTTTCATGGAATGGTCTTTTCTTCCATGCCTCTACCAAAAATAAAGTAAATACTTCGGGTGTAAAAGGTGATTGGCAAACTAAATAAATAAATAACATGCTTCAGACATAATCCCCCACTTTCTTTTATATTGATGTCCAACACACCTTTCATCTGAGGTAAAAAAAAAATACTCCAACACTTTTAGATTTGTCCTCAAGACAGATTAATCACCCTTTGTCCACACTGTGGCAATAGTCTGGATTGCATTCTTTCTGTATATACTGTAACTAGACAGCTAAAGAACTGTCCACATTTAAGACTCCAATGTTCAGAGAAAAAAGGAACTGACCTTTTTTGTAATACTTTTGCAGTTGTGGAAAATGGACAGAATGATTAACAAGTAGAAAAGACATTATTTGAATTTCTCATAAAACTATCAGTGGAAGGAGCATAACTAAGTAAAAAAACATCCTGATGTTATTGGCAATTTGCAGTGGTTATAACACAACACCAGGAAGGATGCAAAGAAAGAAAAGTTGTAATATCAATTCCTTGTGATGTAACTCATATAAGATTTATTGACACTTCCTTCCTAGCAAAGATACATAGACTTAACCCATCAAGAGCATATTTTGTGAGTTATAAAAAGAGAGAGAAATATTTGTATGAAGTATCTAATAGTGCCCCCAAACAAAAGCTAAAGTACAGTATGTACCTCTGGATTCCATGGTGAGCACACTCTTCTGCACTGATTGGGCACTGAGCTGGGAGAACATTTGAAACTACCGCCTACCCAACACTGAAATTTTTTAGCTGACCCTGGTTTCATCATGAGTGGAACAGCATTAACCAATCAGTTATTCAGGCTGACTTTTGACTCTTGCTCTGTTGAGGTTGGATTCTGATAGCTTTTGGATGCTAGAGAACATTGACTCCATTTATTCTAGTTGAAAGCCTAGATAATGGCAAGAGGGAGAAAATAAAACAGCTTTTGGGCTTGCAAGGAATAAGTGAGAAACAAAATTAGTTAAATTCAGCCAGATTGGTAACGAAGAGTTTGATGTGATCTTGTTGGAAGCCTTGACCACGTTAGACAACAGCAAAAAGTTTGCAATCATAAATAACTTCTTTTCCCTATTTTTCCCTTTTCCTTTCTGTTACTCAGACGCTATTATGTCGAATGTGTGGCTCATTTTATTATTGCAAATGCTGTGGCAGTAATCTTTTACTGCTTCCAGTATAGGCCTACAGCATTAAGTTAGTATAAAATTACATATAGTTTAATATATCTGTACAACACCTTTAAACAAGCTTCTCTAGGCAGGAAGGTTATCCGTCTTATAAATCTATTATTCCATTGTACATCTTGATAGCCTAGCATTGCTCCTAGCCATGTTTAAGCATTAAATAGTGCATTATTATTTCACATAAATCAACCCGAGATGTGTGAATTCATAAATTTTGCATTTGCACAGACAGTATTTTAAACGTTTTACAGCTTCGTGGGAACTTGGAGTGGGAGCCTATATACAAATCAGTGCTGTAGAAATTTAAATAAAATTTAATGTCACTATTATTTCTTTTCGAAGTCATTGCTTACATCATTTCAAACTGTTTTAACTGTGACTAAAATGATAATTAAAAACCAAAACATCAGTGAGGGTTTGTGCATTGCCACGGGAAATCAAATTGTTGTGAGGAGGAGTCATACGATCTAATTTCTTTGAGTTGATGGCTGCAGCTGATAGCTGATAGCCTGGCTATTTAAAATATCAATGTGTTGTTGTTAATCCCATAATAGATTTTTATAAGAACAACAGCTGTAGCTACCTGTCAATAGGGGAGAAAGCAGGCTGAGATCAGTAAGTAAGGCCTGTTGAAACAACCAAGTCTTCAGGTCTCAGCGGAAGGAGTGGAGGTCAGGGGCCAAATGGAGATCCACGGGGAGCTGATTCCAGAGGGCAGGTGCTCCCATGGAGAAGGCCCTAGCCCTGGGAACCGCCAGCTGACAATGCCTGACCGACGGTATCCCAAGGAGGCCCCTCCTATGAGAGCGAACAGGGCGATCGGAAAGTGATGCTGGCAGGAGGCGTTCCCACAAGTACCCTGGACCCAAGCCATTTAGGGTTTTATAAGTTGTTACTAACACCTTGAAGGCGACCCGAGAGGCGACCGGCAACCAATGCAAGCCACGCAGGAGGGGTGTAACATGGGAGTATCGGGATACCCCCATCACAGCCCGCGCAGCCGCATTCTGCACCATCTTCAACCTCCGGGTCATCTGCAAGGGGAGCCCCATGTAAAGAGTGTTGCAGTAGTCGATTCTAGAGGTGACGAGTGCATGAGTAACCGTTCGAAGGGCATCTCGGTCCAAATAAGGGTGGAGCTGGTGAACCAGCCGAACCTGGGCAAAAGCCCCCCTGGCCACAGCTCCCACATGCTCCTCCAAACCAAGCTGTGAATCCAGGAGGACACCCAGGTTCCTTGCTCTATCCATGGGGGGCAACACCTCTCCCCCCCATGACCAAAGATGGTACATCCAATAAAGACCGAGATGCCGGTAAGAACAGCCACTCAGTCTTGGTGGGGTTGAGCTGAAGCCTATTACTCCCCATCCAGACCTGTACCGCCTCCAGGCACCGGGACATCATGGAGAGAGCATCACTGATCGGGTTTGGGGTGGAGATATAAAGCTGGGTCATCAGCATACTGATGATACCTCACCCCAAAACCTCGGATGATCTTGCCCAGCGGTTTCATGTAGATATTAAACAGGAGAGGCGAGAGAACGGACCCCTGGGGCACCCCACAAGTGAGGGGCCTTGGGGCTGACCTCTGCCCCCCTTCCAACACCGACTGCGAATGGCCTGAGAGGAAGGAGGAGAACCACCACAAAACGGTGCCCCCCACCCCCAGTCCTCTGAGTCGCTGCAGAAGGATACCATGGTCGATGGTATCGAAAGCCGCTGAGAGATCTAACAGGACAAGGACAGAGGAACAACCCTGTCCCGCCCTCCAGAGATCATCCATCAGTGCGACCAATGCTGTCTCCATGCTGTGTCCGCCCTGAAGCCCGATTGATACGGTCTAAATAATCAGCTTCCTCCAGGAACAAGGGAAGCTGCTGAACCACCACGCTCTCAACAACCTTCGCTAAAAAGGTTGGAGACGATGATAGTTGTTCAAAACGGCTGGGTCCAAGGCAGGCTTCTTGAGGAGGGGCCTCACCACCGCCTCTTTCAAGGTGGCGGGAAAGACCCCCTCACTCAAGGAGTTGACAATTGCCTGGAGCCAGCTGGTGTAACCTCCCTGGAGGCATACACCAACCAGGAAGGACACGGGTCCAATAAACACGTGGTGGAAGACAGCCTCCGCATGATCCTGTCCACTTCATCAAGGGAGACCAGGTCAAACTCAACCCAGATAGAATCCACCAGACCCGTTGGCACCCCATCATCAGACCACTGCCAATCAGAGTCCAAGCCGCACAATTTGAGGACCTTATCCGCCAGAAGTAAACTAAATTCCTCTGCTCTGCCCTGCAAGGGTCATCCCCCTCCCTCAATTGGAGGAGGGAGCGGGTCACCCAAAACAAGGCCGCAGGGCGATCATCGGCGGACGCAATCAGTGCGGAGAAGTAAGCACACCTCGCCACCCTGATCACTTCCAGATAGGTCCTAATATAGGTTCACAACTGGACACGGTCGGATTCGAAGCGGCTAGTCCTCCACCTGCACTCCAGGCGTCTTCTCCGCCGTTTCATCCCCCGGAGCTCCTCGAAACCAGGAGCCCATCGGGTCTACGCGGGAAGAGGCTGCAAGGGGACAACCCGGTCGAGCACCTCCAAAGCTGCCTGTTGCCAGGCGGCCATCAGCATCTTGGCCGAGCTGTGGTATGAACAGGCCACCCATTTATTCATAGAAGAGAAAATGGATTTGCAGTTAGAGAACTGTAGTTAAAAAGTGTGCCCTATATATGCTTCAAGGCACTCTGATTTACTATTACTTTTTGTATTTCTGGGCTCAGCTTTGGATCTGCAATTAGATTTCTGATCTAAGCATGTAGTTTATGAACTAAGTTCAGTTCAAATTAAGCCCCATTGATATAAAAATTAAGTTGTTATAAATATCTTTTAGTACAGTATTGCCCTGTTCATCTAAAATAGGAGTAAGTGGTAAATTGGTTCTTAAAAGTTGCCTGCTTACATATGAAATTTGTTCAGAAAGACCACACTTCTTTCCTTTTGGCTATTTTGGATGAGTTTAATGATGTAAATTGAAATAAAAAATATATGGAAGACACCAAGTTTCAAAAGTGCACGCATTACATTTACCTCACAATAGCTGGTTTTAATGTTTTAATGTGGCTGCTGTGATCATAATTTGAGTCACACTTAAATAGTGGTTCTCTATGAGGACTTGGTCACTTCTTGAAGTGACAGCTAATGCCAATGAGATAGAAATGGAGTGACCTGGAGCCCGTGTGGAATCCTGCTACAAACTTCAACAAGCAATTGCATGTTGACATCTGATTGTATAGAAATTTAAAATGGCTACCATTTGTCAGTGATAAGATTTGCTCCAAGATTCACTAAGTCTGATTAACATGTGTGGTAAAATATGCAATGCAGATTCTTCTCAACAGTGGTATAAAATAGCATTTTAACTGGGAATTTAGCTTTTTTCATTTCATCATGTTTTAGATGAAGGCAATTCTCTCCCTCCCTTCCTCCCTTCACCCCCCCCCTCTTTGTGTGTGTGTGTGTGTGTGTGTGTATGTGTGTGAAATAAAGCATTGTGTTTCAGTTCATATAGATTCTTGCATCTGAATTGTTAGTAAAATGAATGTGTGTTGGCCAGGATGCATGAACAATGGGCACCACAGAATATAATATGTATATTATTTACTTAAATAAAAACTTGAGAATTTTTTTCCTGAAAATATTTTTCTTCAGAAATTATGTGTTGAAATTTCAACCAAAAGCAAAATATCTGATATAGAACAACCTTCCCCAGTGTGGTTATAATAGTAATAACACTTTAGATTTATATACTGCTTTACAGTCCTCTCTAAGCGGTTTACAGAGTCAGCATATTGCCCCCAACAATCCGGGTCCTCATTTTACCCACCTCGGATGGATGGAAGGCTGAGTCAACCTTGAGCCTGGTGGGATTTCAACTGCCAAATTGCAGGCAGCCGATAGTCAGCAGAAGTGGCCTGCAGTACTGCACTCTCACCACTACACCACCGAGGCTCTAATGGCCCTAATGGTTGGGAATTCTAGGATTTGTTACCCAAGACATCTCTAGAGCGCATATATTTTCAAAAATCCTATTCCAGAATATTCATAATAAAAACTTTCTAGGAATTCTTAAGATACAGGTGAAAGAAAACAATAAACCACAGTTTCTTTAATGACCGTTCAAACTTACAACGGTATTGAAAAATGTGACTTATGACCGTTTTTCACAGTTATGACCTTTGCAGCATCTCCATGATCATGTGATCAAAATCCAGATACTTGGCAACTGGTTCATGTTTATGACCATTGCAGTATCCCAGGGTCACGTGATTAACCTTTTGCCACCTTCTGACAAGCAAAGCCAATGGGGAAGATAGATTCACTTAACAACTAGGCTGTTAACTTATCAACTGCAATGATTAACTTAACAACTGTGGCAAGAAAGGTCGTAAAATGGAACAAAAGTCACTTAACAAATGTCTCACTTAACAACCGAAATTTTGGGCTCAGTTGTAACCTCTAATTAGCTAAAAAGTATGGAGTATTCAGTTGTGTCACAATTTCTGGAGACGGAAAGTTCCCCAGCAGCTGTGGATCCACCATCTGCTAGCTTAGTAAATTGGAAAGATGATGAGATCTTGATGACTTGATGCTTGGGGTGCCAATGATCATTAAGCAGCAAATGAACACACACACCACAACATCAAGCAGTGAAGAATCTTATTGGGCTGGTTAAGAATCTTATTGCACGCAGGATCTGTATAAGAATCTTATTGCATGCAGGATCTCCCGAATACAGACAGATAAAAGATACATGCTTATTCTCCACATATTACCGTATGAGGTTGTGGTGTATGTGCCACAACTGTATCTTGTCCATGCTGTGGAACAATCTTACTAAGTGTTGCTTTTGTGTTTCTTCCTACCCCAATTTCTAGCCTTCACTGAATTGCTGTTATGCCCCTTTCCACATACTTTACCAGGGCATCCTAAAGCATCAAGCATCTAAATCATTTATCACTGGAGTATCCCTTAATCCTCATCTCTTATTCTATCAGGCAGACTTTTGTTTTCTTGGTAATCTCATGATTACTATGCTAGGACAGCAAACAAGTCCAAGACCAAGATTAATGGTATTCAGAGACCATTGTCTAAAGATTAATCTTTTTAAAATGATGATATAAGGGCTAAGATATATGAGGCTTTCAGCAGCCTAAAGCTAAAAAGAATAATAATAAACATTAGTATTATACAAAGGGAGGCTAAGGATTACAAACGGAAGCATGCCTCGTTATCATCAATAAAATCTAATGGCTGTTTTGATTTTGTCCCCCCTCCCATTATTTTGGCTACTGATAAACACACAAAATTGTTGGAAACTTTGTGTTTAAAGGCAAAATTGTCTGCCTTCTCTGTGTGCTGAACTATAAAGCATTCACTTGTTTAGGCTCCATATTCTCCTGTGACAATGAGAGCCAGTTCGGGCTAGTGGTTAAGGTACCAGGCTATAAAACAGGAAACTGTGAGTTCTAGACCTGCCTTGGCCATGAAAGCTGGACGGATGACTTTTGGCCAGTCACTTTCTTTCAGTCTATGATGTCAGATTCAATCAATCAATTTTTGTCCCAACCAATGGATCAACACTCAATTTATCTGAAAAAAGCAGACCCTACATTTTTGGGAAAATGCTAGGGGGAAAATGGTCTTTGCAATGCTATGGCCACTGTCCCAGTTTCTTTTGCAAAACTTTTTGCAAAATTGCTTTGGTTGAAGGTAGCAGGGTACAACTATGCAGTACTTAAATTACATATTCCCTATTAGGCCAAAAGGCATTCTCTTTTCTTCAGTTCTTGTATAAAAACCTTACTGTATAAACACACACACACACATTTCATATTTATGTCATATAAGTAGCCAGGACTGTCTTTACAATAAATTTGTTCTTTTTCGAAGGATGAATATCATTCCTCAATGGCACAGAAAAGGAATGAATAAACAACTTACATAAACGGGCTTTGCTTCTAGTTAGCTCTGTTTATACATCATTCTGAGAAGAGAACTGTATTGTTTAGAAGGTAAACATAATCATACTGAGAAGTTGTTTAGTGAAAAAAACTGATCTGGCACGACAGAAGATAGAAATGGAAATAGACCAGGGATACATATAGGTCACATATGTTCTTTTTTGGTAAGTTTTTCCCATGTACAAGGTTTTTTTTGGTCAGATAATATATTGCTATGTTCTTAGAACTATTACAACAAAACTGTATTTTGAATCAGTCATTTAGGACATGTGAATTTGACCCAGATATTGATTTGGAAAGTATGAATTTGAGCATATCAAAATGTGAACAAATTGTAAATTTGTGAAATTTATCAAAATGTGAACATAATTAAATCCCCCCCCCATTACTATCTACTGCTTGCTTAGTCTTCCAAATTAGAGCAAAAATGTTGGAATAATATTTTAAAAGCCAATGGGATTGAGCTTCTCAATCATAAAGTCAGTAATATTAATAAAATGGCTGTAAGAACAGAAGGTGCATTAATTTGCTTTTATTTGATTTCCCCAACATCCAATTAAAAAGGTTAAATCTAATAACCAGCCCAAGCAGCTGATCATTTGCTAGAGACATTTTATGAAGTATCCTTTTTCCCCTTCTTCAAATACTTGTTGAATCAACTGAAAAGAACATTTGTCAGAGAAAAGTGTTAAGCACTTCTTTAAGAAAGAGTTGCTAAATAATTAAAATGACTGTGATAAAGTTGTCTTAGCTTAAAATAGACCACTTTTATCAGAGTGTTTAATGAATTGCGCTTTTATAGGATGAAATAAATCCAAGTGCTTATCCTAGAAATACTGCTCTCAGTGGGATGTTTTTATAGGATACAGTAAGGTAGGAAGGAAGCGAGCAAAACTACAGGCATATTTCATTCCGCTCTACTTGTACCTCTGAAAAAAGATGGACTTTATGTGAGAAGTCTGAAAAAGTATTCAAAGCAGGCCTGTTGGTAGATGCAATCCAGGTTTATTTTTGTGGAAGGGGTCTGTCCAGAAAAAGATTCAAGATCAGCTTACAGTGGAGCACAGAATTTTGAAAGACCAGCAACCATTTTATCAGTAGGCAAACCCTAATAATCATTATGAATAATAATAGCCTAATAATAGCCACTTGGAGAAAGCTGACTATGTTTTCAATATTCTATAGACACCAGAGCCTATGCCCAACCTTTCTAGGCTACGGGGCTTTGTCTGTTGGGGCACCTGCCCTCTGGAAGAGATCCATATAGCTCCCATCCTGTTCTGGAAGTTTCTAAACATTTGGCTGATCTCACAGGCCTTGGTATAGGGTGCTGACGAAGTCCTAATTGGAGGTTTGCTACAGTATATGGCATGTGCTGGCCAGATGATGTGGTGGAATCTTATGCTGGTTTGCAGAAGAGAGGGGCTTTTCTCAAGGAGCTAAAAGACAAATCTGCCTTGAGCCCCTGAAATGCAAAAAGAGGCCCAGAAGGGATCCTCTCTAAAACCTACATGGGATTTATCTGATACAAAGTGTGCTTTAGTCTGGGCAAGATTGCTGTCTCTAGGTTAATAAAGAGCAATAAAGAAACTACTTCGAGCAGACCCACTGTGTCATTCTTGGTTCCTGTTCCTGACAGATCTACAGCAGAGGTAGTATTCAGAAATTTTGAGTAGTTCATAGAACTGGCAAATACCACCTCTGACTGGAGATTTTACAGTATCCTTCCTCTGCCACACCCACCAGGCCACACCCTCAAAACCAGTAGTAAAAAAATTTGAATCCCACCACTGATCCACAGGTTTTTCTTTTTCTTTTTTTAAAGAGTAAGCCTGCCAGAGTCATTCTGTAGTTAGGCAGCCTCTAAATCTAAATCATAACATTAATATTATTAAGATAACATAATCAAATGATAGTAGTAATTTGAAAATCTGAGCATATATCAGGCGCGTTTTCATAAAATGGCTACATAAGTAATGTGGTCATATGCAAAATATCTGTGTTCCAGAAAGAAAACAAAGCAATGCGTGGAAGAATGCATCTGGAATCTATGTTAAACTCAAGGCATGGGCATCTACAAGGTGTGAGAAGCAAGTGAAAAAACATGTGATACAGTATCACACGTCAAACTTTGCCCTTTTGTACCTTGGGTGTGATGTTGCATGCAAGGGAAGCATGGGCAAGGGATATGTTGGTGGTGTGTTGCATCCCTAGAAATTTAGGCTCCAGTAATTCTCACTACAGTATAAAAAATTATTCCCCGCCCCCCCGCCTTTCCCTTGTTGACTTTGTGTTGTGTTTATGATTTAGTGGTTGAGCAATCAGTGTATATTTTGGGTCTAGCCTTGTTTGGTACTCATGAAGTACCAGAAGGTGCTTTGAAATCACAATTAGCCCAGTCTGCTATCAGCTATCAGGCATACCACCCATATCTACAACCACTTGTAATCAGCATAACCCCTATGCAAATAGAATCCTTAAAAGAGACCCAGAAATTGTGCATCAAAACTTGGCAATGTGGGAAGACTAGTGTATAGATTTGTAGTTTCAATCAGAAGGAGAAGTCATATATTAAAAGATACTACAGATTCTGCATGTTTTTTTCTTATTTCTCTTCATATTTTATTCTGAATTTTCAGTAGTGGTAGATGTATTAAATATGAGGGGAAATTGTTTTTAACATCTATTTTAAAAATTAATTTAAACTTACATAGCCATAGCATTTTAGCCCTAAGGTGCCCCAGGGTTTTTTTATTGGTCCATTAATACTCACCCCGAGTGGTTTGAACACACCTCGGGTAAGATTTAATGAAGCACTATAAAATATACGCTATAGTGCCTTATTGTAATGCAGGTAACCCTTCTTACTAAATTAAATCTATTTCACCCATCTGTTTTAGAATTTTTTTTCAATAGCAAACTCATCCTCTGAGTTCAGATTAGTAACCAAAATGATATATCCCTCCTCATTAGATAGCAGATATCAGCAAAGTTTCACGAAAAAGATTTCCCTGGAAAATAAACATGGATCTCCAACATTTAGTTGGAGATCCAACAGTATGGCTTGGAATATGACAGGGGTAAAAACAGAAGCTCATAGGAAATGTTGGAATGGTTTATCTGGCATAGAGTCTTCTTGGCATACTGAGCAGAAGAATTCTATATTTGTTTACAGTTTACTATGTTTATACGAAAATATAAACTGTAGTATATAGTTGCAGATTTCATTTTGTTGAAAATTACTGCTACAGAGTAACCTGAAGAAAGCAGATATTCTAGATCAGGCCATGCCCATGCCCATTTTAGCACAGGGGAAAAAAGTCGTGATACATCATCTGATGCTGCCATGATGACACCCCTGTTCTAGACTCATTTCAGTTGGGTTTGAGACCAGAGATCAGTACGGAGATAGCATTGATCATGCCTGTCAATGACCTGTATCAAACCTGGAATGCTCCTTTTTTGTTTTTTAAAACAAGTTTTATTCCATTTTTCCAAAACAACATAAAAAAAGCTTTTTCCAGTGTACAACATAATTCCGAGTCACTCTTTTTACATGCAAATATGACAGTAATTATATATTTACTTTTAACATTCAACATCCTATCTTATCCATTAAGTAATGTTGCTTTCCATCTAAATATCTTCTCAATTCATTTCAATTTATTTCGAATATACTTCTTAAACATTAACATTTCTTTTTAACATGTCCTTTTCCAAAATATTCTTTTCTCATTTTACCTCTCCCGTTTTACCTGAAAAAGAACTAACAAGTTAATTCTAATCATTGCACATCTTCTCAATTCATTTCAATTTATTTCAAATATATTTCTTGAATATTAATATTTCTTTTAAATATAACCTTTTCCAAATTTTAAGTGTTGTTACTTTCCATCTAAGCATCTTCTCAATTCATTTTAATCAATTTCAAATATATTTCTTAAACATTAACATTTCTTTTAAACACGTCCTTTTCCAAAATGTTCTTTTCACATTTTACCCCCACTTTTACAAAAAAAGAAAAAATTAATCCTAATCATTAATATTACTTTTATTCTAAACACCTTCTCAATTCACTTCAATTCATTTCAATTCCTCTTTTCTCATTCAAATACTCTTTTCTCATTTAAATCATCTGGAATGCTCCTTGATAGCTTAGCAGCTTTAGATGAAATCAACTATGGATCCTATTGGGCCAGTTCTGGAGATTGGAAGTAAAAGGCACTGTTTTACAGTGATTCTTGTCTTTCTGTGGTTGGTTTCACTTGCTGTTGATAGGGGATAAGAGGCCACCCTCACAATCTCTTATATGAGGGCTTTCAGGGCTCAACTTTCCCTTTTTTGTTTAATTCTATATAAATCACTGGGTAAGATTATCTGTCAATTTGGAATCAGGTATCATCAATAGACTGATGATGCTCAATTATACATCTTGACTCTAGGCCAGGGGTCTTCAAACTTGACAGCTTTAAGACTTGTGGACTTCCCAGAATTTCTCCCCCAGTCATGTTAGCTCAGGAATTCTGGGAGTTGAAGTCCACAAGTCTTAAACTTGACAAGTTTGAAGACCCTTGCTCTAGGCTGATCAAGCAATGCTGTCAATATCCTGACCCAGTGACTGGAAGCTATGCAGGCATGGATTGTAAGGAAAGATTCAGGCTTAGTCCTGACAAGATGGTTAGGTTTTATTTGGCTCCAACTAGCCTTTAATGTGGTTGTTATTAACCATGTGAAACTAGTTGCTAATCTCTTGGACTCACAGCTCCTACTCAAAGAACTAGTGGCATTGCTGAGCAAGAGGCCTTTGTGGAGATATAACTTTGGTACCACTTGCACTCTTATCTGGACTCAGAGATCTTCAAAAAGTCACTTGTGCCTTGGTCACCTCTTGATTGGATTACTCTACATGGGGCTGCTCTTGAGGACCACTTGGAAGCTATGGCTCGTTCAGAATGCTGTAGCAGAAGCAGTGATGGGTGTGTCATGGTATGTTAATGTGACTCTGTTGTTTGTAAGCTATATGGATTTTCCACTGGCTTCTGAGCGCAATTCATGCTGCTGGTTATCATCTATAAGCTCTGTATGTTAGAGGGGCTGGTTACTTGAAGGCCTGCCTCTCACCATAAGTTTCTAACCATCTGATCAGGTCAGCTAGAGTGGGCATGCTTTGGGTCCCATCCCTTAAGCGCAATCTTCTTACAAAATTTGAGGAGCATACCTTCTTGGCCCATGCCCTTTGGAATTATTCCCCCTGGAGATTTGTAGTGTTCCCACCTTTCTGATTTTTTACAAACTATTTAAGATTCAGTTGTTCTTTCAGGCCCTCACCTAGGATGGGTGTCAAGCCCTTTTGATGGATTATTTCCTGCTTGGCTTTCTTCTTTTTCTTCTTGATATATTTTGCATTCTTTTAATTTTTATCTATAAGCCATTCAATTCTTAGTCGTTCTTTTCATCTAATTCTTTTAGGTTATACATACATGATGTTCCTCCTCTGTGGTTAGTTAGGAATGGCACAACAATGCACCATTGTACAGCATACAAAATGAAGATAGAATGTGTTATGTATGTAGGTTTGAATATCATTGGTTTAGTTTGAATTGTTCTTGTAAAATGTCAAATAGGATTGGTTTAAATAGTGTGGGAAAACCCTGCACTCTGATTGGCTGGCAACTACAGCTGCTGGCTATAAGAAGCAGCCGTAGCCCAGCCAAGTTGGGTCCATTCGAGCTGTAGTTACTTAATAAACTCTTCACTGAAGCTCTTCGCGTCTGACTCTTCATGCAAACTTAACAGAATGTAAATCTAATTAACAGTAATATGGTCATGCACCATCATGACATATGTTCAAAGGTGGTATAGTTTGTGTCATGGCAGTGTATTGTTGCAACAATGATAAAACCCAGTAAGTTGGTACGCGCATGATATATGGAATATGTAGGCAGGCAAACCTGGACAGGAGATGGAATTCACCAAGCCAAATTATCATGTAGGGCTTTCAATGGAGATCAGCAATAATTTCTATGACTTGAAATTTTGGGGACAGGAAGACTCAAACACTAAAATGTGAATTGCCCCCTTTCTCTATAATATTTCTCCTTTAACTTGATTAAGAAAAAAGATCATGACAAACCATTTACAGTTGTTATGGATTTAACATTGCTTAAGAACTAATGCAGATTAGTTAATGCAATAATTTTTCCAATTGCTACTTACGGCTGTGAAACCTGACTCTGAGAAAGGCATATAGGAGAAAGGTGGACATCTTTGAACTGGGGTGCTGGAGGAGACTATTATGCATTCCATAAACTGCAAAAATAACAAATCTTAGACCAAACCTCACTACAAATGTCACTTGAAGCCAAGATAGCCAAACAGAAGCTGTCATACTTTGGTGATGTCATGAGAACTGATTCACTCAAAAGGTCAATCATGCTGAGAGCAGATGAAAGGGCCTCCCTAGACATTATAAAGGATAACACTGGGATGACCATGGTGGATCTGAAGGAGGTAGTGAGAGATAGAGGGACATGGAGAATGCTGATCTATAGAATGGCTGAGGGTTGGATACCACTGAATGTCTAATGATGATGGACATTATGCACATAACAGTGAATACCATCATTTTCATTTGAAAATATATTTCTATTAGAGGCCACAGAAGATAAACATTACAAGGAGTGCAACATGGGTCTATTCTTCTATGATACAATGCTCTACTTTGGCAGAAAATAGTTGGCCAACCCAGAAAAAAAGAAGCTGCTCAATGAAGATGTTGAAATTAGTATTGTCCATCTCAGTGCCTCCCTTGATTTATTATTATCTATTCCATATATTTCACTTACACAACATATTGTGGCGTTTGTAGTTTCTAATAATAATGGTCAGCAGCTGTAATTTTTCTTTTACATCTGGTTTTCAAAACGAGGGCAAAAAGCTGTATGATAAGTTGCAGGAAGTTTTTCCCCCCTCCCCTTTGCCTGTGAGGCTGATAATGTTTTGCAACTCTGAGTCTTCTGTTTTTCTAGGATTTAAATATTTAATAAGAAATTGCTTACAGCTTTTTGGTGCCTTAGTGTTAATATTAAAATAGGCTTTTCCTTGTCTTCCTGATTCCCTGAGATATAAGCAATATTTCATTACAGAGGAGACTATTTTGTTAATACATGCAATAGTACAGAGAATAGAGGGTTAAACAATACTTCACTGAAAGTAGTTCCACTAAAATCATGAGGATTTAAATTAGTAGTGATTGATTTAATTGTCATTGGTTTTAGTATATATATGTGTGTTTAACCCCAAAATCTATTATATGTCTTTAACTCTCTGGAAAACTGGTTTCTGGCACTGTTTCATATTACATATGAATTTTTTGCAAATACTAGTATGATCGGCATGCTTTTTCCTCTGATACTCTTAAAAACGGAATTTGTTCACCTCACTATGATGAGGTATATTAATTTCTTAGCTTGAAAGCAACAAAACTCCTCTGAAGCTTAAAGATAAAAAAAATTCTTAAATATTAGTTGTATTATGTCTAACAAATTTATGTGTAATTCTGTACATATGTTTCTTTCCTTGACTTTGTTAGCTTTGGAAGTAAGGAAAGAAATCCAATTAAATAAATAGTTTTCAAGGGACTGTATGTGTAATAATTGCTTTTAATTATAGTTATAATAGCACTGTAACCATTCTGTCACATAATCATGGGCATCTGTTGGAAATTATCTCAAATACTTGCTTTATAATGTCAACTGTTTTTATTGCATGACAAACATTTTCAGCTTTTCCCCCTCCAAATGTATCACTTCATTATAATGTGAATATTCCAAATCTCCTCATTCTCTAATAATAGAGAATATATGTAGCTCAGGATTGAACTGTGGATTCTTGGTATTTGCTGAACTTGGTTTTCTGATAATATTATCTAGTTTGATAAGGAAAGTTCTGTAAGAAACCACAAAGCTCACTGGACACCAGGAACCTAACATAGTCATGTAATTTAGCTATTTATTATTCACATTTGTAGGCTGCCCAATCTTATAAGAAGTTTTGCCTATTGCTTATCAGGTGATGTACTGCAAAGGAACTTCTGTCTCGAATCAATTCTCATCTACAACATTATGTAGAGGTTTGATGGTAGGAATCTTCTTAAATGCTAGCATATGTTTTCTATCACCTGGGCCTACTGGATTTTGCTCAACACTGACCCCCTCCTTTTTAGTGATTTAAGTTGAAAATAAAATTCTCTCAGATTTCACTCTGAAGGGAGGGAGGCATAGAAGATTAGTGACAGGATTAGTTATAATACACAGCATTGCTGCATATGTATTATAAGTTATCTTGTAACTGAAATTTCAAAATGGGACTATTATGTTAAACCTAAGTTCTCTGACATTTTATCCCTCGTGCTGTGAAAATTAAATAATGAATTAATGGGTTGATGTCTGCTGCAGCCCTAGGGATTCAAAATAAAAATTTAGTCAACCTAAACCCTTTAGAGCAGGGGTGTCAAACTCGATTTCAATGAGGGCCACATCAGGGTTGTGTTTGATCTTGGGTGGATGTGGCCAGGCTGGGTGTGGCCAGCTTGACGTCACTCATGTTGGGGGCATCTGTGGTGGCCCAAGCGCTCTGCCAGTGAAAACAGAGCTTGGGAGGGGCCCAGTGGTGGATTAAGGCTCACTGGTGCCCTAAGCACTGACAAATCTTGGTGCCCCCCTCCTTTGTACATACAGTACAAATGAAGCCATATGTGATGCCCCCTTTGGCCTGGTGCCCTAAGCATGTGCTTAGTCTGGTGTACTAATGGTTAATACACCACTGGAGGGGCCCTCCCGATCTCCGTTTTTGCTGATAGAGGCAACAAGGGCCAGTCCTTCGCTGTTTCCAGGGTGGCCCTACGGGCCAAATCTAAACACCCCACAGGGCGGATTCAGCCCACAGGCCTTGAGTTTGATAGCTCTGCTTTAGAGAGTTTCTCCTGCCCTGGTCACTTCACAATTGGATTATCACAATGGGCTCTATATAGGGCTGCCCTTGAAGACCACACAGAAGCTACAGCAGGTTAAAAATGCAATGGTGTGATCAGTAGCATCCCCCTGCTTACATAGCAATGGTGCCTATTTGTCATCATTGCTATGTAAGCAAGATTGGCTAATGCTGGTTATTACCTATAAACCTGGCATGGCATAGACCTTGGCTATTTGCGGGACCACTTGTCTCCAACCATTGTCTGGCTGCTCAGTATGTTCCAACAGGTTGTGTATATTCCAGATCCCCTCCATTAAACACTGTGACATTGAGGGACTAAGGAATCAGGCTTTCTTGGTTGTGGCCTCCATCTTCCAGCATCCTCCAGGGATTAGATCAGTGACTTCCATCCTCCAGCATCCCTACAGGGATTAGGTCACTGCCTCTGTCCTAAGTTCCAGAAAGCTTTGAAAACCTCACATATGTCATCATCATCTTTTAACGACCCCATAATCCCTTGCAGGGTGGAATCTGGGCAACTGAATGGAGCTAGCAGTGTTTTAATGGCCGGATGCCGTTCCTGCACCAATGCGGAGTTTTGTTGAGGAGATATATTCTCAGTGTGCCCAGAGATAGAAATATCTGCTTCTACCTAGGATCGAACTCACAGCCTCCTCATTGTGAGGTGAGGAAAACTTCACATATGTCTGGGGTTGTTTTGTTTTTTTTGCTCAAGGCCCCTGTTTGTTTTGTTGGTTTTGTTTATTAGATCATTTTAGTCTGTGTTGTCCATTTGGCTTAATATTTTTAGCTGTTGTTATGTCCCCCCGCCCTCCCTGTTTTCAAAAAACATTGGATTTGGATGGCCAATAATTTTAGATAATTAAGTAAGTGATACATTTCCAACTGGAACTGATAAGTGAGGCCTTATCACTTACTTTCCAAGGACAGAGCAGTTCTTCTCACCAGATCAACACTAACATATTCACCTTTCTTCCCTTCAGAGAAGAATGCCTACTTTTCTCTAAGGGTGCCTTGAATATTCTCTGCAACCCATGTAGATTTACAGTCTAGGGTTTTGTTGCTGGCTATGCTCAGCAGAAAAATGCATTAGGCTAGCTGAACCTAGGCCTATTTATGTCTATTGGAACAAAACATGAAATGAGCCAGTTACCAAGCTCTCTCATTTTGGTATTCCAATTCAGTACTCTCAAAATACTTGGAGATAAATGTCATTATTTCACTCAGATTTGCTATATTCGAATTTAATTTTTTTAAAATAAAAAATGTGAATAGATGGACAGATAGTTACTACAATGGTACAATTTGACACTCCATATCAAATGTAAACTAGACTTTATTTCCCACTCTCCCAAGCTATCATTGAAGACCCCATGACTGCCTGACTTAATTTTGAAGAAAAATCCTCAACCAATGAGACAATTTATGCTATAACTTTTCTTATAACGCTTGAGTTTTTCCTCATGCTTTTTGCCCCCAAGGCCTGCTTTAAAGAAGCAGCAGATGAGGTGGTAAACCTTTCCCCCCCTTTTTTTGTTTTGTTTTGTTTTCAAGCAGGTGGAAGAATGATAAAGTAGATGATTCCTCCTGGAAATATTCCTGGCACTTATGAAACTAGGTATCAGAAGAAGGAAATCAAAACACCAACAAACCTTCAGGCTAGAAGTCTTCTCTTGCTTTTTTAGAATTCTCTGTGTATGGACAGTGCACAGGAATCTGTATTTCTAATATGGGGAAAACTACGGTGTTTATGAAATTAATAGGCACTGGTGCTCAACTCTATCCGGATATGTACAGTCTGGTCTAGAAGTTTTTCTCCCAGCCTCTGGCTGATAAATAATCTCTAGTAAAACTGAGGGAACTAATCTGTACATGTTTGAATCTTAAATGTAAATGATTTATTTCTCTAATTCTAAAGTGTGGGTCAGAATTGAGAACCTTCTTCCTACTTCCTGAATGTTTGAAGAACATCTCTCATCTAATAAATAACAATTAATTTTCAAAGTGTATTTAAAATGAAATCATGTCAATCAATATTAATTTTAAAAGATATATTTTGTGAGAAATTGCATTTATGTATGCATGTAAATGTGCGGTTTGAGTTTGATGTGGAAGTTAACAGGAATGAAGGTCTTTGAGGACAATGAAAAAAATGACATGATTGGAAAACACATGAATTCCCCAATCTTAGATAAGATGAAAAATTGCAGTTTCTTTTTCCGAAGATACTTTTTCATTTTTCTTTTCTTTATGATACACCTCATAAAAAATATCAGAGAACTCAGTGTTGAATCTGTTAGCTGGATATCACTCCATGGGATTTACTTTTGAGAATAAATATATAGGATCACACTGTCAGTTTCTAAAATGTAATATTTTGTATCTCTGCATATAGGTCAGAGATCCAACTTCTTGTTTCTGATATTTTTAAAAGCTCTTATTGCTTCATCTTATTCTTTCTAGACTTCTATTATACCAACTGGTTCTTTGTTCTTAAGAAATGGTAATAAAGAAAGGAGACTGGTTGTGTCACTAACTTTCCCAGCTTAGTTAGTTCTCCTGATCACAAATGCATTTTATACATTTCAATAGCAGCAATAAGAGCCTTGGTGGTGCAGGCTGTTAAATGCCTAGCACTTAAGTTCCAGCTGCCTGCAATTACTGCAGGCTCGAATCCCACCAGGCTCAAGGTTGACTCAGCCTTCCATCCTCTCAGGTAAATTGAGGACCCAAGATTGTTGGGGGCAATAAGCTGACTTTGTAAAAATGCCGCTTAGTAATAAGCAGGCATATACAATGGAATGAAGGCTATTGCTGAGCGCATTGGGTTGTATCCCCAAAATTGTAAGCCGCCCTGAGTCTTCGGAGAAGGGTGGCATATAAATGTAATTAAAAAAAATCACAAATAATATCACAATATCCACTCCACTTGGGATTGGATGAAGGTAGGGCAATAGTGTTGCTAATGTATGAGTGGCATTCATTCTATATTTTGTCACCTGGTCTTAAACTGAGGGAAGAATATACCACAAATATGATGCTACACAAAATATTTCTATGGAAATAATTCTGAGTAATTGTAGAAAACATGGTCCCTAAACAGCTGTAGAAAGTTAGCACCCACCCCTCTCCTAGAAGAATGAAATATTCTAGGAAATATCAAAAAGGCAGAATATTATATTTCCCTGGATAAGAAAAGGAGAAAAATGTTTTTAAAGACAAAACAGCTCCCTGCAGCTTCCTGCTCCCAACTTCAGCACCAGGGTGATGGGATCAGGGCATGATAGGATTAGCTTTCTACCCATCTCACCACATGGCACCTGGAAAGATTGCATCACCCAGCAACATTTAACCAAGCTACCCCTGCATGGCCCCATGGGAGTCTGACAACCAATCAGGATACATTTCTTGCCATAGGAACAGGAAGCAAGTTCAAAGCCCAGAGAGGGCATAAAACCAAGGGACTCTCAGTATCTCTTCCCTTTTTGCAGGATCTCCAAGGCATGTGATTCTGTTCATCAATAAACCTTATTTATAAGCAACTTCCATAAATCCACTTGGAACTGAACCCAGAAGGATATTTCTTCCAACACAGCGGTAGAGTTTTAATATAGATGTAATATTGGTCAGGTACAAAGATATGTATTTGAAATAGTAAATTGATCACATAAAATGGATACTGACATATTATAAAGGGCATATATGTGTCTCTCTGTATGCTCAAACATACACTCTCTGTGTCTAACAGTCCCTCAACAGCTGTGATTATCTTCACTCTTGCTAATCTCAGTAAGAACATTCATAAGGAGCACATATAATGTAATCACTGCCCTTATGTGGCACAGGTCCTGATACCATAAAGATTTCCCCCCCCTCATTCCTGCTCCAGGCACAAGAAAAGCAAAATGCTTGCATATGTGCATATGCACAGACATGCACAAAACATGCACTCATGCACAGAAATGTGCCCTTCATTTTGTGTACATTTGGCAGATTGTGTGCAATAAATAAATCCCACTGGTTCCTAGGAGGGAATGGTGAGAAGTCATCAAAACACCCTTTCCTCTTGAAACACCTTGAACCATGAATCAAGAGACACTGTAGTTCATGTGAATGAGGAAGTGGACTGCAAACTGCCCACAAACCAGAGGTGGTATTCAGCAGGTTCTGACCAGTTCTGGAGAACCGGTAGCAGAAATTTGGAGTAGTTTGGAGAACCGTCAAATACTACCTCTGACTGGCCCCACCCCCATCTATTCTCTGCCTCCCGAGTTCCAGCTGATTGGCTGGGCCTTTTTTTGTTGCCCTGCACAGGAGAATGGAGCTGGAAAGCAGGTTAGTGGGGTGGGGAGGGAATGGGGATTTTATAGTATCCTTCCCCTGCCATGCCCACCAAGCCATGCCATGCCCACAGAACCGGTAGTAAAAAATTTTGAATCTCACCACTGCCACAAACTGCCCAGAGCCATAATGTTTCAAGGAAAAGAGTATTGTGGTTTAAAACACACCACAGCTGAATGAGAAATAAAGCAGCTCAATACTCAAACACAGTTTGTATTGGATCACAAAGTGCTGGAGCTGCTTCTGAATTATCTCAAAGTCCTTATGCAGAAATATCCTTAGTATTTTGAATAGCAGCATTTATGAACTTTAGGATTTACATCTGCCTGCCTGTGCCATGTTCTCAAGCAGATACTTAAAAGAGTTTTATATGATGAGGGTGATTTTATTTATCCACACAATAGAATAATTCTTAGTTTGAAAGGATTTTCTTCAATACACCATTTGGACTCTTTGGGACATATTTTTTTTCTTCATGATTATTTTGTGAATTGATCTTTTATAACAACATGAAGGAACAAAAACCTTCAGGTCAAGTGAGGATGGATTTCTCAAAGTTTCCACTCCATAACTGGACATATTTCTAGATGACAATTCCCCCAAATCGGGGGGAGGGGGAAGGGGCGAACGGGACCCAACCGCAGAAATAGCTACAAAATTTATTATTTATTATTTGAACTTGTATGCCGCCCCATCTCCAAAGACTCGGGGCGGCTCACAGCTAAAAACAAAGACAATAAATACTTAAAAAACAATTAAACAATTTAAAGCCCAAATACTAAAAACCAATTACACAATTAACGTTAAAATCTATCCGGCCCCAGGAAGGGGTCACAGCCCGGGTTGGTCAAATAACCAGGTCTTTAAATCACGGCGGAAGGTGTGGAGGTCGGGGGCCAGGCGGAGCTCCAAGGGCAGTTGATTCCAGAGGTCAGGGGCCACGACAGAATAGGCTCACCACCAGGGAACACCAGCCAGCATTGGCCCGCCGACGGGACCCCGAGGAGTCCTTGCCTATGTGCTCGCACAGGGCGGCCGGCATTTGATATCGGCATTAATGTCATTAATATCTTTGGACAAAAAGGAAAATCATGAATGGGTAGTAGATAGTTTCCTATTAGGATTATCTGACCATGGACAGACAATTAAATAGCAGAGATCCTGCTTTAGTATGGGGATTCTGGCCTGGATTTTCCCTTCCATCTATGAGCCTGTTGAAGAGAAAAAGATGGATGTTTGATAAGATAAATCAGACTTATAGCAATTAGAAGCAAAGTTGATTTTAAAAAGTTGGGGAGAAAAAAAAGACTTAACTAGACTTCACTAAGTCTTGTAAAACTTAAGAGGGTTTTCTTTGATTGTCAGCCAAAAATGTTTAAGAGTTTCTTTGAAGCTTTCCTTTTAAGTTAATACCAAGCAGTAAGTAAAGTGTAGAATTTCAGCCATAATTCTTCTCTCCACTCACACTTCCCAGATATATCCTTGTTCAGGGTGAGAAGCTAAATTAGGGAGTATAAAAATGCAGATGACCTTCATGTATTTTCTAGAAATAGGACTAGAAGCTAAAAATGAAAAGATACCTAGACACAAATGAAAACAACTACCAGCATGTCAAATCCTTACTTTCCCCCATTCTCTAATGAATTTCATATTTTGATGTTGTATATATTTTCCTGCTTTTGTAGTATATCAATGGCTAACATTTGTAGATAATTAAGTATGCTGATAAATAATAAAACTTACATTATTTTCATAATCACTATTACTAATCTTTAGATTTCATTTTTTCTTCCAGAATCTCAAGGCATGATTCATAGGTAAGTATCATAAATATCATACAAGTCTATACTAAAATGAACAATTAATGGAGGGTATATTACTATCAGTGATAAGTTGTAACATTAAATAATTAACTTCTGGCCAAAAAGATCCATCCCATGATGCCATGATAAACATAATACACATGTTATACCGTGCTTAACAAACTAATCCTGAAAATAGGACAAAGGAGGCAATGAAAGAGTGCAGAAATTGGGCCGTTTCTAAGAGGCAACTGACTCTCAAAAAGAATGTGTGCAAAGATCCCCGTAGGCATAGCTGCTACCTGCTTCTTGGGCAGAAATAGCAAATCCAGGAAGATCCCTAAATTGTATACCAACTCTGGGGGATTGCGGCCAGGGGTGGGATTCTACCAGTTCGCTCCTATTCCCTGGAACCAGTTGTTAACATTCTAAGCAGTTTGGAGAACCGGTTGTTAGAAGAAATTACTGGCCTAATCCTGTAAGGAAGGCAGGAAGGAAACATTCTGGCGTTGCTTACAGAAACTGCCTCTCCGTTAACCCTTATTACATTCTTGGCAGGACTAGACTTCCTGTCTCAGGAACGTCTCTGGAGTTTTTTCCCCCTCCTTTGCTGGTACTTTGCTCATGTGGAGTGACCATTCAAAGTTACAATGGCACTGAAAAAAGTGACTTATGACCATTTTTCACACTTACGACTGTTGCAGCATCCCCACAGTCACGAGAGGTCAGGTGAGGAGATGCGTACCTCGATGTGAATGATATTGAGTTGGCCACACCCAGCCAATAACATGACCACCAAGTCATGTCCACCCAGTCACATGACCACCAAGCCACGCTCATCACCTAAGCCACGCCCACAGAACCGGTTGTTAAAAAATTTGAATCCCACCCCTAAGTGCGGCCCAGTTGATCTCCAGATCCAAGTAACCCAAAATACCAGAATTAGTCTGTCTTGCTAAAGTTAAGTCACAGCTGGTTCCTTCCCATGCAGACCCAAGCGGTCTCCACGTTCTACCTTACAGTAGATTCTAAAATCTACTAGATAAAGAAAAAAAATGTAATGTCAGGGCCAAAAGAAAAGAAAATGGAACCGAGAAGAAAAAAGAAGTAGGACAGGGAAGCATTTTATAAGGCATCATCAAATCATGTGCATTTATTTGCCAAAGATCAGGAATTGTAATTTTAAAAAATCTTAAATTATCCACAAAGAATGGGTTAACATCAGCTAGTTAAACATGAAAAAGAAACAAATGACAAACTCTTAACATAAAGCCAACCAAGGCCTTTTATTAGTAATATAATTATTTACTTTTAATCTGCAAATGTACTGTTTATTCATTCATTCATTCATTCATTCATTTATTTTATATGGCCATCCATTTTGTTCCTATGATCTTGATAATAAAAGGTTAAAACCAGAAAACAACCAAAACAATCAAATTAATTTAAAAAGAAATCACAACTAGAATTAAGCAATATATCATGTTCCGGAGGTCTAAACAGTTAATTCCATCTTTCAGTAAAAAACAAATAAGTGACTAGCCAGAAGAGCTCACCTTACACCCTAACCTACATGTAGTTTTTTTTTAACGCTCACCAACTTCTATTGTACATTTTATAGATATTTACCACTTTGTTGTGATTTGGATTTAAAGGGAAATATGGATTACATGGAAGGTGGATTTTTTTTTCTATTTAATGTCAGATTTTCAGAGACTGTTTGGACCAGTTCCTGCAGTTTTCTTGACAACAGTTTTCAGACATGATTTGCTATTGCTTCTTTCCTAGGGCTGGGAAAAAGTAACTGACCCCAAGGCCAACCAGTTGGCTTTGTGTCTAAGGCCAGACTAGAACACAGAGTCTCACAATTTCCAGCCTGATGCTTTAACTACTACACCAAATTGGTTCATGAATATAATAACCAGCCTGTAACTCCTTCAACCAAATGCATCTTTTCCTGGACTCATGTGACAGCAAGAGTACAATGTAAGAAAAAGGCATACTTTAAGGAGCTGCAGGCAAGTTTGTTTGTTTTGTTTGTTTGTTTTATTCATATTTATATGCTGCCCTTCTCTGGAGACTCAGGGCGGCTTACAATTTTTGGAGCACAACCCAATGCGCTCAGCAATAGCCTTCATTCCATTGTATATGCCTGCTTATTACTATGTGAAACACTTTTTTCTAAAATCTTAAATTCTGCACGGACTTATTCTACCGGTAGATTTCATTCTACCACTTACTGAGCCCCTTTGCATTGTGACAACAAATAATTAAATACTATTCTGTAGCTTCTTAAAAGACTTTACTATACAAGTCTATTCCTAACAAGATTAAAAAAACAAGCAAACATATCAACTTCATATTCCTATATATTGTTCCCATTTTCTCCTTTTCTATTTCTTAAATAAATGGTGCTTTGGAAACAATTGATTTTTCTGGATAGCGCATTGATCATACATGTAGCCTGAGGATAGAATATAGCTTCAAAAACAATAATAACTAAGACAATCATCTAATTTTAGTGAAATAAAAGCCAAAAATGTACATCTTCTAGAATAATCTCTAAGATGACTTTTGATGCCTTGTGCTTGTACTTCATCCTCAGTGACATGGTAATCTACTAAAGTTCTTCACACAATTTTTCTCTTTGCAATCTGGGAAGAACAGATTCACCCGTGATTGTGCTCATTTATAAAAGCATCCAAAACAAAATTGAACCCCAAGGCTGATAAACTATAAAGATGCTGATCAGATCTCAGCAGCAGTAACAGAATGGACAATGCTTTGGGGCTCACTCAGCTAAAAGACAGCATGAGGAGATGAATGGCTTTATATACCCAATTACAAACACCACAGCTTTGTTGAATGAATGCGGAAATCATAAAATATGTTGCATGCCTTTTATTAAGTAAGGAATACTTGTGAAGATTTACTAACTTTTCTGTAATTTAATTCCCCTTCAGTGGATTTTCTTTTTTCTGCAGAAAACTAAATCAAAGAATCATTTGGAAAGAACAAACCGATAGAGCAAACTTATAATGCCCAAGAATAAATGGCTAATTGGTTTTGTTTATCAATAAAGATTGAGTTGCCTGCTTCATACCCATACACAATTCATTCATTTACAGAAGCTCCATCATAATTAGACAAATATATCTTATATAATATTTTATCATTTGAAAGAGAGAGGGAGTAACTCTTTTGAGTTACTCTTCGAGTTTCTGTACTTAGGAGAAAAAACATCTGGAAAAATATGTGTGGGGAAAAAATTAAAAAGTTACATTTTTTATTTGATTGGGTCTACTTTGTCATGGAGTCTCTCAGTTCTAATAGCCTGCCTTGTAATGCAGAGACATCTTAGGCTCACCTTCACTATTTCTAGTGTCATCAGTTCCAGCATTTAAGCAGCTACTTAATTTAAAAAGGGAGCAGGAAGATGCTGCCAATAGATGCTGCCAATTAGCTGAGCTTCTCTTTGCTACAATATTCCCAAGCTTTTTGTTTGTTCTGCTTTGTTTTGCTTTTTCTTCAGTTTTGTCCAGTTTCTGTGCTCTTCCAATGCCTCCTTCTTTCCATTTTCTGGATTAGTTTGTTAAGTACTGTATAATATATGTATTATGTGTAATATGGCGTCATGGGATAAACCTTTTAGGCCAGAGGTTAATTATTTAACGTTATTAATTATCACTGATAGTAATATACATCAATTGTTTGTTTTAGTCTAGGTTAGCATGGCACTTAAATATAAGCACATAATACATAAAACTGCTGCTACATATGTGCTAGAAACACCAAATAAAATACTGTTATAATATCACCAATATTGGCTCATGGTATTATTAGTGCTGGTATTAGTGCTGGTATTATGAACCAAGACCCACTGCTATGCATTTTGGTTACAGCAGTTCAAAAGTCCTTTGTACAGTTCAGTTGAGTATATGGGAATCACACACCTAACCTATATTTGACTTCCACATTCTTTTTGCTAAAGCATTTGGACCAAAAGAATAGAAGCAGTTTAATGAATTCTGGATTTTTAAATTTTATTTTTATTTCTTTTGTTGAATGTCCAATATCAAATTACTCTGGGCAGATTACAATGTAAAAATCAAGAATAATAAAGTAGAAAAAAAGAATCATATATATATGTGTGTGTGTGTGTGTGTGTGTTTTCATAGATTTTCATGGGTAAAGGTATGTAGGTCTTGGTGTATTCGGGTCTTGTCCCGTGTAAGATTGAGAATACCTTGGCAACATTTCGATGAATCTCATCGTCATCTTCAGGCTGGTGTCTTCAGCTTTGTTCTTCTGGGAGAACACAGCCAAAGCCAACCAACCCGCTTACAGCAGAGCCAGCACACCACACCTCCCTCCAGTATTTATAGAGAGGGCAGCTCAGATCACTTTGCTGGCAGAAGCACAAAGCGAAGACACCAGCCTGAAGATGACGGATGAGATTGGCGTGTATTTCAATGCGACAAGACACAGCACCAAGACCTACATACCTTTACCCATGAAAATCACAAAAATATACTATACACACACACACACACAATATATATATATATATATATATATATATATATATATATAAAAAATGACAGAGGTTCAAACACCCACTTTACTCCAAGGCTTGGGAAAAGAGCCAGGTTTTTGAAGAAGTTTCAAGCATCAGGGTGGAAGGTCCAAATCTTTGGGGGAATGCTGTTCCAAAGGGCAGGGATTAGGAATTCTATTGTCCAGATTGACAGTGAAGCACTTGTGTAATCATTGAGAGAAAAAATTAAATACCGAAAGGAGGACTAATTTAATTTAGCTGAAAATACTCTCAAATTTTCTGAGAATGCCATATGATAGCAAATTGGGTGTGGGGTGTTTGGTCCAGTACAGGTGTATCACTATCATTGCAGACATCTGAAATAAGCATAGTACTTTCTAGCTTTGACAATAAATTTTGTATAACTTATTATAAGTTAATAAGATTGGGTGTGGGCATGGGCATCTGAAGGAAGCAATGGGTATTGATGTAATCATCACAAATAATTTCATCATGACCTGTGTCAGATGCTAATGGTTAGACCAGTGTTGGCTAACCTTTTTGGACTCCTGTGGCAAAAATTGTGTGCACGCTTGTGCTTGCGCGCTCATGTGCCAGCACCCAGAAGACAATGTGCATGCCTCCATGCTCCCTGCACATGCGTGTGCAACACCCACCGCTGTCACTCCCTTACCTGCACTGTGCCTCCCAGCTGATTTTCGGCCTCCCAGAGGCTTGAGGAAAAGTTCTGCAGCCTTTGCAGGTCGATAAATGGGCCTGTTTCGTCACTTCTGGAAATACAGGAAGTGATGAAACGGGCCTATTTTTTGGCCTGCAAAGGCTTTCCTCAAACCTCTAGGAGGCCGAAAAAGGCCTCAAGCAGGCCAAAAATCAGCTGGGAGGCACGCACATGCACAGTGAGGTAAGTTTGCCTGTGGCTCGCATGCCGGCACAAATGGCTCTAAGTGCCATCACGGTGTTAGACAATTCTTTGCAGGTGACTGTTAAGATTTCCTCATGAATTTTAGATGTTTTAAATGAAGTATTATGTCCTATATAAAGTACAAAAAAGTACTAAAAAAAAGGGGGGGGGCTAGTCATACCACACTGCTAATAAAAAGGGGATATTAGGAAATAAACCTCATATTCATTAATTCATCTCTGTTACAGATGTTTCAGGTAAATCAGTTCTAAAATTTCCTTCCGCAATCTGCTTTTGATAAAAGTCTAAATTAATACTTGATTGAAATATATTGTTAGGGTTAATATTTTTTTTGTATGTTCGCCGCCCTGAGTCCTTCGGGAGTAGGGCGGCATACAAGTCTAAATAAATAAATAATAATAATAATAATAATAATAATAATAATAATAATAATATATTGTTAGTCATCAACATTCAGTAGCTTTTTAGAATCAGATTTTCATATCCAGGACCTGCCAAAAAGCATACTGTTAGTAGGCCTATACAAATAATTGAGCAAGATGTTTTGTTTTGCATTCTAAAAACAGTAAGTGCTTCTAGAATCTGCCAAAGGCTTGTGAATGATGAACATACTTTTCCTGAGACAACTTTTAAAGTCCAAATATGGATATCATCTTGGGGATACTGGATTTCCCTACCCAGATTATAGTTCTGACTACTTCCCCATCAATTTCCAATGCTGGATCTTTCACTAAATCATCAATAGAAAGATTATTTTTGTTATTGCATATTTGTTTAAGATTAAAAAACAAAACTAAAACCAAATAGGTTCCAAATTTAATGGATTTAATCAGACTCCTTGCCTTTGTATTTTTCCTTTTTGAAAACTGATCTAGCTTTAATTCATAATTACAAACTCATTCTACTGCCTGCACAATGAAACCACATTTTAGACTAGCACCTGTTTTATAGCTTCAGTGAGAGCCTCTGGGTGTGCGTATCTTAATGTTTATCTGGGCTGATAAATTAATCACAATATTTTATTCCCCTATAGACTTTTCCACTCACCCCCTGGTTCTCCTCAGCTTCCAAACTTCTTGTATTGCATGAATTTTCTCTTTTAGAACAGTCTATTGAAAGATTTTGCATGCAAAACCTTTATTAACTAAAGATGCTGTGATCAAATGCAATAAAAAGAACAAAACACATTAATTTTGATGACCCAATCTTGTCTGCCCCTTACACTGTCAAGTACACATACAAAAAACCCTACTCCCAAACTTGTGACATTGCCTGGAGCAGTATCTTTAATGGATGGCTTCGCTATTTGAGAGGCTGTGATTTTAACAGTGTTTTAAAGAGCATTTAGGATCTCATATGCATATCTTTGGCTTAAAGGCGGATGCTTCTCCAGCTTTCCACACTGATATTTTTGAAAACACTGTAGTGTTAAGAAGACCATAAAACAAATGGAGAGTTTTGTCCAGGAATGTGCAGAAGGAGTAGAAAATAAAAGACCTGCATCCTACTAAATTTAAGGCTGTTTTTTGTGGATAAAGAATGGGTTTTCTCTAGAATGGCATGTAAACAAATGGCAATGGCATGTAAACAAATGGCATTGTAGATGAGTTTGATGAGAGAAGGCAATAATGTCAAGATTGGGGATGTCTAGATAGATTTCTAAGACATTTATTATGGGTGGATTATTTCCCTTATCCTTGAAATAGCTGCTGATAGGCTTAAGTTTCAGGCAGTGAACACAGAACAATTCCTGCAGGACAAGATCGCTTGGATCTGGGAGAGGTTGAACTCCAATTTGCAGTGGTCTGATGCCGAGGGTGCGAGTGGTCTAGCTAATGCAACCTGGACAGAGTTCGATCCTGTTTCTGAGGATGAAGTGGACAGGATTATGCGACGGCTGAATTCCACCACATGTTTGTTGGACCCATGCCCTTCCTGGTTGGTTTATGCCTCCAGGGAGGTGACAAGCGGCTGGCTCCGGGCAGTGGTCAATGCTTCCTTAGGGGAGGGTACCTTCCCCGCTGCCTTGAAGGAGGCGGTGGTGAGGCCCCTCCTGAAGAAGCCTGCCCTGGACCCAGCCGAATTGAACAACTTTCGTCCGGTCTCCAACCTTTGCTTTTTAGCGAAGGTTGTCAAGAGTGCAGTGGCTCAGCAGTTTCTGCTTTTCCTGGAGGAAACGGACTACCTGGATCCTTACCAATCGGGCTTCCGACCCAGGTATAGCACGGAGACAGCATTGGTCGCACTGATTGATGATCTCCTGAGGGCTCGGGACAGGGGATTTTCCTCTGTCCTGGTCCTGTTAGACCTCTCAGTGGCTTTCGATACCATCGACCATGGTATCCTATTGCGGCGTCTCGGGGGGCTGGGAGTGGGAGGCACTGTGTTGCAGTGGTTCGCCTCCTTCCTCTTGGGACACTCGCAATCAGTGTTGGCAGGGGGGCAGAGGTCGACGCCAAGGGCTCTCACTTGTGGGGTCCCCCAGGGGTCGGTCCTCTTGCCCCTCCTTGTTATCAGCAGCAGGGTTTCCTGCAAATATCCTGGTCCAATGCCATGAAGGGCTTTATAGGTTAACATCAGCACCTTGAATCTCACGTATGAATGTAATTATTTGTGACTTATTTAACAAAGTCACAACATAGTTATTTGAGTAAACAAATAAAGTTTAGGTGCATAATTCTTAAGAATAGTGATGTTTATATCCATGGGATAAGATTTACTGAAAAATTTCACCCAGAGTATAAACTCAGTATGAGTCTGGTGAAAGAATTTTGAGGGGAGAAAATTGATGAGCAGGAACTCTAATGAAAATTCTAAACATTTCTAATTAGTAAAAAACGTTCTCCCTACCCCCTTCTCCACCTCTATGTTTGTTACATTTCTCAATTAGGAATATCATTTGCACAAATTTTCAGAGATGAATTTCATGCGATTGTGATTAAAATAATAGCCGAAGATAAAGCAAGCTTGGGTGGAATAACAGGTATCATTTATGATGAAGGCCATATTCCACAACATTTTGGACACTTTCTCCATAGGTATACCTGGAACCATGCAAGAGCAGAAAAACATGAGGGAATTTGAGAGGAGAAGACTTCTAGATAAGAAAGGCTAAACTAGACCTTTCCTGTGCTATTCCTCCACTCGATAGCCTAATCTCTGAGTAAAAAAGCAAAAACTAAAACCAAATCATGCATTTTTAATTGACCTTCTTCCAAAATCAAAATTGTCTATTCAGAATATTGACTGTTAAGGTAGAATATAGCAGGGGTTCTTAACCCCTGGGTTGCAAACCGGTACTGGGCTATGGTCCATTGGGAACAGCATATGATGGGCAAGCATGGATTAGATTCTGTGTGTGAAACCATGCTGTCCCCCCCGCCCACCGCCACTGCCACCGCTGCTGCCACTCTGTAGAGCCAGAAAGGTTGGGGACCTCTGGAATATAGAATATGAGAAAAAGAAGAACAGATGATGACAAGGACAGATATTAGATGATGATGAAATCAATAAAAATAAATACATTTCTAAATGGATGGTTTGAAGATATGGGTTAGAATGACTGAAGTTAGGACACACACACACATACACACACATTTTGAAAGAAGGGATTCTTTTGCTTGGAATTTTAAGCAATCATGATTAGGATTATTGTAGCTTCCTATTCAAAATAGCAAACATCATCTTATAATTCTCTTTATGGACTGTTACCTTGTGGTCACCTTGAGACTTGCATATCCCAATGATACTATGAGCTAAATCATTGAGAGCATATACTCCTGGAAGTGTCACATATGATAGGCAAATCATAGAAGATGGTTAGACTAAATATGATTCACTGGAGGAAAAAAAAGGAACCCACTCTTAACATTCAGCCAAGGAAACAAAATTAGCATTTACAACAAGGACAACATCCACATGATTCTGAAATATGAGCCTTGCAAATAAGAAGGTATGCAATGAGCTACTAGGGGAGATCAATGATCTAAAAGGGGTAGCATTGCTCTTTAGGATGTGGTTGAATTAAAGCTGAAAGAGTGCCAGAAGCCAAACAAATTTGATACCGCAAAGATAGGGATACCCATTGGTACCCAGAATGTCAGAATTTTGAGCCAAGGCAAATTTGATGTTGTCAGAACAGAAATGTCAAAACTGATCATTGACATTCTGGGAATCAGTGAACTGGAATGGGTCACTTCACTTCAGAGTAACGTCAACATTTCTGTGGATAAGAAAATTATAAAAGAAATAGAGTAGCCATCAACCTTTGCGGCATCTAAAATTTCAAAATCTGAGCAAAAAAATTGCAAATAAGGAGTTGTCCTTTGAATATTTAGACTCCATTGTTCTTGATTATTTCTTGAATGTTTGATAAAAATGAATAATACTGAAACATTATTGCCAGAATAATGGGAAGCCACTTTAATGAGACTAGTATTACTTGTACATCTCATACAATGTAGTACATTAATTCTACTGCTAAATAATTCAACTGGAGAGGCCTGAAAAATCTACAGCAATGTCAACATGTTCTGCCTTGTTTCACTAAGTCAGCTTTTTAAAGTCTGAAAAGACTCTGAATACACCAGGGAAAATCTGTCTGTCTGTCTGTCTGTCTGTCTGTCTGTCTGTCTGTCTATCTGTCTGTCTGTCTGTCTGTCTATCATTCATCCATCCATCCAGTCATCCATCCATCCATGCTTAAGAACATGATCTCCCTGGAGCATTGCAATGTTAGTCTCATGATTTTCAAGCCCCATGTGGGATTATTTCTTAGAAGCATTTATGACTCTTAACTATTATTTTACATAACACCAATTTTTGTGCTTACATTTTTGCAATTTAGTTGGAAATGTCTCAATAGAACTGTGTCAAAGGACTGGGAAAGGATGAAAGTCTTGTTTTTTTACAACTGTTCTGGTGTGATTCCACTGGGGCCAGGGAAAGGATAAGACAAGTTGGTTGAAGTTGGGTGGTAGCCCAATCCAAGAAATAAATCAATACGATTTTTATAAATATGTAAATAATATAATTTTGGCAGCAGCTGTTTCCTCAGATGTAGGGTTCTTAGTAAAAATGAAGTACTTCTAAAATTAGAACAGGAGGAGGAGGAGGAGGAAGAGGAGGAAGAAGAGGAGAAAGAGGAAAGAGGAGAAATAGATGTAATAGTACAGCGTAACCTCACTAGAAATTGTAGCATTAGCCTGGAGTAGTTTTTTGTTCAACTGTGTCTGATTTGGTGGGAACTCTGTTTTATACAATTGAATTGTCTCACATATCTGCAGCAAAAGTATAGCTGTTCCCAGTGGTTTTGCTCAATAGACAGAAATATGAAAAGATTGCTTTGCAATATATATCTGGAATTGATAGGAACTTTAAATGGCAAGTTTGAACTCCCTTGACAATCAGCAGTCAAAAGAAACTACTTTATTTTCATAATCCCCTGCCAAATTTATCCTGTTTAGTTGTAAATCTGTTACATATTTTAAAGGATTAAAGTTAGAGATGAGATTAAAACTTTCCTCTTGGCTTCAAAATGAGAGCAGAGTTCTCCATACATGCATTACCAAAATTTCCCTCGAAGGCCAGAAAAGTCAGTTCAAGATGTCTTCTCTTTCCCTTAACTATTTACTTTCATTCCAATATTGGGACCAGCTGCAATGACTCTTTATCATAGAAGCAGTTAGATTTTTACACAAAAATTGTCCTTCACATTTTGACACTCAAGCGTTCCTTTCTTTTGAACTGCTGCTTCAATCTTTCCTTCAAAAAAGGGCCCTTCATTTGACAAGTTGTGGCAGTTAATGATTGTTGCCACAACATCAGTTTGTCCTAATAAATTTTCTTCTGGGTGGGTTTCCAGGCTTCAAAGATTCAAGACATACCTTTGGCTAACCAGGTGATAAGATTTCACAAATACAGCAGGAACCCAATGATTATTTCTGAACCAAGCAATAATTATGAAACTTCAGTTAGAAAACTTTTGACCCACACAGAAGTTGCAGAATGAAATTCAAGAAAGGCATGACACGTTGAGGTTCAAAGTTAGCAGCCCATTTTTGACTTCACAGCTGCTATAATTATCAAACTCTATAAATGGAAAGCATTTATCCTCTGCCAACTACGGTAATTAATCTTCTCTTCAGTTAGCTGTGGAAGACGATTTGATCTTCCTTTTTTTTGAAAAAAAGAAAAGAAAATGTTTCTCACGCAAAGACTAAGTAGTGCATTTATTTATTTATTTAAATATTAGTGAAGGTAGAATTTTGTTCTTTCTAAATGAAAGCTGGCATAGGAGACAAGACCATTCAGGCAATATGTCATTTAGAACAAAAAATAATATTGTATAATAAAGAGCCGTGGTGGTGCAGTGGTTAGAATGCAGTACTGCAGGCTGCTTCTGCTGATCACTGGATGCCAGCAGTTTGGCAGTTCGAATCCCACCAGGCTCAAGGATGACTCAACCTTCCATCCTTCCAAGGTTGGTAAAATGAGGGCCTAGATTGTTGGGGGCAATATGCTGACTCTGCAAACTGCTTAGAGAGGGCTGTAAAGCACTATGAAGTGGTATATAAGTCTAAGCGCTATTGCTATTGTAACTGAATATTATGGCTAAATTAGGAAGTTGACATTTCCAATAATAAATTGCTTATGTGGTAAGATGAGCAGCCAATATATTTTATAGCAATAGTAATAGCACTTAGACTTATATACTGCTTCACAGTGCTTTACAGCCCTCTCTAAGTGGTTTACAGAGACAACATATTGCCCCCAACAATCTGGGTCCTCATTTTCCCAACCTCTAATAAGCATTATGAGCATCCCAAAATAGAATAACTTTATTGTCACTTTGAAGGTACACTAATTGGCGTACATTAAAAATGAAATTTTGTTGCATATAAGTCTCAAAGGGTCACCACCTCCAATATACACTGCATAACCATGGCAGCATAAATAAAATTTAAAAATATACATATACCCACATATATTATATGACACAGAGAAACAACTCTGTCTAGCTCAGATGTATACATGTACATGGTGAGGAAAATGATTTTTGCGAGTTTACCCGATGGATGGCATAGGAAACAAAGCTGTTACAGAATCTGGTAGTCCTGCTAAAAATACTTAGAAACCTCCTCCCAGGATACATCAGAATGGATGCTGATTATGATATTATTTTCTGAAGTGCAGGGGTAACCACTTGAGCATTTGCATAGTTACTGTTCCTAATTTCCTTTATTTTATACTTAATTTTTTTATTTAGTCTTTTCTGCAAACAATGTTTATTCCAAAATAACACTTACAGCAATCCTAAAGCAGGTCCTCCACAAAGCTATTAAGCTCCCAAATTAATTATGGTCACAGGGACTATAAGATTAATTGAAACCCAGTGGAAAAATTACTGCCATAATATGAGAAAGTATAGATGGAAGCCCTGGTTAGGTAATTAGTTGCTCATTCATTTCATGGTCAAATAAAGTTTATTTCCATATTTCCTTCTACCTGTTACTGGTTGTGAAAGACAGCAATTTGAATTATGTGTAATCTTAATGGTAAGATACCATTAAGAGGGCGTGCAGTTTATAAAATTAGTTTTAAAAATATAATAGCCCCAGGACCACAAAAAATGGTAAATTAAATACTAAAACTTGACTGTTAAATGGACTTTTCTTAAAGAAGCAGCTGTTTCATAGAAACATACAATTATGAGTTTATTACTAGTTCTTTTAGTATATCAGGGTCTCTCTTGGTTAAACTTTTAGGATTTATTAAATTGTATATCTTTTAAATCCATTGATTTAAATAAATACAATATCCATCCACATTAAAACTTTACAGACATCTATACTGTACTTTGCTTTTACTAGTCACCCAACTAAGTAAGCACAAATGTGTCCTTGAAACTAAGACCCACTTATTAAAAATTTTCCCTGATTAATCAACAAAAGTTGCACTTAATTAATTTATCAGCAAGACCAATTAAAACTTACCACTTGAAACTTTGAATTAACTATAAAACCTCTAAAAAGGGTCAGGAACATAAGTAATATAACTTCCATTTATAGTTCCCTTGAATAGATACTACAAAATTAAATACAATTTTTTTTAAGTTTAATGTTTGAACTCTCACAAGATCACCAAACATTGGGAGACTGCAGTGCAGTGATCTGTAGTAAAGTTCTCAGGAGACATCACTATTCTTTTGTGAGATTCCATGAACTTTTGTTCAAGATCATGGGGCTGAGATCATAGCAATCTTAGAAAATTTCTGTCTTTCCATATTTCTGTCTTTCCATTATTTCATTTTAAAATCATTTCTTAGCATAATGAATGAATGAATGAATGAATGGATTCTTTATTGGCCAAGTGTGATTAGACACACAAGGAATTTGTCTTGGTGCATATGCTCTCAGTGTACATAAAAAGAAAAGAGACATTCGTCAAGAATCATAAGGTACAATACTTAATATAGTCATAGGGTACAAATAGGCAGTCAAATCATACTAGGAAACAGTCAGTATAAGTCAATAGTCAATGTAAGGATACAAGCAACAAAGTGACAGTCATACAATCACAAGAGGGAGGGGATGGGTGATAGAAGTGATGAGAAGATTAATAGTAATACTAGTGCAGACTTTGTAAATAGTTGGACAGTGTTGAGAGAATTATTTGTTTAGCAGAGTGATGGAGTTCAGGAAAAAACTGTTCTTGTGTCTAGTTGTTCTGGTGTACAGTGATCTATAGTGTTGTTTTGAGGGTAGGAGTTGAAACAGTTTATGACCAGGATGTGAGGGGATAATGCTGGTGGGTACCTGAAAAGTCCCTAATTCTTGCCCTAGGACTGGGGTGTAAAAACTCAATTTCATTGAGGACCGCATCAGGGATGTGTTTGACCTGGGGGAGTGTGGTGGGCGTGGTCAGGGTGTGTATGGCCAACGTGATGTCACTTGTGTCGGGGCGCCTGTGGTGGCCTGAGCACGCTGCCAGCAAAAGGACTCCTGAGCTCTGTTTTCAGCTGCAACAGCCTCCTGCAAACTTCAGCCAGTGAAAACGGAGCTCAGGGGCCCATGCATGGCCCTCGCAAGCTCCATTTTCAGCTGGGATGGCCTCCTGCAACCCTCTGCCAGTGGAAACAGCTCAGGAGGGTCACACACAGCCCTCACAAGCTCCATTTTTGCTGGCAAAGGGACCGTGGGCTGGTCCTTTACTATTTCCAGAGTGGCCCCAGGGGCCAGATCTAAGCACCTTGTAGGCTGGATCTGGACCCCAGGCCTTGAGTTTGACACCCTTGCCCTTGGACATGAATAATTTCTGCTTTCAACAACACCATCCAAAATATTTAATGAGATTGAGCAAATAAAGGCTTAGACTAAGCATGATAAAGTATCATGCATTATGAAAGTTAGTATCTTAAAACATCTGGAGGGCACTCTGATCTATCAAGGTGCAGGATTTCTTTGAAGCAACAACAGAAAGAAACACACAGGCAAATCCCATAATACAATTGGGTCTTTCTTTTCTTTGTCCAGTTGTGAGTAAAAGTTATGACTAACAAACGGGGGTCTCTAGAGAATGGCAGTGTTGATCAGCCATGGTACATACAAGATGGGGGCTATCCCACCTAGAAAAGCAAACTTGTTCCACTCCTTTATGCCATTCACTACTTAACCACCCAGCCTTGGTGGTGCAGGCTGTTAAACACCTAGCACTTAATTCCAGCTGCCTGCAATTAGTGCAGGCTTGAATCCCACCAGGCTCAAGGTTGACTCAGCCTTCGTTCCTCTCGGGGTAGGTAAATTGAGGACCCAAGATTGTTGGGGGCAATAAGCTGACTTTGTAAAAATGCCGCTGAGTAATAAGCAGGCATATACAATGGAATGAAGGCTGAGTGCATTGGGTTGTATCCCCAAAATTGTAAGCCAACCTGAGTCTTCGGAGAAGGGCGGCATATAAATATGAATTTAAAAAAACACCTTTTCTTGGATTGAATTTTTATAATGGCACTATTTGTATCAGTTAGTATGCCTTCATATTACACCATTTCCTTTAACTGGTATAATTCTATTTTTGAAATGAATTGATTAATTTATATTCTTGAAAATGAAAGCAAGGGAGACATAAATGAGTGCCCAAAAGACGTCAAATGCACAAATGGTTTCAATCAAGTATTTTGATATCTGAAAGATCTAGTTTCACATTAAACTGTTGTTTATTTTATTGTCTTATCACTTTTGAAAACATGTGCAGGAGACTAAGGTGAAAGTGTCCATTCTGAAAGCTCATTCTTTAAGGGGGATATAACAATTACGGGATATGTGAATAAAATGGGCTTTGCTCTTTGAACCCATGAAATCATGTTTAAAACTATTGTTCATGTATCTTTCAGGATGAAATCTTCGCAAAAAGATCTAAAGGCATGCTGACATGCTGATGGGGGAACTGGAAAAGCACTTTTCCTACAATGTCCACGGGATATGTGGGCATCCCACAAGTTGCATCTAATCAGAACACATGCTACTGAATCCTATTAATACAGTTATTTTAGCATGTTGCATTGTTGTAAAATACGACCAAGTCTTTTGAATATGGTAGAAGTTTTTGAACATGATAAAGATACCTGTAGTTTTCTAGGAAAGAATACAGAAGTGGTTGTCTATTACTTCTTCTGAAATGAATGGTGAGTGGGTGGATGAATGAATGAGTGGATGAACACACACTCACTACTCAATCTAGACCTCAAATTTTGTGGTGGTCTAGTATACATACATACATACATACATACATACATACATACACACACACACACACACACTCATATACATATATATATACTTCCTCACCACATCTGAATATTAGTTTGCATTCAAAATGAACATGTCCTTATTTTGTTATACAAATGCCCCTTTAATATTTCAATATTCAACAGAATTATACGTTCTAGGCAAGCAAACATGATGAGCAAGCATAAGAAGAAGCTAAGGGATTGTTTAGAATAAAAATGTCTCTGCCATATACATATTTGAATAGAGCTTTGCAACAGGATTGGATGGGTATATATAGAGCTATCCATCTAAGACAGCACAGTTTGGTTACCAGTTGAATGTACATCAATTATGAGGAATTGCTGATTTGTACTTTATAATGGCAGAGGTACAACTAGCCCTATAATAAATGCAGTGACCCCACTCTCCCTTTCAACAAGTGGGATCCTGGGTGGGCAAATGAAACTAAAGAAACAACTTCTTGCACTCAAAATTATGCAGTGAGTTGGTTTATGATCATAGTGTTGCAATATCAAGTTGCATAAGCAGAAGTATCTGTTATTTATCATTCTCCTAAATACTGAAATTTAACCATCTGAATAAGCTGTGGCCAGCATATTCAAAAGCTTTCTTCCAAAAGGCCTTTTAATGATCCAGAGTTGCCAGTTTGGTAATTTCTGTCAAAAAAACATGGAAATATTACCACAAATTAGTACGATGCAATGGTCTTGGTAAAACTGACAGATGCGTATCTGTAAAATAACTTAAATCAAAGCACTTTGGTTAGGACCCTGTTCATAAAATCAACTATGTTTGTCAGACATCTATACAGTCAATGTACATGTTCATCATCTTTGCTCAAAATGTATTATTTTGTTGGAACAAAAGGGGAGGAAGCAATCAGAATCCTCAAATTAATGATCTGTATAACTGAGTATCTGTGGGAGGAACAAAGGAATTCAAAAAAACAGCTAATTGTTTAATTAGTAAATGTCTGCTTGGTTAATGACATATTAATGAGTTTTTAAGACAGTCATATCATTTACCATAAAAGACCCATGTGCATATCCCTGAATGTACTTTATAATTAAGTAATGTGTCCCAAAAGAGTTCATAATTTAAAAACCTGTCAACTGGTTTAAACTTGCAAGTAGATGACTAACCTCAGGAGAGATCGACTTCATGGAACTTATTGGATAGTTTTGTCTCTAAATGTCCCCCTCTTAAAATCCTCCTAATCGTTTAGAAAAGAAACACATATGCACACAGGCAAAAGAAGGTATTGGTTGGGATGAAGTGTTTGATATTCTGGTTCTTTATCACTTAGAAAAATGCTTGACGTTTTCATTCTAACTATGAGACAGTTTCATTCTCACTCTTAATGACTTGCATTAATAGTGAAGACAGGATAAAGGATCCTGGATTCATCTAGTGAATGAAAAAAACCCCACCAAAATGAGTCCAAATGATTTATTGTTACTTTTATTGCTTTCAGCCTAGCTGGAAGCTCCCTACTGTTTCTGGTGGTCGTTTTAGCTCTTCTTATACAAAGTAGATTCATTTCATTCATTGTTATCAGTGAACGCATAAAGCAAATGGTAAGGACAAGGTATTAGTGTCCAGGCCATAGCAAGAGTAATTTATCCAGGAAGTTAGTTACAATTTCAGATCCATACCTTAGAGGCAAGATAAGGCTGACCAATCCCAGGCAAAGGCTTTTAGGAAGGATGTTCTTAGCCTCCTTCCAATCTGAAGAGGTAGATATGACATTGAATCATGTTGCAGGTACACATGGAAAGAGATCTTGACTCTCAACTATGTTCTATGGCATTGTCAAATTGTGCATGCCATTCATTCTCCAAATTGTGTGCCCCATTCTTGTGGTGTTTGGAAAGCCTTCAGAAAACTTCTGTCGTCTTCATCAGGACTTGCAAAAACAGGTCTGTGATTTGGAGACTGAATGGTGTGTGCCATTGGAGAATGGCATAAGCCGGGGTGTCAAACTCAATTTCATTGAGGGCCACATCAGGGTTGTGTTTGACCTCAGGGCCCAGGATGGGCATTGCCAGCCTGGGCATTGCCAGGGTCGTGTGGCCAGCTTGACGTCACTCATGTTGGGGTAACTTTTATGGCTCCCAAGCTCCGTTTTTGGCTGTGATGGCCTCCTGTAGCCCTCTGCCAGTGAAAACAGAGCTCGGGTGGACCACGCGTGCCCCTCAGGCCCCACTTTCAACTGAGCTTAGTTTTCACTGGCAGAGGGCTGCAGGAGGCGTTGCAGCTGAAAACAGGGCTTGAGAGGGCCGCACGCTGCATTTCAATTTTTGCTGGCAGAGGCCCCATGGGTTGGTCTTTCACTGTTTCCAGGGTGGTCCATGGGCCAGATCTAAGTACCCCGTGGGCCGGATCCAGTCAATGGCCTTGAGTTTGACACATAAGCAGTTTTGAGTAGAAATCCTGGCATGGCGAGCAGCTGCCTCACAGATTGCAGAGTCAAGTTGGGTGTGCCTTGTCAACAGGGATGGGATTCAAATTTTTTAACAACCGGTTCTGTGGGCATGGCTTGGTGGTCATATGACTGGGTGGACATGACTTGGTGGTCATATTACTGGCTGGGTGTGGCCAACTTAATATCACTCACATCGAGGCACGCATCTCCTTGCCTGGCCTCTCATGACTGTGGGGATGCTGCAATAGTCATAAGTGTGAAAAATGGTCATAAGCCATTTTTTTCAGTGCCATTGTAACTTTGAATGGTCACTCCACACAAGCAAAGTACCAGCAAAGGAGGGGGAAAAAACTCCAGAGACGTTCCTGAGACAGGAAGTCTAGTCCTGCTAAGAATGTAATAAGGGTTAACGGAGAGGCAGTTTCTGTAAGCAACACCAGAACGTTTCCTTCCTGCCTTCCTTACAGGATTAGGCCAGTAATTTCTTCTAATAACCGGTTCTCCGAACTGCTTAGAATGTTAACAACCGGTTCCAGCAAATAGGTGCGAACTGGTAGAATCCCACCCCTGCTTGTCAATATCTTGTCACCTTGGGTTTACCTTCTCAACACCTTATCACCACATTACAAAAAAAGATAGCAATAGCAATAGCAGTTAGACTTATATACTGCTCTCTAGTGCTTTATGGTCCTCTCTAAGTGGTTTACAGAATCAGCATATTGCCCCCAACAACCTGGGTTCTCATTTTACCAACCTTGGAAGGATGGAAAGCTGTGTCAACTTTGAGACAGTGAGAATCAAATTGCAATATTTCATTCTAACCACTGCACCACCATGGCTAATTATAGATTGTTATAGATTGTTGAAAAAAGATGTTGAGACTTTGGAAAAAGTGTAGTGACTAAGATGATTAAAGGCCTGGAGACTAAAACATATGAAGAATGGGTGCAGGATTTGGGTATGGCTAGTCTAGAGAAAAGAAGGAGCAAAGGATGAAATGATTGCAATATTCCAGTATTTGAGGGGCTGCCACAAAGAAGATGGGGTCAACTTATTCTCCAGAGGGCAGGACAAGAAACAATGGATGGAAACTAATCAAGGAGAGAAGCAACCTAGAATTAAGGAGAAACTTCCTAACAGTGAGAACAATCAACCAGTGGAACAGCTTGCCTTCAGAAGTTGTGGGTGCTCATCACTGGAGCTTTTAAGAGAGGACTGGACAGCACTTGTCCAAAGTGGTATAGGGTCTCCTGCTTGAGCAGGGGGTCAGACTAGAAGCCCTCCAAGGTCCCTTCCAGCTCTATTCTGATCTGAACAGTGGGAGAAAAATGGCAAAGGTCAGCTAAGTATGCCGGGCCTGCAAGTGCGAGTGCCAATGCAACGACTTTGTGCAATGGTTCTTGGATGGCTGAATCATGTGTGAGGCTTGAGGTGTATTTCTCAGTGGCAGTGCTGGGGCTGAAGTAGAGCCCTGAGAGTGGTGGCAGCTGGCTGAGACTGCTTAAGGCCATCTACTTCAGCTTCAGCCCTGTTGCTGCCATCACTGAGTTCCTCTGTGTGGGCAACCACAAAGGACAGTCAGGGAGAGATAGGACAGTGGGAGAATGAAGCACCAAACAACTGTAGGGTGGGTGGGCCCAATTGTCTATCACCTATCATGTGAGGAGGGGTTGCAACAACTGAAATTTCAGGCATGAGCTGTAAGTCCCTTTGTTCAGTGCTGTAGAAATCTCAAATGAACACTGAATGAATGGTTGTAAGTCAAGGATTACCTGTACATGAAAAAGGGCTAACGGAGATAAGGAAGACATTGAAACATGAAGTAATGTTTACAACAAAGGTTAAACCAAGAAGGGTGATGATTCTATAATTTGTGATATTTATAGAACATACTGGGAGCAATCAAACAACCCGAAACATTAACATGGGAAGAAACGGTGTTTTACACAGCTTGACTTCCAAACAGTGATTATTCCTTCAATGTTATTTGTGTTTGCAAGCATCCTGCTGGTTATAGATTTTGTGTTAAATCTGTTTAGGATTATAACCTACCTGGGTCTTGGCATTCTCTTATATTAACTCATTGTGGCTGCTTTTAAACAGGTAAGAAAAAATGTGATGTGAGTGGTTTTGGTTTGTTTTTGCTTGTTTATAAATACATTTTTCAGTCCAGTTTCATTGTTCCTATTAACATGGAATTGTTGGGATAACCACCATGCTAATTATAGATTGTTATAGATTGTTGAAAAAGATGTTGAGACTTTGGAAAAAGTATAGAGACTAAGATGATTAAAGGCCTGGAGACTAAAACATATGAAGAATGGATTGCAGGATTTGGGTATGGCTAGTCTAGAGAAAAGAAGGAGCAAAGGATGAAATGATTGCAATATTCCAGTATTTGAGGGGCTGCCACAAAGAAGATGGGGTCAACTTATTCTCCAGAGGGCAGGACAAGAAACAATGGATGGAAACTAATCCAGGAGAGAAGCAACCTAGAATTAAGGAGAAACTTCCTAACAGTGAGAACAATCAACCAGTGGAACAGCTTGCCTTCAGAAGTTGTGGGTGCTCCATCACTGGAGACTTTTAAGAAGAGACTGGACAGCGCTTGTCCAAAATGGTATAGGGTCTCCTGCTTGAGCAGGGGGTCAGACTAGAAGCCCTCCAAGGTCCCTTCCAGCTCTATTCTGATCTGAACAGTGGGAGAAAAATGGCAAAGGTCAGCTAAGTATGCCAGGGCCTGCAAAGTGCAGAGTGCCAATGCAACTGAACTTTGTGCAATGGTTCTTGGATGGCTGAATCATGTGTGAGGCTTGAGGTGTATTTCTCAGTGGCAGTGCTGGGGCTGAAGTAGAGCCCTGAGAGTGGTGGCAGCTGGCTGAGACTGCTTAAGGCCATCTACTTCAGCTTCAGCCCTGTTGCTGCCATCACTGAGTTCCTCTGTGTGGGCAACCAAAAGGGACCAGTTCAGGGAGAGATAGGACAGTGGGAGAATTGAAGCACCAAACAACTGTAGGTGTGGGTGGGCCCAATTGTCTATCACCTAATCATGTGAGGAGGGGTTGCAACAACAGGCATGAGCTGTAAGTCCCTTTGTTCAGTGCTGTAGAAATCTCAAATGAACACTGAATGAATGGTTGTAAGTCAAGGATTACCTGTACATGAAAAAGGGCTAACGGAGATAAGGAAGACATTGAAACATGAAGTAATGTTTACAACAAAGGTTAAACCAAGAAGGGTGATGATTCTATAATTTGTGATATTTATAGAACATACTGGGAGCAATCAAACAACCCGAAACATTAACATGGGAAGAAACGGTGTTTTACACAGCTTGACTTCCAAACAGTGATTATTCCTTCAATGTTATTTGTGTTTGCAAGCATCCTGCTGGTTATAGATTTTGTGTTAAATCTGTTTAGGATTATAACCTACCTGGGTCTTGGCATTCTCTTATATTAACTCATTGTGGCTGCTTTTAACAGGTAAGAAAAAATGTGTGATGGTTTTTTGGTTTGTTTTTGCTTGTTTATAAATACATTTTCAGTCCAGTTTCATTGTTCCATATTAACATGGAATTGTTGGGATAACTTTTCTCACTTCACAATTGGGCAACAGTGGACTCCATTAGAATACATCATTACTAATACATAGCAAATGTGTTATGCCATTTATCTTATCCTCTGCCTTCTGAACTCCAAAATGGGCAATCCGTAAGTGGTGCACCATGCCCATTTTGGAAACTACATGGACATAACTTTTGGTTCATGCCTTACAACCATTTAGAATAGAATAATAGAGTCAATCCCTTGCTTAGGCAGGAAACCCTATACCATTTCAGACAACTGATTGTCCAATCTCTTTTTAAAAACTTCCAGTGTTGGAGCACTCACAACTTCTGGAGACAAGTTGTTCCACTAATTAATTGTTCTAATTGTCAGGAAATCTCTTTTTAGTTCTAGGTTACTTCTTTCCTTGTTTAGTTTCCATCCATTGCTTCTTGTCCTGCCCTCAGGTGCTTTGGAGAATAGCTTGACTTCCTCTTCTTTGTGGCAACCCCTGAGATATTGGAAGACTACTATCATATCACCCCTAAGTCCTTCTTTTTATTAAACTAAATATACCAATTCCAATTAATCATCTTCGTTGCTCTTCTCTACACTCTTTCTAGAGGCTCAACATCTTTAGATCTTCTTCTAATTGGGAATTGTTGGGTAAATTGGCTTCTGTCTTGCAATACATGATTTGGTCATTCTGAATGAATAGTCTCATGAGACAGAAAGCTGGGAATTGTTAATCTATTAATTTTCCCGAATCATGGTAGTCTTTTGGAGAAACTCACTTTTTTCTCATACTTGAAAGATAGGGCAGAAATCCTGAATGTTTGTTATTTAGGTCCATCGTAACTCCTTTGTGGGATTCTATCCATTTGTACCATGTTATTTAACAATTAAAAGGAATTATTAAGAAATATTATTTGGGATTCTGTGGAAATGTCCTCTTCCTTTCCAAATTGAGATATAGCACTAACAGCTCATTGTTTGCTTTGGGACTGTAATGAATTAGGTAAGCATGAATAAACAATTATATACTAATTATATCCAGTTTTTGATAGGACTATACTTTTCTTAAGGGATTACATGTACAAGGGAGTTGGAGCCAGCTAAAATAAAATGGAATTGAAGCTGAGAAAGTAGAAGGAACAAGCTGACCATTTTGTCTATGATCCTATCCTCTGACAGATTCCGGCTCTCATGGATCATGGCTGTATGTGATGAATTCCCCAGATCAGAGGTGCTATTCAGCAGGTTCTGACCAGTTCTGGAGAAATTTTGTAGTGGAAATTTTGAGTAGTGGAAATTTTGAGTAGTTCGGAGAGCCAGCAAATACCACCTCTGACTGGAGATTTTACAGTATCCTTCCCCTGCCACGCTCACCAAGCCACGCCCACAGAACTGGTAGTAAAAAAATTTGAATCCCACCACTGCCCCAGATGCTTCCACAGATGCCTCTCTGGATATAGGTTTGGAGGAGGATGAACCAGTCTCAGGCACGTCAGGATGGGAGCTGGTCAATGCTCTGAGGCAAGGGCTGTGAATCCAAGTGAGGAAGAGTGGTTGATGGGAGAGAAACTGGATGAGCAGCTAGCTGATAGTGATTTGGCTGAAGCACAGGTGCAGGACAGCCCTGAGGCTTCAGGTGGGGAAAACACACAACTGCAGCTGGTCACTGATAAGGAAGAGGAACTGCCTTCTGCCCCTGATCTGAGAACATGTAGGACAGACAAAAGGCAGGAGCAGCAAAGGTTAGCCTGATTACCTGTGAAGAGGCAGCCTCCTTCTTCTTGATGGGCCAGAAGCTGGATATTTAGCATAGCAGACAGATGGAGATGACTCTGGGAACAATGTGTTCATCTCCTAGCTGCATGTTTCCTGGTTGTGATTCCTATCGTGCTTTGGATCAACACTGTGCCTAGACTTTGGATCATGCTTTGTGAACTCTGGACTCTTCTTGCCTCACGAACTCTCTTTTATTATGGATTTAATTTTGCCTGGTGGATTTATCTCGTTTGGGAAACTTTCAAGTGCCTTATGGACTCATTGACCATTGCTCTATGTGTTATGTATGCAGGTTTGAAATCATTGGTTTAGTTTGAATTGTTCTTGTAAAGTGTTGGAAATGATTGGTTTAGAAAGTGCGAGGAAACCCTGCACTCTGATTGGCTGTCAGCTGCGGCTGCCGGCTATAAGTAGCAGCCGCAGCAAAGCCAGTCGGGTCCATTCTGAGCTGTAGTCACTAATAAACTAAAGAGCTTGAAGCACTCCTCGTCTGTCTCTTCATGCAAACATAACACTATGGACTAGCATTGATCTGCTTTTGGCTGGACTTAATTGGGACAGTTCTAGGTTTTTGGTGATGGGAATTGCTGGGGAATTAATACAGCCACTAAACCACTATCACGTGTGTGTGTGAGTGAGTGGAACAACACACTGTGCTTTCCATTGTGAGACTGCAATCTAAGACTGAGCAGACTATCTCAAGCACAGAGGGACCTGTAGGATTCAACAGACTCGCCTCTTGTTAAATTGTTGTCCCTGTTCATCTTATAGATTTATATTTAAAAAGTCCTCTTTGTAATCTGCTTTTTTTAGTTGAATAGTGGTAGTGAGATTACAGAGATCCTTTTTGGATGAGGTTTCCCACTGCCTTTTGTTCATGTTTTAAACAACTAGTAAATGGCTACCATTATTTATTTTCTAACTTATTAGCTTGGTTTAATTTAAGTGGTATTGTTTTTGTCTTGCACATCTTATCATTTAACTGATGCTATGAGATCATTGCTTTTGATATTTTAACTTTAATCTTTTTATTTTTAATACTTCTGTTTTTAGATAATATGCATTGGCAACACATCTATAATAACTGAACCACTGCTAAGTCAAATAAGACTACTAAACTTTCACTTGTTCCAGTACATGACACTTGACATCCTTCCCTGATTTTTGATGTTCCCACCTGTTTAGAGCAGCAGCCAAAGTTCTTGTACTACAGAAATCTGTTCTAAGGGATCAGCAAACTGAATTGATATATAATATCTCAGTTACATTTGCTTGGCAGCCTCATAAAAAGATGGGAACAGAGCATTTCTTCTCATGCTAAAAAAATAAGTTTTAACATCAGTTATAGCTCTAAAGTTAATTTATTGAAAGCTGACTGTGAAAAATGACCTCGTTGCATAGTTTATTTTCCTGTTTTATCTAGATTGATGAAACAACATGTATAAGAAGTTATTGAATTGTTTATTGGATTTATTGGATGTTGCCCTGCATTAGATAAATTGATGAATTTCTTAAAATGACAAAAATTATAACTGGACATGTCTCACTACCTATTATGTTTTATTATTCTGAGTAATATATATTATTTCCTTCTCTCAGCTTCTCAGTGTTGATTCACACAGGATATGGTTGATAATTGCTCAGAAACTGCATGTGAGATGTGTGTTAAAAAGTATTATGTTGATTTTAGGTTCAAGGCTTTATTTTTTGGTGATGATAGATGTTTCACAAAACGAAGTTGACACATACAGAACTGGAGCTTAAAAATAATTGATGTGCTAGTTGTGAGTGTGTAAGAACCTTCTTCCTCTCCCTAAAGTGCATTATAATATTATACTGTGTATAATTTTATACTCCCCACCTATGCTCCGCAGTCATAAAACTGATATCTCACAATGTGTGATGATTGTGTAGTTTTCATAAAATTGGCCACTAATGCGTGTTTCTCTAGATCTACTCTATTTTCCAGTCAGTGTTTTTGGGACTAAATTTTCATTTTTGCTGCATAAATATATTTAATGGCATATCTGGCATTTATAACAAAATCTCCAGTAAGATGTCTTAAAAACGGAAGGGAAAGATTATTAAAGAATTGAACCTCTCTCATTCTGGTTTTTTTTTTCTTGAAACCAAACTTTTTTTTTCTTCACAAGCTAAACTATGGTAACATTTTAAGCTTCTTTGTCTCTCCCCCTAACTTGGCCTTGATTTGGTTTTATTGGCTTCAGGGCAGAGGTGGTATTCAGCAGGTTCTGACCAGTTCAGGAGAACTGGTAGAGGAAATTTTGAGTAGTTTGGAGAACTTTCAAATACCACCTCTGACTGGAGATTTTACAGTATCCTTCCCCTGCCACACGCACCAAGCCACGGCCACAGAACCAGTAGTAAAAAAATTTGAATCCCACCACTACTTCAGGGCCTAACATCAGATCTTCTGCACAATGACAGTGCTCAAAACACAGAATGATGTTTCTAAAATAAAATGGATTTAGATTATTAGAATGTCTTAAAACACTCCTTGAACTTTGGGAAAGTATAAATCAGATTGTTGGCCAGTGATGTAATATATTTTTATCCTCCCCTCCTTTGTGTACAACAGTCTTTAGAAGTAGACAGGTTTCCTTGCTAAGACTGAATAGAATCATCCAAGAGACTACCTAACTTTGCATCTTCATTCAAGTCACGTTGTCAGTGGTTAAAAAAGATATCTAATTCTTTCAAATGTTTGCAGCAAAGTATAGGTTTATTCTAGTTGTGCCACAGGTCTGTCAATTGCACTTGCTCCTTTTAAAAAACTTCTTGAAAGGTGAAGTTTGAAATTGGACTTTTCAGAAGCCACAAAGACTACCAAAAATTGTCAATGAAGGCAGTATAGTAGTGAGAGCAAAAAAGGTTTACATCATGGGTAGGTCCAGCCTTTTGACTTGCCTGGGCCACATTGTGTGAAGAGGAATTACCTTAGGCCTCATATAAACTATATAATATGGTTAATGTATTTAAATAATAAACGTCTTTTATATTTTTGTTGTCAGGCACAAGAAAGCAAGGCGATTCAAACAACTACAGGTTTATTGCATGCTAATGTTTTCTACCAGAAGCTGAACTACTAATGGTCAAAGCAAATTGGTGATAGATAAGATGGAATTCAAGGAGGACTGGACTTAAATCAGTCCAGTGGGTGCAAAGGGACTCAAGAATGAAGACATGCTTGACCCGTCCCTTGGGATCAGCCTGGTCATCTCCTACATTTTTTAAAAATACGATCTTGTGGGGCTATATTACTAGTTGTCCAAGACCGCATGCCTGGTTTACATGATGTGAACAGCTGGAAAGAGAAAGAAAATAAAAGGCTCATCTTTTTATGCCTGCAAAGAATGCTTTTTGCACTGATTTGCTTACTAAGGCTGAACAAACTCCTCTGCCTGGTCCTGCAAGAATTGCCCAAGCCCCCCTGACCTAGGAGGGAAAGGGTGACCCAAAACAGGGTCTCTGGGTACACTCTGAACATCTCTGACTGTTGTGGTTCGCTGGCAGCCTGTGCAGATGGCAGCGGAATCGGACAATGGGGAAGAATGGGGACCAGTCAGGGAGTTTGGAGAGGACTTGGACGAGAGTCCTGTGTCTGATGCAGAGACAGGGCCAGGACCATCTGGGAATGGGGTGCTGCCTCTGGAGCCTCCGGAGTCTGGCAGCAGCAAGGCAGAGGACCCAGGGGAGCCTGTTCCCAGTGCGCATGTGCACAGAACTGCTAGAAGGCGAGAGCAGCTGAAACAAAAGGGGCGACTCGGGAGTAAGGCTTGGAGGTGATTCCCCCTCCCATAAGTTATAAAGGACAGGCAAAGATGATGAAACCTTTGCAGGAAGCAAAGTCATTTGTTTGATTCAGATTCATTCTTAAAGCTCTTTGTACTTCATTTTTGCTCTAGTTCATTCGGCATTTCTGTTATTGGCAGCACTTCACAGGAAAGAAAGGTGGGTGCTTATCTCGAGGGACTGTTTGAGATTCATTACCATCTGGTAATGAAGATAATTCCCAGCATTGCAATAAACTAAGACTTATTTTAAAATAAGTGTGTGCGTAATTACGGTCTCGGAAGCCTTGGTCAGTACACTGACATCACAATTCATTTCCCTTCTAAGGGGTAATACCAGCTGACATTAGACTTAAACCTCAGCAGCATTGAAAGAGAAAAGCCTTTTAACCTAGATTCAGCTAGCAATACATTCTGAGCCTCAAACTGATGAAGAATCAGACACTTCAGTGTAGTAAAAGAGCAGAAGTACAATAAATATGAACTTAGAATGAACTACCTTTTAGTTTTTGAACTGAATGTCAGACATGCAATTATTGTGTAAAGTAACTGTTTCCTGCCATTTGGAAGCCTGGGAACCTTAAGCACATTATTGTCACATCATAATTCTTATAACACCTTTGTGATTTTTCCCTCTACCTTGCCACCATTTTGACACTGACCGGAGGAACCATATAAGGGATGTGATGATACTTGCAGCCCTATTTTTCAGGTCATGCTTAGGCTGCCAACAGTATAAGAAATAGGAGCAGAAACCAAGGATGTGGAACTGGAAATTGGATGGAAGTCTTCTATTCTAATCTTTTAAGGGACTTAATTCAGTAGCATTCTTACATTCATAAATGATATGGATTACTAATGCACTGGTATGCAGCTATATAAAAGAAATAAATGCTGAATGTATAATTTTAAGTAGCTTATCCACTGTTGTAAATTATATATACAGGTAAATTTAGAGATTTGATATTAAACCTTGTCTGTCATGCCAGATTACTGAATTAAGTTTTGGCAGTGTGAATAGAAAATGCATTTGCTCAGTTATAGATGCTCAGATTTATGGTTTTTTGTCAGAAAGTAGAACTTTCTGGAGTTACTATGCAGTTTACAAATTAGTAGAGTTTGATGGGGTGATCAAACCTACCAATGACAGGGTGGCATTGAGCACCTCACTGTGATACTGTAGGACACGCCCCTAAGTATAAAAGGGCTGTCAACTGTCATTTTCATGTGAGAAAGAAAATGAGGAGATTCTAAGGAGATTCTGTGGAGACTCATTTTGTCTGAAGGAGATTGGAGATACTGAGAAGATCCAAGACTCTGAGGAGATATTAGGATCTGACAGACTGAGGTCTGTGTATCAGAAGATATAGCAAAGAGATCTGAGAGAAGATCTATAACCTAAAGAGAAAGGGACTTTCTAAAGAGGTTAGCTATATCTAAGAAGAGGTTATGAGAGGAAGAACTGTGAATCTCTCATAGTAACTTCTAGTTCCTTGAAGGACTGTTTAAGAGGAACGAAAGAAGAAAAGACTCTATATATTTAAGAATAATATATTTATTGATTGTTCTGTTATAAATAAATCTGTTTTGATCTGACACAACTTGGCATTGCAATTTATTGAATGACTCTGTGAAATAGATATAGGTTTAAAGATCCAGGCCAAATTAATATTATTTAACAATTTTTGTTTCTGTTTTTAACTTTCCCTGAAATAAAAAAATGATGACACAAAGATGCAGTAGGTTCTGAATAACTTAAAATAAGGAATGAGTATCAAGTATTATCTCAAATACAGATTATACAGGGGCTTACCTAGAAACTGAGTGACACTAAATTTACATAGGCTCATAACAGTAAATAAATATTAACAGGTTTCACTGAATAAAAAGAGTCATGGCTGAGAAAACCAATCAAAGACTATTTGGAGTTTGCACTTTTCATTTTTCTTGTATGGGTATGGAATAAAACGCAGTTGGAATTGAATATATCAATCTATTTGGTAAAGTCAATTCACACTGTGTCAATAATACAAACTTGTTCACATTACTGAGACAGTGAGCTGGGCGAAGATGCTGGGACTGGATAACAAGTCGGGAACAACAGGAGCGGTAAAACCCTCCCCCCAACCAAATCCTTGTTAAGCGGTCTCACCAATTCAGCTTGCAATGTGTCGGGATTCACACTGTGTGATGGAGCGCCAAGATCATTAAAGCCCAACAGCTGGGAGTTTGACTGTCCTGTCTTATCCTTGTTCTGACCCAAGCCTCGTTCAAATCAAATAAACACAAAGTATATATAAAAGCAAACCTTTTTAATGCGTCTCTGTGAATTCTGTTCATTCACAGCAAAGAGTCATTAAAACTAATTGTCCCAGGTAAGAACAAGCCCTTTCAAGGTTGTGAAAGGCTGCCAAGAACACAAGATTAATTGCAGGGAAATATCCAAAACCAAAAGTCTCCGAAAACAAACCACAATAGACAGGGCTTCCACAAGAACTTGGAGTTGAAAGAACTTCTTTAGTTCCTGCAAAGAACCAAACCCCTGAGGGCAGGGATGGGATCTGACCAGTATAACTACAGGTTCTGTTGCTTTGTGTTGTGCGCGCATGTGTGCGAGTTGCACAAGTGCAATTTACGACCTGCTGAGCTGCCCGGACAGCTGAGCAGTGCTGCGTGCAAGTGCTCAGTGGTTGAAAAAGCACTTTTTTCCTGCTTTTTCAACCGCAGCTGTGTCGTGCAAAGCAGCTGCGGTTGAAAACGCAGGAAATAAAGGTCAGGTAAGAGCCTGGATGGGCAGGTGGGCCAAAACAGCAGCAGACATAGATTCTATGTATGCTCTGTTTGCTGCTTTTCATAGCAACTGGTTCTACAGAAGTGGACAGATCCGGTAGAATCCCACCCCTGCCTGAGGGCTGGCTTTTATCCCTTATGGGAGGGGCCATCACCTTGCAGCCTTACTCCCGAGTCGCCCGTGCTGCTGCAGCTGCTCTTTCCTTTGAGCAGCCCTGCATGCACACGCACTGGGCACAGGCTCCGCGGGAATGTCTTCATCACTGCTGCCAGATTCCACAAGCTCTGAAGGAAGCACCCCACTCTCCAATAGTCTTGGCCCCATCCCTGAATCACATGCAGGCCCTTCATCTGAGTCCTTGATCTCAGAGACCTCAGCCATCCGTATCTGCTGCCGGCGAACCACAACAATCCTATCCTATCCTATCCTGTCCTACCCTATCCTATCCCGGGGGTGTCAAACTTCCGGCATCAAGAATCACAAGAATAAATTTTTAATTCATAAGCATTCTTACTGAATTTATAAATTTATAGGTAAAAATCTTCCTCAAACTTGATTCTGTTTAGAACTTTATATCCATCTTCAAAACATCAATATAACACTATTTTGCATCTATTTTGTGATCCTTACCAAAGGTAATGGTAGACTTTCTCCACATTTTCCTCCTTCAAGAGCTAATGCTATTCTGGGATTAATTACTAAATGATATATGTGTGAGAGTATGTATAATATGTATATATACATAGGGAGACATAATCTTCCTTAGTCAAAATAAGTGTAATCAACGATGGTTGCTCTCTTTTCCTTCACTGTGACCTGGCCATTATCCTAAAGTTTCTTTAGTGACATGACAATAAACTCATCTCAATCACAAGTTCTGGTGACTCAACAAACACAAGTAATTTGTGAAATAAGATCTGGGTTACCGAGTGCATGAGGGTGTCTAAATTATCGTTCTAAAACTAATTCTGATGCAAAATGTACATAGATTTGTCAGTTAACTAGTTTCAATTGCTTTTGAATCTGTTCCAGTTGGCCTCAGACCAGTCTGTGAACATCCATGATAACTTCTATTTTATATTCTATTCTATTATATTCTAAAATTCTCCCTATCTCTCAGATGTTTTAATCTGCAAGGAACACAGAGGCCCACATAAGTTGATTGTCATCAGGCAGGATAATGTATTGATGATAACTGTGTCTACAGTAATGCAGAAAATTGAAAATGGATGCATGTGAAACACAATAAGGAATATACAGTAGTGTCAAACTAAGCCTCAATTCTTTCATGTCACAACATCTGAAGAAAGAGTCCTTGGTGGCTCAGGCTGTTAAATGCCTGCTCTTAAGATCCAGCTGTCTACAATTACTGTAGGCTCGAATCCCACCAGGCTCAAGGTTGACTCAGCCTTCCATCCTCTGGGGTAGGTAAATTGAGGACCCAAGATTGTTGGGGGCAATTAGCTGACCTTGTAAAAATGCCGCTTAGTAACAAGCAGGCATATACAATGGAATGAAGGCTATTGCTGAGCACACTGGGTTGTGCTCCAAAAAAAAAATTGTAAGCCGCCCTGAGTCTTCGGAGAAGGCTATAATAAATTAAAAAAAAAGCTCACCATAGATTTTAGAGTGCCTGACCTAGCCTACAATGGGCAATTCACACAGCACGTATAGTTTAGAATATATGGCAACTTATGCATTACCACAAAAATACAGAATGCGACTGACCCTTAAATCAAACAAGCTCCCATTTAACAAATAAATACAAAAGCAGGGCAAGCCAGCCATCTTCCCCTAGCAAACTCGGACATTAAAAATGACAGAGCTTTCTAACCCCTATAGTAGTGGCCTCACTATGACAAACTAAATCATCTGTACAAGCTGGTTTCAATAAGCCAATGAACATGACAAAGGGGTGCTATTATATTATAAAGCCCAGAAGCTCTGGCACTTCAACTGAATAGATTAAAAATATTTTAATGGGACTGTCATTGCTCTGACAACAAAAACAAGACTACAGGCAGAAAATAATATTTTATTAATATTATGCAGCAGGTCACCTGAACAAATTATCAGGAGATACTCTCATGATCCTTTTCACCTTGAGCGATTGCTATTTATCTGAAAAAAAAACCCAAAAGATTATGCTCTTAATTTTATGACAATCTCAACACATTTATGGTCACTTGCTATTCCAAAGCAAGATTGAACATTCATCTTCAGATGAATTGGATTATAGTTTAAGAGTGTCCAGGTTGGCTAATGCCCAGGTTGGCTAAAAATTTGGAAGATTGTAGATTATGCATTTTGAGGTAATTACATAGGAATATGATATAAAGTTATGTACTTCAATTTTTGTTTCAATGAAAAAATCAATAGGAACACAAAACCTCTGATCTAGGGGCAAATGTAGCTAGTTAGTATTCCTTTTGCATCTCTACTGCTCTATCGAAATACGTGATCCCAAGCAATTTTTACTTCTTATCAATTTTGGGGAGGCAGAGAGCCGGGTGGATTATGGGGAATATACCAAAGGCACCCATTTCCCCCTTAATTTTTTTTAAATTATGAAACCTTCAACCTGGGTGGTTCTTGAATGGATGCAAATTGTACCTCTCTGACTTAGAACTATGTCTGAAAAACATGAGTCCTAATCACGCGAACCCTTTGAGGCAAACCAGCTGCTAGTATCACCTTCTTTTCTTTATGGTGATATGAAGATTACAAGGATGTTGTAAGACATGCACACATTTGGCATATTAAAAGTGTCATAGGAATGCTTTTTCCTAGCCTTGACTGATATCCTGAAGCAAGATTTCATATTAGTCTGGTTATGTGAAGAATTTATCTCTGAGTGTGCTTTTATTATGACAATAGCCTCTGTTTTTTTTTTAATCAGCTGGGAGGATTCTGATAGCGTTTCCCCTAGAAATATGCTGCACCATTCATGATGTAATGTCTTGGCAATTAAGAAAATGGCAATAGAAAGTAGTTATGTTTTAAATTATACCACTAAGTAATCACACAAAATCTAATGGTGAACTATTCCCAAGATGCTTGACCAATTGTTTTATGAATTAATTTCAGTACTATGGGTACAAGCACGACAGTGAGAGTATTCTTGATGATTTGGGAGAAGTCTTTAAATAATTTCTGCTTTCTACTTTTCCATCCCAATCCTACATCATTTCTGGCAACATGCCAATAAATCTTTTATTTTTGATGGTGAAATTTTTCTGTATTTAAAAAGATTGAGTCTATATAACACTTTTGGGGATTGGTAGAATTGAAAATTCTGCCACCCTTAAACATACTGAGAAAATAGTAGTCAACATTTTAAAAATATTTTGTTTCATACTTATTATTTATAAAGTTGTTTTTTCTCTCAAAAACACTATTATAGTAAGAGCCACATATTAAATAGATTGACAAATATTAGGTACAATAAAAAGATGCCTTCTTTCTTTTACCTGTTACAAGGATGTCAAACTGGTGGCCTGCGGGTCGGATGTGTCAACCACAGGCCATGCCCACTGCAGCTCTACGAATGGGAAAACATCGCAAAAAGTCACATGATGGCAACATGACGTGGCAAGTTTGACACCTGTGATCTATAAAGAGAGATTAAATCAATACATTCAAGTTTTGGATTAGGTTTATAGATATATGATCATGAATGTTAAATGTTTTAGTTCAAGTGAGAAAAATCACATTTTCCTCTTTCTTTTTCCAAAGCACCAATCACAAGCCACACATATTGCTTATATGTTGTGTCAATTTCAGACTGAAGCTGATCAGAGAAATGGAGCATAAATTTGAATTATAGTCATATTAAAGGTTGTCCACAAAGTCTAATCAATATTATTCAATCATTGGTTGCACTTTAGCCAGGTATTATTCTTTCTACACCTTTACTAACTGTGATATGTAAAATTATACCTGTGAAAATATAAAGTAATGGCCATCTTTAAACTCTGTATTAACCTAAGATAATTTACTGGAATGTTATGTAAGAATTCTCTATTGTTTTGTATAAAGATTACATATTTGGCAGGTTACGCTGACCAGTGTCGTGTTAATGATGGAGATTACTGGAAAGGGGAATGGGTAAACAGGACAAGGAAACAGATGCTATGCTACAATAACAGGGTTGTTGCATAGGGAGATACGTAGCTTAGATAGATTGTGAACCCAGGAAAGGGGCAGAGACTGTATATTTGAATATGTATATAAACCCCAGCCTTCCTGGGAACCATGTTTTCTGCCCACAGGCGGAATTCCCTTTTGCAAAATGTTCATAATAAAGCTCTTCTTTTGCTCACGTGTCTTCAGTATTCAGTCATCTGAATACCTGAATGCAGGGGTGGGATTCTACCAGTTTGCACCTATTCGCTAGAACCGGTTGTTAACATTCTAAGCAGTTCGGAGAACCGGTTGTTAGAAGAAATTACTGGCCTAATCCTGTAAGGAAGGCAGGAAGGAAACATTCTGGTGTTGCTTACAGAAACTGCCTCTCTGTTAACCCTTATTACATTCTTGGCAGGACTAGACTTCCTGTCTCAGGAACTTCTCTGGGGTTATTTTCTCCTCCTTTGCTGGTACTTTGCTTGTGTGGAGTGACCATTCAAAGTTACAATGGCACTGAAAAAATGACTTATGACCATTTTTCACACTTATGACTGCTGCAGCATCCCCACAGTCATGAGAGGCCAGGTGAGAAGATGCGTGCCTCGATGTGAGTGATGTTGAGTTGGCCACACCCAGCCAATAACATGACCACCAAGCCATGTCCACCCAGTCACATGACCACCAACCCCCACCCCCCACCGAAGCCATGGCCACAGAACCGGTTGTTCAAAACTTTGAATCCCACCCCTGCCTGATTTTTATCACACAAACTATACCTTGGTGGCTCAGGCTGTTAAATGCCTGCTCTTAAGATCCAGCTGTCTACAATTACTGTAGGCTCGAATCCCACCAGGCTCAAGGTTGACTCAGCCTTCCATCCTCTCGGGGTAGGTAAATTGAGGACCCAAGATTGTTGGGGGCAATTAGCTGACCTTGTAAAATGCCGCTTAGTAATAAGCAGGCATATACAATGGAATGAAGGCTATTGCTGAGCACACTGGGTTGTATCCCCAAAAAATTGTAAGCCGCCCTGAGTCTTCGGAGAAGGCATATAAATGTAATTAAAAAAAAAAAACACCATTTCTTCTTCGCTTTTCATGTCCTCAGTAACAAATGGTCTCATCTTCTGAGTTAAAGTATCTGATCCCAGTCCATCTCAATTCACTGATGCCTAAAATATTAATTTGTAGTTGTTTCACTTCACTTTTCACTGTGTTAAGCTCTCCCATATTTAGGCACCTTACATCCCACATTCCTACTGTAATTCTATCTTTGCAGTTTTGGATTTTTTTTCCTGAATAGCAGTATCTGCAACTAAGCATCCTGGAGACTTTAATCTAGATATGTCATAAACAGCATTAGTATTCCAAAAGATCTATGTGGTTTTCTTGGTAAAAAAATACAGGAGTAAGTGGTTTACCACTGCTTTTTCCTGCATTGTATGAATTGATGCCCCTTGCCACAGTTACTAAAGTGATCATTTACCTCCAGCAACTTCCTATCTTACTGCTGCCCAATATAGATGCCTGCTAACTTTAAGATGTCCTTCACATCTTGGCTAACCTTGCTGGATATATATTCTTTGGCACACACTCCCAATGTTCTTCACTCATCACACTTGCCCATCCATCCCACCATGACGAAGTAACATAGCAGGACTTGGCAGGGAAGACATGCATTTAGTGCAACATAATTTTTACACTAATATAAAACTGGTTAGCTCCCTTCCCAATAGCTTGCTTCTTTGGCTTCTTTATGACTTCCTTCCATAAAGTAGGACAGAACAAAACAATAGCTATATATCCTGCTCAGTGAAGTGATCAATGAGCATTATAATTGAAAGATCTTCCAAATTAGGAGTCTAATTGCAACCAAGCTCCATACAATACCACTAGAAAGAGACAGTTCTGAAGCCCAAAGGCAGAGCTTAAACACAGGAACAATCTCTTTTGTCAGTGAATGAGTATATTGTTCACTCTTTGGAAAGCTGACAGAAATGCTTGTTGCTGACTTTTCCTATGGACTGAAGGAAATTATTAAGTATATCTATATATCCTGCAAATCCTTGAAACATTAATGTAGAATGAAGTTAAAACAAAGCACATTTAAAAAAACTTTAATGCATGCAATGCCCTCCAGTTTCAACTGACTCTGTTCCTTTTTTTAAATTTTAAGTTGTACTGTTCAAAAGCATTTTACTTCAGGTGAGGCAAATTTATGTACATTGTGAAAAAAGAAATTGAAATGTAAAAATATATTATAGAAGGAAAGCTTATGAGTGTAAGGCAGCCCCAAATTAGAAGGAATTGAGCAGCATCTTTTTCAGTAAGTAAATAACAAATACAAATATTTCTTTGTAAAATAAAGTAATACTCATACTGCTAATGAATTATTGCTCTTTTATTTTTTCACTGAAAGAGTTGAATGGCACACTTATAATTGTGCCAGTGACTGTAAAATAAAGTGCAATTTTCACCTGACAACACTGCAATCCAAATGTGCATAAATAGAAATGTGGAATGTTATTATTTTTGTCTTTATTATTGGCATTGCTTGGTAAAACTAATTCAACTTTTTAAAAACTTGGCAACCTTTAAAAAAAAATAAAGTGTACATTCTATTTATTAAAACCAAAGCTGAGATATTCGAACTATCTATTCATTAGTTTCATATTTTGCTTTTCCTTCAGGAAATTAAAGCAGTATATGTAATTCTTGGTCCTCCTATTTTACTCCCCAAAAATCAACAGAACAGAACAGAACAACAGAGTTGGAAAGGACCTTGGAAGTTTTCTAGTTCAACCCCCTGCTGAGGCAGGAATCCCTATACTATTTCAGACAACTGATTGTCCATGTCAGGGTTCCAAGTTCCAATCTCATCTTAAAAACTTCTAGTATTGGAGCATTCACAACCTCTGGGGGCAAGTTGTTCCACTGATTAATTGTTCTAACTGTCAGGAAATGTCTCCTTAGTTCTAGGTTGCTTCTCTCTTGATTAGTTTCCACCCATTCCTTCTTGTCCTGCCTTCAGGTGCTTTGGAGAATAGCTTGACTGCCTCTTCTTTGTGGCAGCCCCTGAGATATTGGAACACAGCTATCATGTCTCCCCTAGTCCTTCTTTTCATTAAACTAAGCGTTTTATTTCATTAAAAACCTAATGAGATAGGTTTGTGTGAGGAAGAAGGATACAAAATCACTCAGTGAGCATCAGTGACTGAAAGCAAACTAAAACCTGGGTTTCTGAGTCCTAATTCAGTAATTCACTATCCTACATATTCTCTCTCTCTCTCTCTCTCTCTCTCTCGGTGTGCGCGCGTGCACATGCCTTCTTCAGTGGTGAATCCTGGTGACTGCCTGGATAAGCCCTTGCAGTTCTCTTGGCAAGATTGCAGAAGTGATTTGCCATTGCCTCCTTCCTAGGGTGAGAAAGTGACTGACCCAAGGACACCTAACTAACTTTGTGCCAAAGGTGGGACTAGAACTCAAAGCCTGATATCTTAACCACTAGACCATATTAGCTCTTTTCTAAGATAACCCTTTGCATTTCTTTTAATCTCTTTATCCCTATGTTTCCTGAACATGATCACAACAGCTGTTAAGTTGAAAGTATGCACAACTAATATTCCAGTGATGTGTTCAACAATTTCAACATGCTGATCTTAGCTATTCCCATTTAATATCCATTTGTTTCAGTTTGCCTTCATGAGCTAGGGACTTAATTTTAAAACCTAAGAGCTGCAGTATTAATAAAAATAGCTTGGGCACTGCATCTGTCAACAGTATATCACTACGTGATTTATCAAGCTTCCAAATACGACATAGTAAAGAATTTGCTGGAAAATACAAAAAAAAATCAGTCACAGGAATATCAGTACTGCAGAATATATTTTAAACTAAAGAAATATTTTGATTTTAGGACTGCCTCATTTATTTTGATTTTTAAAAAATATGTTTCTGACTAAGGAAATATAACTGGTGTCATGGCATGTTTGAACAGCTAGTTACTCCTTCCTGCTCACTTCCCTATTTCTAGTTTTTCCTCCATCTATGTTCCTGCCAGCTCCTTGCATTACATCCCACTATTATTTTTCAATGATATGAGAATGCATGAGAATAGAAAGATGAGGGAGGACTTAGTGCTACCTAGGAAAGGAGGAGGAGGGAGGCCTGCTAACACGGGGGTTAAAAGCTCCTGAAAGGACCCTGGTAAAGAAGCATTATTTTTAGTGAAAAATAAGGTTGTGTATGTCAACCAGGACATGTCTCATCTCCTAAAGAAGCACAAAAAACTACCATTGCAAAATGTGCTCTTGATTACTAACAGCTAATTTCTATATAACCACTGCTTCTTCCCTTCAGATTATTTTCTTGTGATTCTTTATCATGTGTAGAAAAGTTGAATCCAGTCTCAAATTAAGCAGGTGCGCTGCAGAAGGGTCCTATGAGTGGCTAATAACCAGGGGTGGGATTCAATTTTTAAACAACGGTTCTGTGGGCATGGCCTAATTGGTGGGCGTGGCTTGGTGGTCATGTTATTGGCTAGGCATGGCCAACTCAATATCACTCACATCGAGGCACGCATCTCCTCACCTGGCCTCTCATGACTGTGAGGATGCTGCAACAGTCGTAAGTGTGAAAAATGGTCATAAGTCACTTTTTTCAGTGCCATTGTAACTTTGAATGGTCACTCCACACAAGCAAAGTACCAGCAAAGGAGGGGAAAAAAACTCCAGAGACGTTCCTGAGATAGGAAGTCTAGTCCTGCCAAGAATGTAATAAGGGGTAACAGAGAGGCAGCTTCTGTAAACAACACCAGAATGTTTCCTTCCTGCCTTCCTTACAGGATTAGGCCAGTAATTTCTTCTAACAACTGGTTCTCGGAACTGCTTAGAATGTTCACAACCAGTTCTTGCGAATAGGTGCGAACTGGTAGAATCCCACCCCTGCTAATAACAATGTCTGGTTGTGCCATAATATGTGACGTAGAAAGAATATGAAAGCAAAATGTTCTCCTTTTTCCTTAAGGAAATCTGCTTTTGTTTTGCGATGCAAATAGTTATCTTACAAAACGGGAAAAAAACCAACCCCAACTCCCTCACTTCCTATGAGTGCACTAGACTGAAAGTATAAATGACTGTACAAGGCACAAGGCAACACTTGTGTGTGGTTCTGGATGTTTCAAGTGACAGTCTATTGATTCAGGTGAAGCATTGTTGCCATTAACTGACATTGCAAGATTGCAACGTGGCCCAAATAGCAGCCGAAGGGTTAAGGCAAATCTTGTGAGCCTGGCAACAGTCCAGGTGATCTAATCCACAGAGGAAGGAATATAGTCTTGTGAAAATGATCTAAGAGGCATCTGAGGAAGTGTAAGTCATAACAGAATGGCTGCAATGGATCAATAGTTGTCTTTAAAAAATAAATACAAGTTCAGACTGTGTTTGACGGTGAACTGAAAATGATCTTCGCACAGCCATTTATTTACTTAAAGCTGGTAGAAACTGTCAAGCTGTATTACAGTTATATATAAATACTAGCACCACACTATTATAATCAGGTGCGGTCAGCTAAGGACTTTTCTTTTTTTAAAAAATGTTATTTTACAGTTCTCACATCTTGGCCATAACCCTTGGCTATCTTCACAGCAATGTTTTCTGTTCTCCTGGATGTTATTAGATAATTATGCTCATTTCAAAGCCATCACAGCAACATTATTTTCCTTTTAACTCCTTTCTTTCTTTCTTTCTTTCTTTCTTTCTTTCTTTCTTTCTTTCTTTCTTCCTTCCTTCCTTCCTTCCTTCCTTCCTTCCTTCCTTCCTTCCTTCCTTCCTTCCTTCCTTCCTCTCTCTCACACTTTCTTTCTTATATAAGTTCAAGCATCATGGATTGTTCCTTATGCTTTTCATATATCATCAGAAAATAAGCATATTGAATTTGGCTCATGCATGCTTTGAAATCATCCATCTTTATTAATATAGAAATCAAAGATTCAGGAAAGAGAGCACAAATAATTGGAAGAAAGTGTGACTGGCCAGGCCTTCTGACTATCAAAGCAAAGCCAAGATGGACTGGTCATCTCTACCAACAGTAATATGGACTGAAGGTGATTTCTTAGCCAGAAGATGGCAGTCTGAGAGTGCAGATTAGAAGCCAACAATTCCTTTTCACTTGAAACAAGCTGAATAAAAATGGATTTTGACTTGCAAGCATTTATTAAGTAAGCCATTAGCTATAGCATTGTCACAGAGCCAGTCTGCTTCTCCCTGAAGATTAGCCAGCTTGGAAAGTGCTGCCTAACAAGGTTTCCTTTCTCCTCCACATCCCATTCTAAACAAAGATTGCCATCCAAAGAAAACTTACATGGAAGTAAAACCTGTGGAATATGGATAGAATGTGAATATATGCCAGATAATGACTTTTTAAAAATAATAAAAAATAATAAAATGGTGTATAATTCCTTCACATTTGTTCTGCTATGGATGCTGCCAATTTTGTTTAATTAACCCAAGCCTTAACACAGATGACCTGATCCTTGGACTTTCAATTGACGTACACCAAAGAAGACTCAGGTCCTAAATAATAAGGGCCTTGGTGGTGCAGGCTGTTAATAGCCTAGCACTTAGTTCCAGCTGCCTGTAATTATTGCAGGCTCGAATCCCACCAGGCTCAAGGTTGACTCAGCCTTCCATCTTCTTGGGGTAGGTAAACTGAGGACCCAAGATTGTTGGGGGCAATAAGCTGACTTTGTAAAAATGCCGCTTAGTAATAAGCAGGCATATACAATGGAATGAAGGCTATTGCTGAGCGCATTGGGTTGTATCCCCAAAATTGTAAGCCGCCCTGAGTCTCCGGAGAAGGGCAGGATATAAATATGAATAAAAAAATAAAATAAAATAAAATAAATAATGCATGCCACTGTTTAGATACTTTGCTTGTGTGAACGTATAAGAACCATTATTTACAAAGGCATTACAAGAAAGGACAAACAGGTAGTTTTCGATTATCAGCTCTGAAGCTGGCGGGACTGAAGCCATCTTGGAGTCTTCAGTGTTGCCACAATGGTGCTGAGGCATAGGGAGGGCGGGAATAGAGATAGCTGGGGTTTTGCAGCCAAAACAAAACAGTTTCCCCTGAGAGCCACAGGTGGCTGAAAAGAGGAGGAGTGATGTTTCCAAGCAACTGGACAGTACCTTGATTGGACCATGTGACCGATTGTTTGAGAAAACGGGAAAAACTTTACTTTTAATTAGGTGAAAACTGTTGGAACCTTTCAAGTTGGTTTTCACCAGCCTGTGTCAATATGATATGTCCAATAAACCTGTTGTTTCAGGAACCTGCTTTTCTCAGAATTCTCTTTGCTATAGGTGTATTACTTGGAATCCTGCCACATTTTATTTATTTATTTATTTATTTATTTATTTATTTATTTAATTACATTTATATGCCGCCCTTCTCCGGAGACTCAGGGCAGCTTACAATTTTTGGGATACAACCCAGTGTGCTCAGCAATAGCCTTCATTCCATTGTATATGCCTATTACTAAGCGGCATTTTTACAAGGTCAGCTAATTGCCCCCAACAATCTTGGGTCCTCAATTTACCTACCCCGAGAGGATGGAAGGCTGAGTCAACCTTGAGCCTGGTGGGATTCGAGCCTACAGCAGTTGTAGGCAGCTGGAACTTAAGTGCAGGCAATTAACAGCCTGAGCCACCAAGGCCCTTGAAGACTGGGGCCAGTATTTCCATCACAAAGCAATGCAGTTGTAAAGTATGATGTTACATGAACACATTGCTTAGCAATGGCAATCCCAGCAGTCCCATTGCTGTAATTAAATGAGGAGTGGGATTGTTAAATTAGGACCTCCTCCTGACTTCCTGTGGGTTTCTAACAAAGTCAATGGAAAGGCTACAGGAAGTCATAAGTTGGCTGGTGGAGGGATAATTGTCTGCCATAATGCAGCATATCCACAGCTAGGCTGGGGGTGGCTGCTGCTGGGGGTGGAAGGGGCACAGGTTTCATTGAGAAAATTGCATGTGGTCTTGGGCTTCACATGGCCAGCAGTTACCTCATAAAGGATCAGTCCTTGTCACTAGTGAGAGAAAGGAGAAGTAAAGATCAGTTGGGGGTGGTAGGGGCAGCAGAGCGTAGAGTGGCAGGCATGGCAGAGATGGTGAAAGACAGGGAAGAAGGAGTGATGGAAGGCAGAGCAGAATGGCTGGTGGAGTGTAGGGTTGCACAGTGGCAGGTGCACAGTGGAATTCAAGGCAGCTCAAATGATTGAGATGGTGAATGGAGAGAAGTTGAAGCACCCCCTGCAGGGGGTTGAGCAGACAAGTTCCTGAATCTGATCACATGACTGTGGAGCCATTGCAATGGTTATAACTGGGCATACATAGGTACCATTTGTTTAGTGTTGTCATAACCTCAAATGGTCCCTGAAGAGTGGTCATTAAGTGAGGACTCCTGTAATTCATTCAAATGAAGCGTAGGCTTGAGCAGGGGTCTTCAAGCTTGACGGCTGTAAGACTTGTGGACTTCAACTCCCAGAATTCCTCCTCCAGTCATGTTAGCTCAGGATTTCTGGGAGTTGAAGTCCACAAGTCTTAAACTTGCCAAGTTTGAAGACCCTTAGGCTGGAGCACTGAAACATGCATATCTATCTGTCTATCTTCTACCTATCTACATTACAAGGTACTATAATGCTGCACTCTCAATTGCCCTTAGAAATATTTTGCCAATGGAAGATGGTGTGATGTCATTATATGCTGAATGGTATTCCCCTCTACTTCACTGTCTGGGTGGATGCAGTAATATCACATCACATGACTTCTTTCTCTGGGGAAAGAGACAAGGAAAAGCAATGATCCAGCTAACTTAGCAACCATTGGCTCATTTTTGTTTTCAGGTATGGTCCTTAGGCCAGCAGGAGAATTCATAACAGTAAAACGTGTAATACATATATTATCAGAATATGTTGTAGTTGAAATCTTCTTCTCTACATTATTCAGCTTATCATTGCATTTCTTTGCATCTAGACATAGTCAATCATTTGGATATAGCCCAGCACACAAAAGAGGAAGAATGGAGAGTCTGATAGCTCCTTTTTATGGAAATTTTTTAAATTTCTCTAGGGTAGGGAAATCTTCAAGAACAAATCTCCATGGGACAAAATTTCAGATTGTGGTTACATAATTGAATCGGAGGCCACATAGTTTACAATGATCTAATAACACCCTCTGAAATAGGCAGAATTTTTGCCTATTTTGCCAAATTAAGCGGACTATGGAAACAAATCAGAGGATGGAGAAAATGTACACACAGTTACTTTTATAAAAGAAGTATATTTTTCTGTGGATGACCACTCATAATCAACAAGATAATTGCCATTGTATCTACTGCCTATACTGCCTATAATTTCTTCTTACCCCATTCTTTGTTGTCTCTTTCTTCTCTTTCTACAGCAATGTATACTGTTTGAATTTACTTGTAATCTAAGAAAAGTATGCCATAATAAATATATTATTATTTAAGATACTCAAACCTCTTCTTTTTTTAATAGTTACCTTACAATTATGATTCTAAGTATTCCTGAAGTATATTAACCTAACAGCAATATAAATATGCTATGAAAATGATAGAAGAGGAATAGTGAAGAGTGAACATTAAACAACACCTGCAATAAAATGTATTTCTCAATCAGAAACATCAGTATGATTTAGGATGACTTAGGATATCTCATTCCCAAAGAGGGAAAAAAAAGTAACAAATCTGTATGCCGCAAGTTTTATATACAGATGCAGTTTTAGAAATAATGACTAGAACCGAAACTTTTCAAAAGGAATTGTACCCATTCAATCACTCTTCTTCCAAGGCCAAATCATATGTGTAAATTGTGGAGGTTATAGAGAGCAGCCTGAGGTTAACAGAGTCTGACACAGCAACAATTCAATGATTTGCATTCAGGCCTCTAACATCATCCAATACATTTCAGCTTATCTTTGGGGGAAGCAGTTTTCTGGGAAAAAACAACAGACTTTGGGGCAGTCAGAAAGGAGAAGAGGAAGTTGAAGTATCAAGCATTGTCAAGTATCAAGCATTCCCAGGTCTTTGTAAGTTATAAGCCCTGAAGCCTGACATGACTGGTCTTCAAAATATCTGATCTGGATTTCAGAATAAAGTGAAGTCTAGTTTCATTTTTGTATAAAAATATAGCTGTTATTTTTATCTGCTTCTCTTTTGCAACTCTGTTTTTCCTTGAAGTTATGCCTTATTAGTATTATCTCTTTTATTCATTAAAGATGAAACTCAGTCAACTGAACATTTAAAAATGTATCACAAATACCAGTGACTGGTGCTAATGGTTGATTACGGATTGCTGCCAGCATCCTAGGAATCAACCAAGTATCTTCTTAAAATATACGATGTTTCGAATAGTGCAGTTTTTTGCAGTTCCATGGTGTTAATGCAGGAAGCTGCAATTTCTTGATGTGTTTTGTAAAATTCTTGGACATGGTACCAAGTGCCCTGATGACAATGGGTATCACTGTTACATGTTTCACCCATAACTGTGTAGTTTCGATGGCCAGCTCACGATATTTATTGACTTTTTCCAGTTCGTTTTCTTCTACTCTGGTGTCTCCTGGCACAGCGATATCAGTAAATTGTACACTTTGGCCCTCGACAACTGTATTGGCATGTTGTGTTCCAAATGGCGATCCATCTGTATTCGAAAGTCCCATTTTCGATAACTTTTTCCACTTTATGTTCCCATGACTTTTCGGATACAGGTAGGACATATTTTTTACACAATGACCAGTGGATTAATTTAGCAACTTGATCATGTCTAGCTTCGTAGTCAGTTTGTACGAGTTTGCTGCACTCGCATATTAAGTGTGAAACAGTTTCAACTTTGTCATTGCGAAGTCAGCAGTTTGGATTGTCAGTGGATTTTTGGATCTTCGCTTTCATGGCATTAGTTTGTAGTGCTTGTTCTTGAGCAGCAAGTATTAAACCTTCAGTTTCTTTCTCTCTTCAGCCATGCCCATGTCAAGTTGTTATCACATTTTCCTTCAATGTTTTTCAAGTGCTGTCCATGCAAAGCTTTGGTTTTAAATCCATTTAATCTGTCATCCAGCTGTTTTTCCTTATATTCTGCCTTTGTTTCTGTTGTTTTTATAATGTTCTCCATTTTCACAGCCTGCAGCCATTTTTCTGTACTTTGGGTCACATAATCATTCAAACTTCATTTTTCTTCTTCTACAGTTGGATGGATTTGCAATAGCCCTCTGCCCCCTATTCTTCTTGGCAGGTATAACCTGTCGATGTCACTTTGTGGATGTAAAGCATAGTACATATTTAAAAGTTTATGCATTTTCTGGTCCAGGTTTTCCAGTTCAACCACAGTCCAGTTGATGATTCCAACTAGGTAGTGTATCACTGAACTACCCATGTATTAATGGCTTTAATTATGTTTCCAGAATTCAGTTTTGATTTTAATATTTTGCGGACCCTCTTGATGTATTCCTTTTGTGTTGACTCTTTGACTTTTCCATTCAAAATGTTATATACTTCCAATATGCCTAGGTATTTGTAACTGTCATCCTTTGCTAATGCTTTCACGATGCTTCCATTTTCCAGTTCTATTCCTTCTATTTTTTTTCATTTTTCCTCACAGACAAGTAGGGCCTTGGTGGTGCAGGCTATTAAATGCCTAGCACTTAATTCCAGCTGCCTGCAATTAGTGCAGGCTCGAATCCCACCAGGCTCAAGGTTGACTCAGCCTTCCATCCTCTCGGGGTAGGTAAATTGAGGACCCAAGATTGTTGGGGGCAATAAGCTGACTTTGTAAAAATGCCACTTAGTAATAAGCAGGCATATACAATGGAAGAAAGGCTATTGCTGAGCGCATTGGGTTGCGCTCCAAAAATTGTAAGCTGCTCTGAGTCTCCGGAGAAGGGTGGCATATAAATATGAATTAAAAAAAAAGTAATTGGGTGATAGTTGCTTGGTTTTGTGCCCTTTTCTTTCATTATCAAGTATGTTCGGCCAGATGCTAACCATTCTTCGCTTGTAGCATTTTGAAGCATTTCATCAAATTGAGTGGCCATGCAGTGATGGAGGCTGGTCAGGTGGTTTAAACAGTATCCATGCAGTTCGTCCAGGCCAGGTATACTCCAAGTTCTTGACCTTCTTTACTTATATCAGTTGTTATTACAATATTCTCCATTTTGTTTCGTGTTGTTTGTTTTTTAGTATCTTTGATCCAGGAGGTAGTTTTATCGTGTTCCACTGGGTTTTCCCACAGTTGTTTCCAAAATTCCAAAGTTTTTTCTTTACATGGATAAACATTAGTATGGTCTCGACTTTCAGCAAGTGACTGGTAGAAGAGGTGTTGGTTTATTACTATTATTATTATACACAAAAAATGACAGTGTACACAGCAAATGAGATAACTATGCTGGGTTTCATATCACAAATCACTAGTCGAACACTTCCCAAGCATTTAGGACTGCGTGATGTATAAGCGGATTATGTGAGCAGATCCCAGTATGGTGGCCTTCTGCAGCTGACCAATGGTACTTTTCTCAGCACCAATTGTTTTTAAATGCTTGCCTAGGTCTTTAGGCACAGCACCCAGTGTGCCGAGTATCACTGGAACCACCTGCACTGGTTTATGCCAGAGTCTCTGCAGTTTGATTTTCAAGTCCTGATATCTGGTGATTTTTTCAAGTTGTTTCTCGTCAATTCTGCTGTCACCAGGTATGGCAATGTTGACGATCCACACTTTTTTCTTCTCCACAATCGTGATATCCGGGGTATTGTGTTCCAAAACTTTGTCAGTCTGTATTCGGAAGTCCCACAGTAGTTTTGCATGCTCATTTTTGACCACTTTTTCAGGCTTATGATCCCACCAGTTCTTTGCTACAGGCAGATGGTAGTTGTGACACAAGTTCCAGTGGACCATCTGAGTGACTGTGTTGTGACATTGTTTATAGTCAGTGTGTGATTGATGGTTTCATCTGCTTTTTTGCAGAGTCTGCATTTGGGGTCATCAGCAGATTTTTCTATTCTGGCTTTGGTTGCATTCATTCTGATGGCTTGTTCTTGGGCTGCAAGAATCAGGCCTTCTGTCTCTTTCTTCAATGTTCTGTTGGTCAGCCATAACCAGGTCTTTTCCTTATCTACTTTTCCTTGGATCTTTTCAAGGAACTGTCCATGCAGTGCTTTGTTACAACAGCTGTCAGCTCAAGTTTGCATCACTGTTTTCCTGTATTGATTCTTGGTTTGCTGCACTTTGAGCAACTTCCTATTGCTGACCTCCATCAAAGCTGGTTCAAGACTGTCTTTCACATAATCTGCCAGAGCATGCTTCTCTTCTTTGACTGTCTGCTTCACTTGCAAAAGTTCTCTGCTGCCTGCTTTTCTGGGCAAATGTAGCCTGTCAACATCACTACGCAGGTGCAATGCATAGTGTATGGTCATCAGTTTTCTTGTTTTCCTATCCAGGCTGTCCAGCACTGCCTGTGTCCAGTTTATGATCCTAGCAGTATATCTGATGATGGGTATGGCCCAGGTATTTATAGCCTTGATGGTGTTACCGCCATTCAGTTTGCTTTTTAGAATTTTTCTGACCCTTTGTGTGTATTCTTTGCTGACCACATTTTTCACTTGCCCATGCTTGACATTGTCCAGCTGCAGTATGCCCAGGTATTTGTAGGCTTCAGGTTGGTGGCACTTGATGGTTTGTCCATTGGGCATTTCAATGCCATCACTTTCTACAATTTTTCCTTTCTTCAGTTCCACTGTGACGCATTTGTCCAGGCTGAACTCCATGTTAATGTCAGTGCTGAAAATTTGAATTGTATTGGTCAGTGACTGGATTTCGATTTCTGATTTTCTGTATAACTTCAGATCATCCATGAACAGCAGGTGAGAGATTTTCTGTGAATTTTTAGCAGTTTGATAACTACTTCTTCTTCTTCTTCTTCTTCTTCTTCTTCTTCTTCTTCTTCTTCTTCTTCTTCTTATTATTATTATTATTATTATTATTATTATTATTAATATCTCCTTTATTCATGAAACTCAGTCAACTGAAAATTTAAAAATGTATCACAAATATAACTGACTGACTCTGATGGTTGAGACGGGTTGCTGCCAGCATCCTAGGTATCAACCAAGTATTTTCTTAAAATGTATGTTGTTCCGAGTAGTGCAGTCTTTTGCAGCTCTGCTGGGGCTACAGCAGGAAGCTGCAACTTCTTGATGTATTTTGCAAAATTCTTAGACATGGTACCAAGTGCCCCGATGACAATGGGTATCACTGTTACATGTTTCATCCATAATCACATAGTTTTGATGGCCAGGTCACAATATTTTGTGACTTTTTCCAGTTCTTTTTCTTTGACTGTGGGGGTGGGGTGGGGGGGCTGGCCAGTTGGTCTCCTGCAGGATAGCTATTGGCAGTTTAACTATTAAATCAGTAGCCCTGCCAGTATGCAAAATCAAGATGGTGCCTGATCAGGGACCATAAAAAGCCTCAGCATCATTCTTGAGATCCACTGTTTGTTCTAGAAAGAAATCCTTGAATTATGGTTGATTTTGTCTAGGAAAGTCAGAGATAATTCCTCCCTGCTGATTTTAACTTGTCTAAAAGGCAGTAACCATCTTTCATCCATTTTATTTTTTCTCATCTGTTGTCCCTCAATTATCAGTTTAAGAATTAACCAGAATAAACCCACATTACCACCAGTTGTCATAAAAATAATGGCTGGCTGAGGGTGGTGACTATAGGGTTAGATGTATGAAATGAATACTGCCATCCTTCCACAAATAGAGGATGTATTTCACACACACACACACACACACACACACACACCTGTGTGTGTGCACATGTGCGTTTTGTGCATTTGTATATGCATGTGTGTATGCACACACACACACAGATAGATATGTGTGTGTATATTCATATCCATATATGTATGTATATTTTCACACACACACACACACACACACACACACACACACTTTGCTTCAGTAATTATAGACGGTGTATTCAGGCTATACTGTCAACTTCAGGTTTACCTTCTATTCCTCTGATCCCATCTTTAATTTTTACCTTATCTTCAAGTCTGAATTATAAAACTATAAGGAGAGTGAAGTTGGATATCAATTTAATTTATCAATACTAGATAATTCCAAACTTGCTTCTTGCTCTTGAGAATGCCCATTTTTTCCACATCCAGTGAAGGAAAAATGTAGACGTAACATTTTGATGAAAAGGGTGCCTCGATGCTGGTGCGTATCCAAGATATGACAGTTCAAGGGAATTAATGACAAGTGTTAAGACACTCCAACCCACAAACTGAATGTGTGCTGCCATTTTAACTTTCAGTGAATTAGCATTTAATGAAGAACCAAATGAATGCAATAACATTGGAGGAGAAAAGGAAGAGACTGTATTTGAGTGCTAGTTTTTCTATGACCAGGCCTAATGCCTTAATGTCAAAATGTTTCAGGATTTGATATATTTTGTTTATTTTCCTTGCAAGCAATAAGTATCCATTTACCAACACTTTTCTTTTATTAATTTAAATTATATTTGGGAGAAAAGGTACTGACTAGGTGATACAACAAAGCATCAAATTTAACTTCGGGGAGACCAGGACATGAGATTCTGTCATCTAAGGCAAAACACCCAAGTTCTTATTTATTCTAACATTTATCCATTTCTCCTTATTTACTTGTCACTTTTATTACTGTCTGCTGTGCACATGACAAAAATTTAAAGTATGATTTAAAATGAAATGAATTGGCCATATATACATGGACGCTTCTTTTAATTATATGTTTGAATTTCTCTGTAGCTAACTCAAATGGAAGATATAAATTATAAGATAATGGTAGCAGCTCCTGTTGTTCATTTCATACTGAGAGTAGAGTTTTTCCCCCTGTAAAAATCAGCCAGAAATTGTGGGCTTATTGTAAATGTTATATATTTCAGTAAAAAGTATGCAACACATTAAATTGTTCTGGAAATGTTCCTGATCTTGTATTTATTTTCATTAAAACTTTTCTTGTCCCATTTCTGCCAGATCTAGAATCTCATAATGGTATAAGAAGTATCTCAGACAATGAGTATCAGAGCCAATAAATTTACTACGAGGCATGATGTTTTTTTCTAATTTAATAAAAATCTGACATCTATTATGGGAGTTTAACCTACTCATTCCAACTGTCCTTCACTTTAGGCAACTAACAAAGTTTTATAAGAATTTATATAAACTGTGAATTGGATAAAACCATTTCCTTTCCCTGATTTGCAGCTGGGAGTCCTAAGGAAATTGATAGCCTTGTTTTAGAATTATTTTGCTCTTGAACTTACCCGCCCTCTAGCAAAAGGTAATGTAGGTCTACAAACAAGAGTTCTCGTCTAGACTAGTCTAGTGGGACTAGACCCATCTCTCCCTGCGAAAGAACTTTATCTCCATTTGTTGCCAAATCTGTGACAATTTGACAGCAGGCAGCAGTGAATACTAGCTAGTTGATACATGTATGAGTTTCTCTAAGTGGACTCTATATTTGATTCTATTATCTTTTTTACCTGCTAGTTAATGGCAGTATAAGATGAGCAAGCAGTTAGGGGCATATGTTGAAAAGGTGCTTTTTTTATCTAGCCTCTTTCTCTTGGAAATGGGGTAATCAAGGGCCACTTCTCACAGCTATACAGCTGGAAAGAGCCCTGAGGGAGAAACTTTGTGATATTTACTACTGTATGCATATATCTCAGTTCCATTGATTTTGCTGTGGTGGCTTCAGTGCTTCTTTATTTTCTTAAAAATGGGAAGTTCTGTACAGACCCTAGTCTAATGTTTACCTATTTTTATCTAATTTTATTTTTATATACATAAAAGACATTCTCACCAGGCTCAAGGTTGATACATCCTTCCATCCTTTCGTGGTCAGTAAAATGAGGACCCAGATTGTTGGGGGCCAATATGCTGACTCTGTAAACCACTTAGCACTGCGAAGCGGTATATAAGTCTAAATGCTATTGCTATTTGACTGGGGAGGAGGAATCTAAAACCAAGGATTGTACACTGTATTTGACCATACAAACATCACTGCACATGGTCAGAAATAATAGCCTTGAAGTCAAAAAGTAATCCAGTGACACGCATAGCTAATGTGGTCCAAGGCTAATTTATGCAGCACATGAAAACTAGCTTCTGCTTAAAGAATCCTGAGTTTATTTTCTCTGTGATAGTATGTCTTTTGGATGTGTTGATTCAAAGTCTTATAGATGTACAGAGTTAAAGTACTGGCTCTACCACCACCGCCATTACTGTCTATACTCATCCTGTAACGCTACAACCAAGAGGAGATTTAGCTGCTCAATTCTGATGATTTTGTAAAAAAAAATTCTCTTATATTAACTTGTACCCATCAGTCAACCCATTTGATGCAGTCAATGTGTGGCATGACAGCAGTCTCTTCTTTGACTATCAGGCTTCTGGGGTACTTTGGTCTCACTTTTCAGCTGATGTCTGGCATAGAGTTTCTGTCTACTGTAGTTGTTTAGCAGCAGATTGCCATAGTGACATTTCTGCCTTCTGGCTTAAGTCTCCTAGTGGCCTTTACACAAACTGGCAACACAGTATGTAGGTTTTCTTTAGATGAGGCAAATGAACCATTGTTTTCCCTGTACAAATTATAAGGCCAAGCTGTTTTATGATAAATGGTTTATGTCTAACCTCCCTTACACTTCATAGCCATAAGTGAATATAATAAAAGCCAGTGACTTTATTGTAGAACAACAATATGACTGCCCAGTGTGCATTCATATAATTGACTCCAAGATACATTTCTGCCAACTGACATCTTGTCATGTAGCAACAAACCCAGATGGTCTTTTCAATGTTGCATATTAAGCAACTCAGGGAAATTCCCACCCACCCCTAAATTCTGATTTAAAAAAGAATAATTTAAACTGGAAGTGATCTCTTTTTTTGCTGCTACATGCTGGTAGTGCAATCCTAAACATGTTTGTTCAGGAATAAATTTCACTGAATTTGAATGGAGCTTATTATTATAAAATTGGATTTAGAGCTGTAATCTGAATATGGAAAAGCATCAGGAAAGAAACACAAAACAGGTTTGTTCCATCAATTATTTCTATAACTAGCAAATTAGGTCTATTCTTGGGTAGGCTGTGTTAGAGGACTGATAGTTTCTATCCTGCTATTAATGAACCCTTAGTTCATTAATGCTTCCTTTTCTTTTAGGCAGAATTTCTTACTACCTTAAAGAAAGCAATAGGAAGCTGTTGTGAAAACACACAAATTTTGACGGTATCAGCCAATATCCAGTATTCTATATTTAGCCACGCTAAATACATAGTGTTATAACGATGCAGTTCCAGGTGCATGTATAAAATTAATTAACTGAAATCTTTCCAATTTGGGGACAGAGCCAGATTTAGCATAAAGATAGCTTTTGTTACCTCTGTATCCTATCTATATACATAAAACAACCGGAGAGCAAGTTTGCTGATACTACTTTATGTCTCAATGATTTGATGCTGTTAACCATAGTATTTTGTTGGAACACTCAAGGGACTGATAATTGGGAGCATCATTTTGTTCTTCCGTTCTTACCTGTCACAATAATGTATGAAAGTGGAAAACATCTGCATGAACTCTTAAGTTCTGGGGAGTCCTGCAAAATTCTGTCTTGTTATTTAACTTCTATGTGAAGTTGTTGAGAAAAGTCATTTGCAATTTTAGAGCTCTATATCATCAGAATGCTGCTCAGCAAGGGTGGGGTTTAGTACTGAGAGATTGTACAAATTATTTAACTAACAACTATCCAGGTACCTTGATCCCTATACTAAAACTATTCACAGCAGAAATAGTCCCAATGCTAACCTATGGTACAAGAATAGTAGGGTCTTAATAAAATGATCCCACTTGAACAAGTTCAGGTCTGTTTTTTAAAATGCATACTGGGAACTGATAAGAACACATCTGCCCCTGCAGTCAGAGTGGAAACAGATATCCATTCCTTACATAGCCATCTAATAACTAAAGTTTCCACATACTGGCAGAGGATCCATTCAATGGACCCTGATAAGGATTTCCGAAATACATTCAACAGAATGGATAAGTATAGCTCAGGCCAACTCCTGGATCAACCAACTTTCCAAAGTTATTTCACAGCATGGATTTTCTACCCAGCACCTGAAATTATTGACTACCCAGCAATGGAATTATTGGCTAAAGACAGATTCTTCTATTGGTTGGCTAAGAATACAATTATTTTTCAAGCTAAAAAATACTTGTTACTGAATCTGACACAATCTTAAGAAGCGCCTATTCAAGAGCAAGATTTGAATTATTGGATGCCATGGGCAAATATGGGTGCTTTAACCACTTGCCATATTTTGATAGAACTTGCATATGGGGCATCCCAGCCATTGAAAATATTTCTCATATTTTGTTCGACTTTCAATTATATGCCCCCACTAGACTTAAACACTTACAGTATCATCCCTTTTAGAACAAACATCCCACTGGGATCCAAATCATAGGTTGTCATATTTGATTCTGGGCTCAAATGTACATATTTTATGTAGAACTGCTAAGTTTATAATTAAGGCAGTAGTCCTATGAATGTGATACATTGAACAAATTGGGGTATCCTGTAAGGGAGATTCATTTATCCAATGATTGCCTCTTTGTATTAATATATTTGTATTTTATCACTTTATTTCCTCCTGTCTATCTCATTTGGAAATTAGACTGGGTGTTATTTTATTTTATTGACATGTTTGCAAGACTAATCAATAAACACATTACTATTACTTTTTCATCAATATGCTGATGATTTGCATTTATACTTTTCCTTTACTGGGAGCTCCTTCTGACATCTCAGTATCCTCCATGTATTATCTCCTATAAAGAATTGGATGTATGTAGAAGAATAAACTGCAGTTGAACTCAAAAGAGATGGAACATTTGCTGATTCTGAGGGTCAGACTGCAGTGTCAGGGATACGTATCTGTCCTGGATGGAGTTATATTCCCTTTAAAATATAAATTTGCAGTGTGGGGTCCTCTTGAATTCAGAACTAATGTTCAGCAACCATGTAACACAATAACTTTGATTATTAAATTAAGGCGGAGACCTCAATTGATTAGTAATCTCATGTTTGGACTGCTGCTAAGTGCTCTTTGTAGGATTGCCTTTAAGATGGTCTGTAATGGCAGCTGGCACAAAATATGTCAATAAAAGGGTTGTTGAAAGAACTTAACTTCTAGATGCCTGCTGCACCCAATTCAAAGTGCTTTTGATACTACATAAAGCCATGTATGACTTAAACCCAAGCTATCTACAGGACTTCCAATGCAAAAGATCAAAATTTTTATTTATCCAGATCTTCAATTGTCACTGTTTTAGTTTGTGCTTTATATCTGCCATGTTTCTAATATTATTTTTATGGAAGTTTTTTTGTATATTTTCCAACTGTTCAAAACCATTAGCAGGGTGTGTAGCATATACATCTTTTAAATAAATAATGAAAATAAATAAATCAGGTTGGATAGATATCCTCCTAATTACCAAGAAGACAGAAAATTTTATATATCTGAATTTTTAAAACACTCAACTTATACCAAAAAATGCAGACAAATGAATATGCTAATTTGAACGCTACCTGTTTAACCAGAGTTGTTTTTAGTCCTTGAAGTCATATTTATACCTTCTTTAGCATAATTTTTTGTAATCAACTATAAGCAGTAGAAGGCTCAGGTTTTAATTTGAATTAACTATGGAAGCAGAGGGGGGCAGAATTAATTAAGGGACATAAAAAAAGACACCTATGAAAAGTTACAGTTAGCATATTTTCTCCTGGGATTTTTTTGTAGGTGTCAGAATGGAATTGCCAGTGGGGTTAATTCTGAGGCTGTTCTGTCAAATGTTAGGTTCCAGTACAGATATTTGTATATATATGAACAACTGTTTTTTTTAATAATCTGCCAAGAAGCTCTAATCTTCCTTTGCAGTTCTCCTGGGATTTAATTAGAATGGTTTCCTACAGCCTGACATGTTTATGAGGCATAGGTAAAGAGACAGTTCATAAAGCTGTCAATTTCCTGAGAAATTAAAGAAAAATTGGGCTCCTTAGTGTCTTGGCAATTTTGTGCTGCTGATATAGTAGCCTTGCAAACAATGAAATCAAAGATGCCATAACAAGGTACTGATGCATTACATATAGGCAGGGTTTAAAAACTATATACAAGAGCATTTGTCAATTTGAATGCCTAAAGAGAGAAGTATGGGAAGTAAAATAAAAGCTTAGGTAGTTTCAACTAGACTCTTCAGATTTCAACAGTGCAAGGATGAATAATAGACTCTTCATTGCCTCAATGATAGTTGCAAATTTGCCTTTCATAAGACAAGACTTAGGGAATCAAATCTGGAAGATGAAAAGAAATGATACTGAGAGCTCAGATCCCTTGCTAGCATCACTCCTCTGCTTACTTAAAGCCTGCAGATGTAGATATTATAACTTAAAGGCCATGTTATGGGGGATTCTTTGCAAAGGCTTGATGTAGTGCTCTGGCTGCTGTTAATCTGATGATCATTTTTAATATACTGTTTCATTATATTCCTTTTTATATTTCATTCAAAATTAATGATAATACATTCCTACTTGACAAAGCAACAAGTACTTTATTATTTAAAGAAAAGATTTAAATCCCTTCCTTAAATCTTAAATTAACAGGGGAAAGTAACAATAAAAACAAAATCAATAAAATGACAGTGGACTTAAAAGCAAAGCAGTGAATAAAATAATAGAAATTTCCGATTTATTTCTCTGACCTTCTTGTAAAAATACTGTATAAGTGATCTTCACAATGGAAACGTATACTTTCAAAAAATGAACTCAGTTCACACAATAGGTTTTTCTCTTTCTGTCCTCCTCTCTGATTTCTTTTACATCACTATGAGTGATATGAGCCTTAAATCAGAGGTATCCAACCTTGGAAACTCTAAAACTTGTGGACTTCATCATACTGGCTGGGGAATTCTGGGAGTTGAAGTCCACAAGTCTTAAAATTGAGCCTTAGTGGTACAGGCTGTTAAACACCTAGCACTTAGCTCCAGCTGCCTGCAATTAGTGCAGGCTCAAATCCCACTAGGCTCAAGGTTGACTCAGCCTTCCATCCACCCAGGGTAGGTAAATTGAGGACCCAAGATTGTTGGGGGCAATAAGCTGACTTTGTAAAAATGCCACTTAGTAATAAGCAGGCATATACAATGGAATGAAGGCTATTGCTGAGCACATTGGGTTGTATCCCAAAAATTGTAAGCCGCCCTGAGTCTTCGGAGAAGGGCGGCATATAAATGTGAATTAAAAAAAATTGCCAAGGTTGGACACCCCTATCTTAAATAAAAGTTAGCCTTGGCATCACAATCTGTATTGTATAGATTTCAAGATATTGTTGGACTCCAATTTTAAATATTGTTCAGTTTATGTTTCAAAACTGTGGGAAACTGAATAAAACAATGTTTAGAAGAGCATCAATTGCCTGTCTGTGGTTCAATTATATATAATCTAAGCAAAGGCCTGGATCAATTTGATAGATGATAGACAGACAGACAGACAGACAGATTTTGAACTTTTAACTGACTCCTCTTACAGGCACTATCAGAATTACTCATCATCACTGTTTGTATATTAACATGTGCCTGGTATCTAAATAATCACAAATAAACATTCCCTTCCCATCCTAATATCAAAAACTTTCCCCCCACTTTAGGAAAAAAATTACCACTATAGCATTACTTCCATAATTGCAGTTTAAAATCTGATAGCATGTTCAAGTAGTTATTTACTGTTGAGCTTTTAAAAGGGAAAGGGAAATCCTACTGAGATTGAAAACATACAAAGTTGCTTTAAGTAAGCTTTACAGAATTGTATGGGCATGTGGCTACAGACATTTTCAAGTTTTAATTTACTTTATTTCCTGTCTTCTTCAGACTGAGATACAAAAGTTAGTAGAATCTCTGTCTAAATGTCTCCCAGTGCATTGGAAGCTAATATGACTCTTCTGTAGGCTGCACTGGTTTATAACATTTAAAACAACAACAACAGACCACTAAAACTGTATTAGTGGGAGACTGGAGCTTGAGAATATCAACATAACCTTTTTTTAATGTCTAATATAAATAAACATAAAGTATGTAGTTGGTGGATTATTCTATGGGACAATGACTACTCCAGGGAATTCTCCACTTTGCATCATTGCTGAAAGATTGTTTTCAAACTAGAATCAGGCTGTTACTGGCATTGGTTTCATTTCAACACCAAATGAGATCTGGCTGCACCCTGGGCTTTGGGATGTTAGTGGTTGTCGCTCTGTTTGAACCAGTTTTCTGAGTGTATTGGGTTGGATTATGGAGTCTACTGTTTCACAGTGGTGTGTTTTTATTGTTTTATTGTTTGATTTGTTCTTTATTGTTTTCACTGTTTGCATCCTACCCTGAGAGCCATTGCTGTAGGGTGAGTTATAAATATTTATTTATTAAATATATATAAAATATTTTCAAAGAGTGACATTTAGTCCCTTTGTGTCAAGCTTTAAAAAAGCTTGATCCTTTATTTGACAAGTGATATTTTATTTGTGTACTTAATGCCCACACATTGAATGGATGCTTGGTATTCATTCTCTACCTTTTGCCTTTCGGTTTTACTCCCCTGTTGTGCATTTCCTCCTTTCCTACATGCATTTGTCTTCATTAAAGTTTCTTCTCCTTCTCCCTCTTCTCTGGTAAGAGTCTATTTTTTCCTAGTTGTTAAAATTATAGTCATTACTCCTATAAAAGATAGTGTAGAAGGCATTTGATACCAAGTTTCTCCAATGTGTCTTTTATAAACCACCTGAGGGAGAATTCTTTCTCAGATTTGAACAACATATTTTTGTCTGTTGCACAATCCTTTAACTTCCTGTCTCTGTCTGATTTCTTTCTAGGATTTCTAACACACTCGCTTGGTATGTATACACATATGTCTATAAAACAAAAACTTCTGAAGTGTATATGTAGTTTTATTTTTTATATTCTCCTACATATATGATGAAAAAGAGAAAATAAAAAGGTGTAGGCAGAAAATAAAAAAGAAAAGTGTGGAAGGCTAAAAGAGCCTGTGCTATAGGTCGGCAAGATAAAGTTGAAATTGAGTGCGGATCAAAGAAAGTTAAAAATCATTTGACAGCACTTGATTTAAAACAGGTATTCTTAGGAAGCTTCTTGAAATAACTTGTCTTAAACCCTCACTCACAGTTAACTGAGCTGTCCTGAAAGAATTTTTGGACTACTGAATGTGGATGTGATGAGGTTGTATTTGTAAGACAAAATGTCAGTGCATGATTTAAATATCATCTGCTCTATTAGGATAGCCTGGTTAAGCTTTTGAACTTTTTTGTGAGTTAATGAAAAGCAGACATTGTCTTCTATTTCATATATGTTCTATTTCATATATATGAGATATACTGGAATAATGTCTTAGTACAGTACTTCCTCAAGTACTATAAAATCTGGCACAAATCTGAATTGCTTTCTTATAAAGACATTCAAATGTTAATATACCACTGGCTGATAGACAACTCTGAAGAGTTCTACTGGGCAGATCTCTGAAGGCATAATGGGGCCAGAAATTCATGCTTTCTATCCTCCTTTACTGTCATAACTTAAACCTGGCAATGGTGCTATATACTTGTCTGATCTGATTCATCTCTAGACCAATGCCACAATCACTCAAGCTACCTGCTGTCACATTTAATTGGCTGCAATTGCTCCATATGCCTGACAATTACATACATAACATCTGTCTGTCTGTCTGTCTGTCTGTGTTAGATTCATAAGGCCACTCAATTCAAAATTTAATCTGGGTACTGTAGAATGTTAAAACAACAATTAAAACAGAATTTGATAGTGACAGAAGAACCATAGAGGCAAAAGCAAGTTATAGGATCTTACCATCCAAATTAGGCCAAGGCCTAGGAAAAAAAGAGTTTCAAGGCTTTTTCTAAAAAATAAAGCAATGGTAGAAGCCATGCGAATACCAGAGGGATGCTGTTCCAGAATTCAGTAGCAGCGAGAGAGCAGGCATAATTCCTCAGTCTCTTTAGATGACACTGTTTAACAGTGGAACCTGGAGCTTGCTGACTATCAAATTGAATATGTGGTCAGTTCCTCAAGTAATTACTAGTTAAGTCATCAAGGGTTTTAAACATGGTATCCAGCATCTTGAATTGTAACTGGAAGCCTACTGGTGACCAGTGCAGCTCATAATGTAACTTAAGTGGGAATATACGACAAATTCACATTTGATCAAAGCATGACTGAATGTCTAAAGAGTCTCCTGGTCTAGAAAAGGATGTCATTAACAGACAGTATGAAAGTCCTTCTTGGCCATAGCTGCCACCTGCTCCTTCAACAGGAGCAGTGAGTCCATGAAGTCTTCAAAATTTCTCACCAGCTGCAAATAGACAATGTCATGCATTTGGGAGTAAAAATAGTTGATCTCCAAATTTAGGAGGTCCAAATAACCACAGCCATTGGTCTTAACACTATTGAGCTTTAGACTATTTCTCCCCATCCATCTAACAGTTTCCAGACAATGAGAATCATCAGGCCTGACCCAGTTTAGTCCTTAGGAAAGAAGGACCCTCGACGCCATTTGAAGTGATAGGTTCTTTTTTTCATGACTGTATTCCCACTCACGCTAGTAATACTATTTGCAGATGATACAACAGTGGTGGGACTTATCTCCAGGGGGAATGAGTCTGCCTACTGAGATGAGGTGGACCAGTTGCTTTCGTAGTGTGGAGACAATAATATGGTCTTCTACACCAATAAGACCAAGGAGCTTATAGTGGACTATAGAAGGAACAGATCAGACATCCAGTCCTTGCTTATGAATGGAGACCGAGTGGAGCAAGTGGCCAGTTTTAAGTTTCTGGGTGTTACCCTAAAAGAAGACCTGACCTGGGGTGCCCACATTGCAGCCCTGCTCAAAAGGGCCCAGCAGAGATTATACTACCTGAGACTTCTCAGGAAACAACAACTGAATGAAAAACTGCTGGTGACCTTCTACCGCTGCACCATAGAGAGCATTTTAACATATTGCACCTCTGTATGGTTTGCCAATTGCACAGGGGCAGATAGGAAAGCACTCCAGAGGGTTAATGTCATTGCCCAGAAAATCATTGGCTGCCCTCTCCCCTCTTTGGAAGAGCTTTATAGCTCCCGCTGCCTTAAGAAAGTTCAAAACATTCTCAAAGATCCATCTCATCCTGGGAACCCTTTGTTTGAACTATTGCCATCTGGCAGATGGTACAGAATAATAAAAACAAGGACTAATAGGCTGAAAAATAGCTTCTATCCCAGGGTAGTAGCTGTTTTGAATTCTGCTGTATAGTGCAGTGTTGGTCTGGTGTCGAGGGTTTTCGGTTCAATGTGTGAAGGGTGAAGGATGTGTGTGTTTATTTTCATGGTCATGATGTGCACTGAAGATGGTGTTTGATTTCGTTGTATGAGGTGAAATGACAATAAAGTAAACTAAACTAAACTTTTCTAAAGTTAAGTGGTTGTAATGAAAGAAAGGCTAGATCTAAGGATTCCTGTGTAAAAGGTTTCCCTTTTCCCCTTTTGCTGCCCTTCCCCCCTTGACCAGTTCATCAATGTTCAATGGTGTGTCATTTAGATGTTTTGGGAATGGCTTGGATGTTTGGCTCCATTCGATGCACTTTTGCATTTCATTATCAGGCCAGGTGTTCTTGAAGACTGGTGTATTCTGGTACTGGCACCTCTGGTTTCCATCAAGGCTATCACCTCCCTTCCCATGGTCTGTCTCTACTTTCTACACTCCATTGCCCCCTCTTCTCCCCTGCATTTTATGACACAATGCCATCAAAGTGTAGAAGCTGAAGATGGCAGATCTGACACGGATAACTCATTGGCAGCATTGTGCAGATGGCTTGGGGATAAGATGTAGGGGACAAACAGCACATTGAGAGTATGGCCTTCATGTGGATAGATTCAGACACAATTCAAAAAACAAGGAAGGGATGAAATCTTGAACTGCACTTATCATTGTATCCGCAATATTAATTTTGAAGTCTGCAAGACCAAAAGTGATGGGCTCTCCTAACATCATGTCCAAAGCTACCTGAATCCACTCAGTCAGGCATTTTATTAGTCAATAGAGCCTCTCATTGAGTAGCACTATTGACTGCAATACATACTTCCACATTAAAAAAATGCAACCAGGCCCCACATAGTAATATGATATCCCTTTATGAAATTTACTCTCAGAATTAATTGCTTTATATTGTTTATGGTAGGCCCTCTAGCAATGTCAACAATGCTGGCAGTGCCATAAATGAAGTGAATGTAGACTCAAAGAAATACCAGAATCAGATATTTCATGTCTTTGTGGTTAGAGTTGTTAGGATCATCAGTGCTCTTCAGCTTGGTAATAACTTATTTCTCCCCATCCATCTTTTTCTTGGTCTGCCCAGGTTGACATTTCTGGTACAAATTAACCTCTGTGAGATACGTGCAGCTGCTGCGTGGTGGCTGCAGTCCAGCAGCCACACCCAAAAATTACACCTGTTCTATATGCGGGCCCAAGTCCGAGCAGCGGTGCATAGAACAGGGCTGCGCCAGACCATTGGAGAAGCGGAGCAAAGCAGGAGATCAGTAGCCGCCTCTTTCACAGTGCAGAAATCCTCCCTGAATTGGTCAGCTGGTCTTCTCTTTCTCTGCCTCTTTATTTTGTATGGCCAAGGGGAGATCAGCCCAAAGGGGCCGCTGCTGGAGGCGACTCTTTTTGGGTCTCCAGCTGTCTCTTTCAGGCAGAAATCCTCTCCAAATCAGATGGCTGGTGGTCTCCTCCTTAGCCATACAGAACAAATAGGCAGAGGAGGAGGAGACCAGCTGGCCGATTCAGGGAGGCTTCTTGCGCTGTGAAAGAGGTGGCTACTGATCTCTGGCTTTGCTCCACTTCTCCAGTGGTCGGGTGCTGCCCTGTTCTATGTGCCGGCTACTCAGACTTGCCGGGCCCAACACATAGAACAGGATGTGCTTTTTTCGGTGCAGTTGCTGGACTACAGCTGCACTGAAAAATGCACGCAGCAGCTGCAGGCATCTTGCAACAAGGGGCGAAGCCTGGGACATCTGCCCACCCACCTGCTGGCTGGCTGGCCAGGCTGGGCTGGAAGAGGCGCCACCGGCAGAAGGAAGAAAACATGCTCTGGGAGGGCGGGCAGGCGGGTGGATGTCCCGGGGTTGCTGTACATGTGCACTGCATGTGTAGTGGCTGCACACGCAGTGCGCATGTGCAGCAGCCCTGGGATATCCACCTGAGCTGGGCCACAGCTGCCACGTGTTAGGGAAAGCTAGGAGAGCGACCAGAGCAAGTGGAAGACCGGGTGACCAGGTCGGGGGTGTGGCCAGCCAAGGGTTGCCACTGGTTCAGTGACCCATGCCACATAACCGCTATCAGTTCACACGAACTGCTGAGAACCAGTTGAATACCACCTCTGCAGTGTAGTCCCTCAGCAATCAGACAACCAAAAACATCTGGAAGCATTTTCATTTTCCATAAAGTTGGAAATTATTTCTCTGGATTCCTTTATCTAGGACGTTAATGAAAAACATTGGAGAGTAAAGGATCCAGGACAGAGTCTTATGGCATTTGATTTGATACTACTCTGTTGAGCCTTTTATGAATACTTTCTTGGTGTGGTCATGCAGCCATTTATGATTGTAGAATAGTCCATATTTTCATATGTTATTAATGAGGATACCATGAGACACTTTCTTGAAGGCACTTATATCATTTCCCCCATCTATTAAACTGCTAATCCAGTTAGAAAAGGAAATAAAATCAGTCTCACATGCCTTTTTCTATGAAATCAAGCTGGTCTGTGTTAATTGTCCTATCCGTATCCAAATGCTCACAAGCATGCAATGTAATAATCTCTTCAAGATCTTGCAAATTTCCTCATTCTATAGAAAATAAATAATATTTCAAAATTGTCAATATTTATAATTGGAGCCCCTACCTTTCCACAACTGAATCTAAACACACTGTAAGCATGCTCTGGGGATATCTGTTGTTTTCATCTCATTCCTGAGGGAGGGGGATTGCACTGAAGTCCACAAGTCTCAAAGTTGTCAAGGTTGGAGACCCCTGCTTTAAGGGAATCAGGAGAGGATTGTGAGAGAAATACTCACCCCACTTACCAATTACCAAAGGGAAACTAAAATTAGTCTGGAGCTAAGCCAAAGCTGAGAGAGTGGTGATAGAAGGCCACTGGTCAGGAGTGAAAGAAAATATAAAGTTTCTTATAGGTACTCAAACAAAATTTCCACAAGTTTAAATATAACTTGTATATATTTTAAACAAGTTTAAATATAACAAACCCCAACACAATATCTGAGGGAGACCCTGCTGCCAATAACGGCTTCCCAACGTCCCGTGCACTCTCACAGACAGGGCCTCCTTGGGGTACCGTCAGCCAGACAGTGTTGGCTGGTGACCCCCAGGGGTAGGGCCTTCTCTGTGGGAGCACCCACCCTATGGAACCAGCTGCCCCTGGAGCTTCAGGTGGCTCCTGACCTCTGGTCCTTCCGGCAGGGCCTGAAAACATGCTTGTTCCAACTCACCGACCTGGACTGATGTGGGAGACGGGGTTTTAATGAATAGTACTATTTTAATTTGGATTATTGGGTTCCATGTTTAATCTCTTTTTAAATTGTATAGTATTTATATTGTTTTTATGATTGTGCGCTGCACCGAGTCCCCTCGGGAGTTGGGGCAGCATAGAAATCCAATAAATGAAATGAAAATGAAATGAAATAAAGACACTAACTTTAAACCTTGCCTTAAATCACTTTTCATCCAGGACTCCAGCCCACTTTTCCACCAAAGCACCATCAAACTTTTCCTGCCAAATCCTGGTAGAAGCTCTTCCTTTCCCTCTGTTGACTGTCAGAGGACAGATCTCTTCCTATGGGCATATCAGCCTGGCTTTTGATTGAGGGCCAGCTGCACCCCACGATAGCATCTGATTCCCACCTTCCCAGTTAGCTGTATTTTTATTTGGATGGCCACTACAGGGTTTTTTTGGTGGGTGGGTGGGCTAAGTTTTCAGAAATGGTTTGCCATGGTTTGTTTCTTAGAGCTGAGAGAGAATGAAGTCACCCAGCAGGATTCGTGCCTAAGATGGGACCAAAGGTAGTATTCAGCAGGTTCTGACCAGTTCTGGAGAACCGGTAGTGGAAATTTTGAGTAGTTCGGAGAACCGGCAAATACCACCTCTGACTGGAGATTTTACAGTATCCTTCCCCTGCCACGCCCACCAAGCCACGCCCACAGAACCAGTAGTGAAAATGTTTGAATCCCACCACTGGATGGGACTATATATATGTGTGTGTGTGTGTATATATATATATATACACACACATATGTGCGTAATTTCATTTTGGAAAGACAATTACTTCTTTTTGTTCTGTCTTCCTTCCTTCCTTCCTTCCTTCCTTCCTTCCTTCCTTCCTTCCTTTCTTTTTCTTTCTTTCTTTCTTTCCTTTCTATGTGTTCAAAGACATACAATATTTTGATCTTGGAATAGTTTAGTGCAAGAAAAGCACTTGATGCATGCTGTATTTATAGGGCCCTGTCAGAGCTACAACAGGTATTTTGATTGTAATGGAAGGTTTTAAACCTGAAAGAGGCGAGGTATATATATTGTGGGGAGGGACGGGGGAGAAGGGAAAGGCTGTCTTTATTTCTTCCCTTTGTATCAAAGTAGGGGTACCAAATACCTTCTCCAGAGGAATTTAACCACATGTCTGTAGTGGGAAAGTGGATATAAGAAAAAGTGCCATGGGTATGGAGAGAATGGGGAAAGGCTATATATTTCAAGAAAGAATATTGTTTACAAGGAGTGTTAATAGGTTCCAGGGGAAATGTTAATTTTTTTTTCCTAGGCTGAAATAGCTACTGTAAGTTTTTAATGGTTAATCATTCATTCTTGAATTTTTATATTAAGCATTTCATATTACTTTATTGACTTAACTTTTATGCTCTTCTTCATTTTGACAGTAAAGAATGACCAGGCAATACTCTTTGAAAATTGGAGGCCATTTGCAGCTGCTCTCTGCTGAGAGAAGTGAATAATAGGGTGCCCTCAAGGAATTTCAAAGGTATCACTCAACAGAAACTTTTGTGTCTGAAGAAAACTAGACCATTTTATCATGGTAGGCATGCTGATATGTTTGCTTTAATAAAATGCCATATTTCTGCCTTTAATCTCTTGTCAAACAGCTATTAAAACCCCAAAGTATATGCGGCACATGTAAACACTTTGCTGTTTTCTGAAGTAGCCACAGAACGTACCAATAAAGGCAGCAATTTGTGTTTGGTGAGCAAGCTATAATAATTTTCTTGAGTAATGGAAAGAAATCAGAATCCTTTCCCCCTCCCCACGTCAGGCCCAAAAGCCAGTTTGATTTAATTCAGTGATCCATGCAATTAAATGAGGGGGTGATGATACAATGTGCACCTTATGAAAACCTTCCATGAGCTATAAAACAATGACCTTAAGAAATACTGCTTAGTTACAGATAGTAGCAGAAAATTGCCATTTACAAAACTAGTGTCAGGAGGTAATCATTTATGAGAGAGCCTGTCCTAGGAGGCCCCTTGTTTCTGTACTGGGCCTCGGTGTTTTGATACTGCTGCAATTTCTTCTTTTCCTTTTCTCTTGCAAGGAGGAAACCCACTCCCCATGGGTCCTGCCCTGCTGAGTTTAATGGCAATGTTAACACTGACGTTAGTGAGTTGAAGATTTTCCTCCACCGATTGCCAGTTAAGGATGAGCCTGAAAATGATCCTTATGACTAATAGAGCAAATTACTTTTGACTATATAAAATTACTTATGGCTAATAGAGCAAGGAAGCTCTTTTTGTTTGGGGAGGCAGGCAGAGGCTGGTTTTGGAAATAAAAGCAGCAGCCATTTGCCTTGAGGCAGAGGCATTCCAGTGGGAGCTATCTGCCATCAGGGCTGAGGGCTAACCTGTTTCCCTTTGACCTTCTCAGAGCTTGTTAACCATCCATACCTGACTTAGGTGGATTTGGTAGGTTTATCCTGAACTTTGATACGGCAGCCTATCAGTTTTGTGATCATACTCTATCCTTTCAACAGTCTGACAAGCTACATCTTTTTTTTCCCTGTGCCATTTCCCCTGTGTCTTTCTGCTTAACTTCTTTTTGCCTTATTTTATAATCATGAGCAAAAAGTTCTAGATAGCAGAGGTTTTTTTCCTGGTTTACAATATAAGAAGATGAGACAGGCCGTTTGTCCATTTACTTCAGTATGGTATGGGGCATGTAGCACTTTCTAGATTTTATAGAACATCAACAAGTTCATCTTGTTGATCTGCCTGAAATTGCTGCAGGTATTTTGCAATAACTGGAAGAGTTCAGGTGTCCTACCTTGTGTTCAATTAAATTGACAGGAAATAAAGAGGTGTCTGTTTCCAGTCCTTAATTGTGGTGCCAGAGATTAATTTTGAAATTTTTGCATCCATATCATGGATTTATCTCTCTGGTTATACATTTCTCTTCACCCTGTTGCTCAAAAACAGAATCCTGAATGTAAAAAACCAAAGAGGTAAAACTAGAGAAAAATGTGCTCAGTTGATAAGAACTAATCTGTGTGGAACTTCAAGAGCCCAGAACCTCTAAATAGTTAGGGAAGAAGACTGCTGTGGAGCCTGAAAAATGACATGGATGATGGAGCTTCAGGAGTATTGGATTGGGAAACTTTTGGTTTAGAATCGAGTGTCAACTTGGGAAGTTTAAGACCCATGGACTTCAACTCCCAGAATTTCAGTCAGCAATGCTAGCTGGGAATTTTGGGAGTTGAAGTCCATGAGTCTTAAACTTCCCAAGATTGCACATCCTTGGAATGTAAAAATGTGATAAGATTTTTCCTCTATTGCTTTAATTTTTGTAATGAATTTTTTTGAGAATTTGCCATGATTTGCCCATATCCCAGTAACTTCTTGCTGTTCTTATCTGACACTGACTCTTCCATGGGAAGAACTTTCCCATTAGCTTTGTCTTGAGAGCCACATAAATTCCCTTCCCAGTAGGTCTTATAGATCATCATTCTGTGGCAGCTCCCACTTTATGGAACCAGCTTCCCTGGGGCTCCGGTTGGCCCTGATCTTCGCACCTTCTGCCATGATCTAAAGACCTGGTTATTTGTGCAGTCCGGGCTGTGCTGACCTCCTGGGGAGGGGTTTGACGTCGTTTTAAACTGTGGGGTTTTAATTGGATTTGACTTGTCTGGTTTAATATGGTTTTAGGTAAATAATTTATTGTGTGATTTTAGTTGTTAGCTGCCCGAGTCCTTTTGGAGAGGGGCATACAAGTCAAATCAATCAATCAATCAATAATAAATCATCCATATGTAACATGGCAGTAGATCAGTTCACATTTGAGTTGTGAAACTGCAATAATTTTGTACAGATCTTCAAGTTCTTCATAAACCAAGTCATACATTTTCCCCATGAATTTTTCCCTTTCCTACCTGCCAATTATCCTATGAAAGGAAAAGATTGACCTTAAGCAACAATTTCTATTCTGTTACATTTAATTTTCCTGTGGAAGCAAACGGGGAAAAAATTCTGTCATTATTTCTGTGTTCATGTATATTACAGTCTTTGTATTCTGTAAGTTGTGAAGTTTCCAGTTCTCATTGTAAAATAATGATAAATTTGATTTATGTCTTATCTTTTAGCAGAACTTTTAGTATGAAAATCAAAGCAGGAATGCTGCTCTCATCTGAATGTTTTGAAAGAAACACTTTGGTGTGGCACTTTGCTTTGAAGAGGAGTTTCAGCAGAAGTTTCACTGAGTTCAAAACCCTTTGAAGCTTCCTATACATTATTTTTATAATACAATATAAATTTCATAATATAAACTTGTAGCCATAAAGCTACAGCTACAGTTAAACCTTTCTGTTATAGTAAATAAATGTATAAACTAAATAGAATCTTGTATAAAAAGAGCAACTTGTCTGGAGGGAGAATTATTAGCACTTTCTGCACCACATCTTGATTCAGCAATTGTTTTAAATATATATTTGGAGACAGGGAAAAGAATCTGTAAAGTAATAGTGAAAAATCTGTGATGTAATCTGTAATCTGTGATGACCCGGGCCGTGGCACAAAGGCAACACAGTCAAATAAGCAATAAGAGTCCCTTAAACTTAATTTTAAGTTTAATCCTCCAACTTTGCCCCCAATGTCCCGGTTACCTTCGGCTGGAGAAAAACTTTCCCAGGAACAGCCTTTAACTGTAGAAAATTCAGTCCACAACAAGGTACACACAAACTGTAACTTAAAATCCAAACAAACCAAACTGAAGCAATTAGTTTGACAGGGCAGAAGAAAGAATTTCAGATTTGAAAGCCCGGCAAAACTCACACAGTTGGGAAGACGCCAGGAACATAGATAAGCCATGACGATACAAGATAAAGTCACATTTGCTCCCAACAACTTGCTGCATGTAGTTTGCCTTTTTAATACACTGTGTTCCCAGCTGAAGCTAATGAAGGAAACCAGGGCCCTTTCCTCCCCTGTAAGCCACACAACCCACGTTGCTCTCTTTTCTGTTCCTCCCTGCGTGCCCTAGGATGAAGAGGGGGTGGGCCCTTTGAATTCCCTATCCCTTGTTCTACCTCTCCCCAGCTCTGCCCAGCTGGACTTTGCCCTTCCCCAGTTTCTTCCCCAGCCAACGAGCCACACTCCCATTTCCTGTCAGCTGTTCGGCTTTCTCCTCCAAGTCAGATTCTGACAGGGGCATGACACAACCTCAAACGATCATATAAATGTAGGCTATGTATACACAATGGAAGAGTCCTCAGGTTTTTTTATAACTAGTTTGCAACATTACAAAGAAATTAGCTTTGTTGGAATTAAATGACTTGAGTTTGGAAATAATTAGGATTGGGATTGCATTGTTTGCACTTCATATCCATACTATCAAGACATGCAGTAGCAATAGCATTTTTCCCCTGGAATGGCTATTTAATTGGTATAATATAGTTTCATTTAATACACCACATATAATATAACTAAATGCAATTATTCATTCACATCAAATGGATTATGTGTGTGTGTGTGTGTGTGTGTGTGTGTCTGTGTGTCTGTGTGTCTGTGTGTGTATGCATGCTTTAACTGGAAATAATTTTACATTTCTTAGTGAAAAGGTGACTACATCATCTAGTTTTAACTAGCAATACGTTCTGGTGTTCATGTAATAATAATTTTCTTTTTTATAGTTCCAACAGTTTTCCATAGAGCAGTATATACAATTGCACCAGAATTTCCACTACATTAAAATTTTTAATGCATGATGCCATATCTAAACTAGTAATGACATTTTTCTGGATCAGTCTTGGGTTGATGAAAAATAACCCTAATGAAATATTACGGGGTTGGAAGAGGCCATAATCTACTCCAACCTCCTACTTTCTTTCTGTTTCTAGCATTGTATCATAGTTTCTTTCTGTTTCTAGCATTGTAGAGAATATCTTTAACTATGTCACTGAAGTTACTGACAAAAATATTGAACAGCATAGGGCCCAAAACATAGTTCTGTGGCTCTCCACTTAAAATGCCCCTTCAAAGAGCACTTTTGGGTGAGATTATTTATCTAGACAAGTATCATCTAGCCCATATTTTACTATTTCATGAAGGAGACTATAATGAGGCATTTTATTGAAAGCTTTATTAAGTTCCATATTGTGCAAGATTTGAACCTGGCTTTAATTCATTCATTGGAAGAAACAAAAGGAAAGGATAAAATGCAGCCTACTTCTGAGGAATGCCTATTCAGTTTTAAAATATTTTAACTGAAATATAAACTGGAACATTAGAAGTCAATTTATATTTCTAAATGAGATTTTCATTATTTTGAGACTTTTCAAAATAAAGAAAAATATTTCTTACCTTAAATAATCTTGTCTAGCAATGAATGAATCAAACTATTTCCAACTTACGTCAGTTATTTATGTATTTAATTATGTCCACCAATTACACTGGTGATTTCTTTTTTCAAAAGTTTGCCCCACAATTGATTTTCCCCAGTATAAATTTGTACAGCCTTTGTAAATGTTAAGCTTTCCTTAACATTTACATTTTTTTCAAGAGAACATTGCAGAATTCTTGAAACCAGAATTGTTAAACCCAATTCTCATTCCTTCATCTTCCTTCATCTTCCTTCATTCCTTCATTTTAAATTTCCCATTTAAATTGGAAACTACTAAAACTGTGCCTTCAAGCTGTTTCTCTTTAAAATCCCAAGACTGCCTTTTTGAGCCCAAACCAAGATGTACTTTCTATATACAGGCCACTCAATTTGAATCAGTTGACTCTCAAATCCCTCAGTCGCCACTTGTTTCTAAAAGAAAAAAAAAACCTTCTCAGATAGAGGTGGCCAATACCTGTTTCCAGTAATTGAAATAGTCATTGCTATAATTTGCTATAATTTTCATTTCCAACCATTCCATGAGTCCAGTAACCAAAATTCTAATTTACCGCCAAAATGACATAATATTACTTTGCTATTGTTGAAACCAACCAAACAGACATGACATTCTTGATCTGAAATGTTAGAGGAGGTCTGAATATCTTAAAGAGGGTCATTCCAGACTAAAATGACCTCAGTAGCAAGGAGAAGTTATGTCCAGTTTTGATACAATTTACTTGGACAGGGGCATTATAGCATTTGTGATCCATGTTCTATTAAAATTGCAACCGGATTACTGCAATGCTTCGTACATGGGGCTGTTCTTGAAGATAATCTTGAAGTTGCAGCTGGTGCTAAAAATTCTCACTTATTAAGCAGGGTTACTAACTGATATCAAATAATGTTGTTTAGTTGCTTGTCTGCTGTTGAGCTAATTGCAGGTATTGAGGTTAGTCTGTAAAGCCATAAAATGCACAGGACCTAGGTATTTCAAAGATTACCTTGTCTTATAGCACACCTACTATGCTAAGATTAACTGGGGAGGCCATGCTTGCAATTCATAAAGCTGTCTCACAAGAACATGGCTAGGAGTAGTGCCTCTTTCACCAGTGTGCAGTGGAATTACTACAACTGGAACTGCTCATCAATTATGAGTCTCTTTTCTGAGGGAATTATATCTGCTCCAACAAGATAAAACTTTTCCAAAAACCAAATTTCCTTTTAATTTGTCTTTTAAAAAACCATTTTCAGATTTTCTTTACAGTTTTATTATTTTGTTTTATCATTAATTGTTTTCCTTGAATAGGTTTTTTTTAGCATTCCTTAAGGAGAAAGAGCAATAGATGAATGAATGAGACAGTGAATGAACGAACAACTAACCAATGGTAAATGCATGCTGTTTGAATGCCATACGTTCCCACCATGAGCTGAATTTGAAATGAGATGTGCTATTTGCGCATCTTGCTAAAAAGGTTACCGCTTCTTCCATATTTTGGTATAAACCCCTGATTGCAGAACAGTAAGCCTAAAGCAGCAATACATTATGATTATGATTATTATTTATTGGACTTGTATGCCGCCCCCTCTCCGTGAGGACTCGGGACGGCTCACAATAAAAACACCAGAACAATAAATATATAAAAATGATTAAATTTAACAAGCCCAATCAATAAAATAGTTAAAAAATACATTAACATACATTAAGCCCCCCCCCCTCAGGAGGTCAGTCCAGCCCAGCCTGTTCAAACAGCCAAGTCTTCAGACCGCGGCAGAAGGAGTAGAGATCAGGGGCCAAATGGAGCTCCAAAGGAAGTTGATTCCACAAGGGGCAAACAGAGTAGGCCCTCCCCTGATGTACCGCCAGCCGACATACATGCTAGTAGGCAGCCTTTATTAGGGCACAGTAGTTCTGCTGCCCTGTTTTTGTAGGGAGGACATGAATGAAGGAATTGCAGGAGATGGAAGCGGTTAAGCACAAATAGCTTAGCATTTCTTAGCTCAGGAAAAAGTAGGGTGTCCTACAAACTTCAAAGGAACCCCATTCTATAGATGGGTGTTTTACATTTGCAATGATTTTATTAACTTCTTACAGTAAGAAGATTCAGTAAAGGACTCTAGGTCACAGCTCAGGGAGTATTGTCTTATGCAGCTCTATCAAAAGAAAAAGCAGGCAATGGCTGTATACTGTCCAAGATCGCCAGTCAATCTCAACACAAAACAAAATTCACTGCTTTAAAAATACATGACTTCCTATGAATTGATATTATAGCTTTCCAGGGACAGAGTTTCTGATAATAGCGAGAAAGAAGTTGGACTCTTTATAAAAGTACACTTGATTATTATGTATTTTGAAAATAGTCAGATGGGAAGAACATTTCTGGGGTCTTTGAAGGTTTTGAAAAAAGAAAACTGGAGTGTCAATCAATGAGGTTGTTTTGCATTTTTCAGGTTTGTGCAGAGTCCTTGCACACAAGGACTTCTGGGGATTGCCTTTAGCTCTTTAGAGATAAAAAAAATGCAATCTCATAAAATGAATGAATCTTTATGGTGACAGTCTCAAAGCACTGCAACCCATGAATCATTTAGTAATGTATTTAGTACATTTTTGGATCCATAGATGGCAAAAAAAAATCACAAAGATTTGCTGCTGAAGCTCAAGGGTCATATATGGTTTTATCTGAATTTTTATATCACAATAGCCCAGAGCATGCAGTTTGAATAATTAGTAATTAATTCAGTAATTTTCTTGACTAGGAATTTGTACCCAGGTACTGTATATGAGCTCTTAATCTGTATTTTAACTTTTGGGCCACCTTGGCTGTAGCCAAAATTCTATGAGACTTTATAAGAGAGTTTTCAGCATGATGTTGAAATATATTTTTAAAAATTAGAACAGCTTATATAAACAGGAAGATTATGCCAGTATTTTTAACATCATCAAAGAACCACATCTACCTACCCCAGGTCCTTGGGAAAGATTTGATAGGCAGACAAAAATGCCAAAACTAAACATCTGGCTGACTGTGTGATCAACCATAATAATAACAAGAATCTCCAACAAAGTTACTACCTAACCTTGAACTGGTTGTGGGCCTTGTGTGCTCCTACGGAAGATGAGAACTGTGTCAGAGATTCACCATACTGGAGAGGTCTTATCAGAAGAGCCAGAAAAAAGCATGTCTCTCCCATAAAAAAATATGGTGATACATAACTTAAAGACTTGCTTGATCATTGTTTGGGTCAACAGGGACTATACTAGCTGTTGGAGTTTCTGAACATTGGGTGACAGGTGGGTTACAAGTCTCAGGCCTCTTGGCTGAGCAATCAGGATCAGCATCTGCAAAACTACTGGAAGAAAAGTTGCTTACCTGTCACATATTTACAAAGATTGAAAATAAAAAAAAATATTGATTTGTTTCCTTGCTATTACAAGTACAGTGAGAGTATGATACCTGAAAAAAATGCATCCGTTCTGGAAAGAACAACATTGAATCATGTCCTTCATCTTGACAGCAATGTTGACACACTCTATTTACCAAGAAGCATAGGTAGGTGTAGAAAGTTGCATGTATACTTGATAGTTGAAGAAGAAAAAAGGGCTTTAGAAGAATATCTGAAGGACAGTGAAGAAGATGCACTAAAGTTAGTACACCATGAAAGCTTACTGATTGAAAGAGACTAGCGATATAAAAAGACCAAATGAAGAGAATGACAAGTATTATCTGGCTAAATGGTTAAAGAAAAAGACCTAGCAAGCAAAGTAAATAACCTGGCAATGGCTAAGACCAGGAAAGTAGAAGAAAGAGACTGAGGACTGTACAAGACTAGTCCTTAATAAATGCATATAAAGTCAGAATTGAGAAGATAGCAACAGACAACAAATGCCATCTGGGTAAAAAAGCTGAGGAAACAGTGGACCATCAAGTTAGCTGCTCAAGAATGGACTGATTACAAACAATGGCATCACTGTGGGAAATGAAAGCAATAAAAGCAAGTTAGTACCAAAAGTATCAGGCACAATCCTAAAACACCTGGTGTACCACTTGAACAGCATTGGCATTGACAAAAATCACCATCAGTCAATTGCAAAAGAGAGCTTTACTTGGAACAGCTTATATCCCGTGACAATACCTTTAATATTATCAATCAATAACATCTGCCTATCCTAGGTCCTTGGGATGGACTTGATAGGTGGACAAAAATAGAAAATCCAGTCCAAACATTTGACCAATCATAATAATAATAACTGGAAAGTGCATAGTTTTGAAGTAAAAAAAAGAATCATTTTAAACTATTTAAGGTGACTTTGGAAATGTGTATATCAATTGGCAGGCATTTACAATAATACCTTTTTGCCCTTTCTGAACTTTATGGCTGGATGCCCACGTGAATGCATTATCTCTTCTAAAATATGTTGTGGTTTTTAAACCTCTTATCAGATTTAGCAAAATGAAATTAGTCTAGAATGAAATAAGGCAGGAAGAAAATCAACTCCTTGAAAATCAATGAATCTGCTGTATTAACTCAAGTGCAAAGGTTACAGTGGAGGAGATGTTCAGTTACTAATCTCAGGGGGCAAATTTGACTTTTCCTAATTATAGTCAAAGTAGGTTTTACTCAACTCATGCAGTTTTGCATTCCATAGAGAAAAGCCAGATTTGTAATAGGAAACATTTTTTTTATATTCCTTGTTAATATAGTCACAACCTATCATACATTTCACATGTTCCTGGGCAATTAAAATGCTACCCATCTCTAAGCAGGGTGATCAGGGCAAATGATCCATTATGAATTTCACAAGTTATGCATCAGCAAAGCTGTTGTGAATAAATTTATTGTAAATTACACTCTATCTGTGTAATAAACTTCTTGGTTCTGTTCACAAAATGTGAACAACTCAGTCATTCCTTCCCTCAATCAATAATAGTTCATTTAATGTAGGACACATTGTGTAGGAGATGGTCCGGTTGATCCCAAGGGTGGAGTCAAACATATCATGAGTTTGGTGTCACTGCGCCATATGAGATCTAAATTGTTGAATGTAGAAGTCTTCACTCAGGTCGGCATTTACAGGCGGGAGCGGCTGATTGGCTGAGCCGTTTGACAGCTCCCTATAAAAGGAGGGAGTCAGCTGGCTCCCTCTCAGCTGTTACGCGGGCTGTCAGCCAGCCGCGGCTTGTGTTCCTGAAGAAAATAAAGCGTTCCCGTTTAAGAGCAGCTCCGCCTCCGCCTCTTTCCTTCTCAGCGCCAATTATAAAACTGGCGGCAAGGTGGGATACTGACAGCCAAGCAGGCGTCGCGAAGAAGGAGGACAGCGCAGCCGAAAACACCATTCAAAGAGCCGACTGGACAAGCTGCGAGATGACAGCACCTCCGAACTTCCGCCTTTCCGGCCATCGGCAGAGACATGGACTTCATACATCAACAGGTTTGAATGCATCATGGACGCGAACCTGTCAGACATTCCCTCTAACAGGAAAAAGGCTTATTTCCTGAGTTTCTGCGGAGCCACCGTTTTTGACACAGCTACTGCAATGCTAGCACCCCAGACTGTCAAGGCTGTTTCCTGGGAAGAGCTACAAGAAGTCCTGGGCAACCATTATGCCCCAAAGCCATCACGTATCGCCTGCCGCCATGCCTTCCGTCAAAGAACCCAAGCGGAAAACGAATCTGTCAGTGAGTATGTGGCAGCTCTCCGTTCAGCTGCCCTTCACTGTGGTTTCCGTGATCAACTAGATGACATGCTGCTTGACCAGCTCGTCTGCGGGTAAGAGACCTCGTCTACAAAGGAGACTATTGGCTAAAGCAGACCTCACCTTGAAACAAGGTATAGAGGAAGCTCGAGCAGCTGAACTGTCAAGCGTGTCTGCAGCTGCCATACAGAAGTCAATCAACGTCCCAGGAAGCAAACCTAGCACTGCTATCAACTACTGAAGCCGCTGCCTATGAGGATGAATACTTGGAGGAAGAGGAAGAGGTCAATCGCCTCAGAGCCCCTCGTCCATTCCAAAAGAAAAAACCATCTTTTCAGCAAATGATCTGTCTCAGTTGTGGAGGAAATCATTCAAGAACCACCTGCCGGTTCAGAAACGCAATTTGCCTCAATTGCCAAAAGAAGGGTCATCTGGCAAGAATCTGCCAATCACCAAGAAGCTCAAACCAACCTAGGCAAACATTAAACCTAGCAAAAACCTTAAAAACAAGGAGGAATGCTATACTATTAACGAGGCATTCCAAAGAGCTGAGTCACTACCCCTCTTTTTATTAATAAAATTAATGTTGATCTCCTCCTAGAAGGCAATCCCTGCCAGATGGAAGTGGACACAGGATCATCCCTCTCACTCATCTCGTGGAAGACCCTGAACAACTTGCTGCCTTCCTTCAAACAGAAACAACTGCAACCCTGCAACCTGACCCTGAAGGACTACCAAGGACAACCCATTCCTCCTCGGAACAGGCAAGTTCCACATCAAATTTAACAAATTTCAGGGCCACCTTCCTCTAGTCATAGTGCAAGGCAGCCTGCCCAGTTTACTGGGTCTGGACTGGTTCCATTCTCTGGGTCTTCATATCTCCGAATTAACGCAGTTACTCCTCTCACTGTACAGAGCCTTCTAAATGACTTTGCTGAAGTTTTTGATGGGAAGTTAGGGTGTTACAAGGGCACCCCTATCTCCCTCAATTTAGATCCAAATGTAGCTCCAATACGCCTCAAGCCACGCAGAGTGCCCCTAGCCTTACGTCCCAAAGTGGATGCCCAGCTTGACAAATTAATTTCTCAGGGGTTTTGGAACCTGTTGATTTTTCCAAATGGGAAACCCCATTGTGACACCCCTTAAACGTGATGGCTCTTTGAGGATCTGCTCAGACTACAAGTCCACAATTAACAAGGGCTCCAGCCTAATGCTTACCCTGTCCCCATAATACAGCATTTGCTTCATTCCTTGGGGAAGAGTTCAATCTTCACCAAGCTGGACATGACCCAGGCATACCAGCAATTCCCTGTTGATAATGCAACTGCTGAAGCTCAAACTATTATTACACACAGGGCTTTCAAATGCAAACGTTTACAATTTGGTGTCAGCGTGGCCCTGGTATTTTCCAATCTATTATGGAACGTTTGCTTTACAATATCAAGGGTGTAGTCCCTTACTTGATGACATCCTTATTGCTGCTGACAACCCTCAGCAGCACTTAACAAGACTTCGCCAAGTTCTCAAGTGTTTTCAGCAAGCTGGGCTGAAACTCAACAGAGACAAATGCATTTTTGCTGCCCCTCACGTTGATTTTTTGGGTTACCACATAGACTCCAAAGGAATCCACCCTATAGAGTCCAAAATCCGTGCAATTCAAGATGCCCCTGTGCCTCATAACAAAACTGAGTTACAAGCCTTTTGGGACTTTTGAACTTTTATAGCTCTTTTCTTCCCCACAAAGCCACTGTTGCTGAACCTTTGCACAGACTGTTGGACTCCAAAGCCACTTGGAACTGGGGACCTCAGGAACAGGCCTCTTTCAAGGCTGTCAAATCCTTGCTAACCTCATCTAATGTCCTTATGCAATTCAGTGAATCACTCCCTCTTGTTTTGGTTTGTGATGCTTCTCCTTATGGGATTGGGGCAGTACTGGGTCACAGGTTACCTAATGGCCAAGAGGCTCCAATTGCTTATTTTTCCAGGACTCTTTCAAAATCTGAGCAACTACAGCCAGATTGATAAAGAGGCTTTGGCAGCAGTGGCCTCTGTTAAAAATTTCATGAGTATCTCTATGGGCACCAATTTGAACTAGTGACTGATCACCAACCTTTACTTGGTATCCTAGCAGGTGACAAGCCTAGCCCTCAAATACTTTCCCCCAGAATGACTCGCTGGTCTCTTTTTTTGGCTGCATACTCCTACAAACTTTCTTACAGGCCAGGTAAAGATGTTGCCCATGCTGATGCCTTAAGCAGATGCCCCTTGCCTGTTTTTGTTTCTGACCCTGCCCCTTCTCTGTCTGTTTTCCTCCTTGAAGACCTTCAATTGCCTCTTACTGCTCATGACATTGCCTATGCTTCCTCTAAGGATACCCAGGTTTCTCAGGTTATGGATTGGGTGCAAAGAGGGTGGCCTGGGGCTGTTATCCCTTCTGAGTTCCGCCCCTACAAGTCACGCCAGTCTGAGTTAAGTGTGCTTAAGGGATGTTTATTGTGGGGTCCTCGTGTGGTTGTCCCTCACCTATTACGTGCTAGAATCCTTGACCTGCTCCATGAAGGGCATCCTGGCATCAACAGGATGAAGGCTCTGGCCAGGAGTTACGTCTGGTGGCCAGGACTGGACGAGGCTGTCACCACTAAGGTGCAACACTGCTCCACCTGTCAGCTCTCCAGACCCTCTCCTCCAACCTCCCGCCCGGGAGTGGGAGGACACCAACACCCATGGTCCAGGCTACATATAGACCTGGCAGGCCCATTTCAGGGAAAAACTTCTTGGTACTAGTTGATTCCTTCTCTAAATGGGTGGAACTGGTGCTCCTTAAAACACCACTTCAGAGTCTGTCTGTTTAGCTCTGGACTCCATTTTTCCTCCCACGGTTTCCCTGACACTTTGGTCTCTGATAATGGCCTCAGTTTACCTCTTCCCCTTTCGAACTCTTCCTTGCCCACAGAGGTATCAGGCACGCTTTAATCTCACCTTTTCACCCTTCTTCTAATGGCCTGGCTGAAAGAGCTGTGAGATCTGCCAAGGAAGCTTTGGGTAGGTTAGGGGAAGGGGACTGGCATACCAAGATAGCCAGGTATCTGTTGGCACAGCATACCACCCCTAGCACCACTACCAACCTCTCTCCAGCTGAACTCCTTATGGGGAGGAAGCTACATAACTCTAGACCGCCTGCACCCCATGTATACCCCAGGGCACCCCTAGACTCTTCCAGCAAAACAAGGGGTTTTTGTCCTGGTGATCCAGTCTATGCCCGAAATTATGCAGGGGCTCCCTTGTGGCTCCCTGGGTGGGTAGAACAGCAGACAGGCCCTAAATCATACAGAATAAGGCTAGGGATGGGAGACTATGGCGCAGGCATGTGGACCAACTAAGAAGTCGTTGGAGTACTCCTACAGGTCCTGCCCAGTCGGAGCCAGAAACAGAAGAAAGGGGAGAGGATGGACTTACTAACTTACAAAAAGCGACTCCCGAACAGCGGTTTCTGGAAGACTCACCTGACTCAGCAACAACTGAAGCACCCTCTCCAGCCTCCAGCCATCTACCGCAGCCCACGAGAGAAAAGAAGGCAGCGACGCCCAGGAAGAAGCCACCGAGCCGAGTGCTGCTCCTGTCTTGCCAAGACATTTGGCTCGGAATAAGCGGCGACCTGCCTATCTCGACGACTACGCCTGCGCGGTCTAGGGGGAAGGAGTGTTGAATGTAGAAGTCTTCACTCAGGTCGGCATTTACAGCGGGAGCCGGCGAGCGCTGATTAGCTGAGCCGTTGACAGCTCCCTATAAAGGAGCTGTCAAACGGAGTCAGCTGGCTCTCTCAGCTGTTACGCGGGCTGTCAGCCAGCCGCGGCTTGTGTTCCTGAAGAAAATAAAGCGTTCCCGTTTAAAGAGCAGCTCCGCCTCCGCCTCTTTCCTTCTCAGCGCGCCAATTATAAAATAAATCTAGCCTTGAAGCCTGTTAATTGCACCTGGTGCCAATTTGCCTTGACCATTAGTAGATCAGATTTTTGTGTACAGGTTGCAAGGAATAAACTTATAATAGTGCTTTTGAAGCCTATCCTGGGTTCTGATTTCTTGTGCCTGACATATACAGTATGAAGGAGATAGGGTGTTTTTTAGCCTTCCTAATGTAATAAACAACAGTGGGAAGGTCTCATTTCATTCACTGTCCTATTTTTTATTTATTTAATTAAAATAAGTTTCTTTTCCCTTTCAAGATGGGGATGGAGACCTTTTGATAGGGCAGTGGGATTTGGTACTTCTGTGAACAGAGTTTTGGGGGATGGGGTTATCTACTCCTATTCCTTTGTGCTTTTTCAAATCTTTGGCCATTATGATAAGAGACCTTGATGTAAATGTGAGAATACAACAAATTTCCACCTCAGTCTGTGTTCTTTTATCTTCCCTATTATACTATTGGTGTTAGAAAGATACAATATGATACACATCATCTGATTTCTTATTATTTGTGAATAGAAGTTTTAGATCCTTGGGGAATGTTAACAGCACAGCTTTTCCTTAATCTTTGCTAGGTTTGACCCAATATAGTCCTCGGGTTATGATGGCAATTGAGGCTGGAATTTGCATTTCTAAATGATGCATTTATAAAGCACAATGTCATGTGACCACATGACAAGTGGATGCTACTGAGTCAGGGCCATGGGTAGGCTGGCACTGAGTGGGATGCTACTGAGCATGGGTAGATGGTAAGGTGCTATGGAATATGAGATCTCTGGGAGCAAAAGTGGCAGAAATGAGGGAGGGAAGTAACTTGCAATTTTTCTTGCTGACTTCTGCATTGACTTTCCTGTGGGAAGCCAGCAAATGACAATCACATGACTGTGGCTCACTGCAATGTTATACTCACAAACTGGGTACCTGATTACCCGGATCATGATCATGCGACCATGAGGATACTCTGGTGGTCAGAACTCTGAGGACAAGTTATCAGTTCCTCACATTTGGTGCCATTGTAACTCTGAACAGTCACTAAACGAGTGGTCATAACTCCCAACTAGCCAAACCTGTCACTCGAGGCAAAGGGAAAGATGGTGTTGCTGGCTTCAATTTCACAAACAACCAGTTGATATTCATAGGTTTCCACATGGATTACATGATTATGTAGAAATTTATAATGGCAAATCCTAAGATTGCTGAGCACCATATACATTACCATATACATTTAAATTCAGGACATTTATGCAACAGAGCTTCTGCATAAACATATAATTTAATTGCTTCTTAGTTCTTTTTAAAGATGTCATGCTGAAAATACTTTCCCTCTAATACCTGGAACTTGAGCAATTCCTTTTTAGTCATCATGAAAACATACTGTACAGGAAATAGTACGGAGGTTACAAAAGGATCTTACCTGAAGGTGCTGAAGTGCCTAGAAATGCCTCTGCATGAGAATTTGTAATGCAAACCTATCAAATGAAGTAAAGTGAATTTGAAAGGAGAAACAGGACCTTTCACTTAAATAAAAAAAATGACCTTGCTTGTTGTGGTTTATGATGATTTTAATCCAACACATTAATTCCATTAATGTAATTCTGAAGGTTTGTAGGAAGAGACCAACTAATTTCGAATCATCCACAGACTTCTTCAGTGTGCCAAGATGCAGGTTTAATGGCTTATGGCAATAGTACATAATTTAATAAATTGAAATGCATGCCACTCATAGTGATATCTAGGCAAAACATTGTTCTACTTCATTTCTATGGGAAAAGTTTAATAGAAGTGTTCCTTCTTTTCTTTGCTAGCCTAAGGATCAGGAAAGGGTATTGGAAAAAGAACTTAAAGTGTTCTTAAAGACCAGTAATTCACTGGTCTGTGAAATAATCTATATTATAATATGGAATACATCGCAACATTATCACATGTTTAAAGAAAGCCAGCTTTTTTAGAAGATATATTTATAAAACTACTTAGAGGTATTTGTTGCAGGAAACAGAAAAGATCTAGTAATGTATCTTGCAATGATACAAACACCCTTTTAATCTTCTGGGAAGAGCAGTAATTATTCAGTTTAAATTTTAAACCCACATCATTGAAACCAAGAGATAGTGTGTGACTTTTATGAATAAGTATGGGCATTCTGAGCAACATTGATTACCTCAAATTAATTTCTTATTAATTAATTAATTAATTCCCTTTCCTAAGAGGTCTGCAGAGGTGCATAAGCGCATCAAAGTGCCTACTGTCCCTGTCCTATTGTTTCTTTTATTTTCTTATATGTATCCATGTATTTATAACTATGTTTATACTTATACCTATTATCTTGTAAGCAATTGACTAATCCAATAAAATAAATAAATAAACAAATAATTCAAGAAAGAGTTCTGTGAGATATTATCTTATTTGAAAGACAGCCAGTCTGGTCTATCAGCTAAAATGTAAAGGCTGTATATGGAAAATGTATGCTGATAATTTTCTTCCATGCATCTAGAAATCACAAGGACTTGCTTAATACAACAGTGGCATATCAACTAAACATGTACAATTGAATTTTTTAAAAACAGCTGTTCCAGCATAGCTACTGTTGATGTATTGAACAGGAATTCTTTCTGCAAAAATGATCAGTTTAAGGAATGTAAACCCAAGCCTATATTCTTTCTTTCTTTCTTTAAAGGAATTTTATGGCCGCCTATCTCATATGATGATTCTAGGCTGCTAGAGTTATAACAGGAAAGAAACATAGTTGAAACAAAATAACTCTTTCTCCCCAGCTACCTGACCAATCATTGTCATAGCTAACCCCTCCCCCACCCCAATCCTACCCCAATACATTAAGGGAAGACCTGGAAAACTAAAAGAATAGGGTTCCCTTGGAACACAGGTGGGAGGCTTTTGCAAAGGGCTGGGGCAGCATAATTGTATGTTTCAGGTATTTTTTTTAAATATTTCTTTTGTTACTGAAATAAAAAGGGGGAAAAAAGGATCCACGTTATATAGTGACAGCAGAATATAACAAACAGCAATAACAACTAAACCTAAATAAAAACATTATGGATAAACTTTTTTCCTTCGATCAAATTGTTTGATTTGGTTTTCCCCAACTGTTGACCATACTGTAGCTTAAATATTTACATTTTGAACATTGAAGATATTTTCCAGAGATAAATCATTTGGCTTGCTTGTATTTCATCTGTTGGGGGCCTGAAAAATTGGCTGTTACACAATACATGGCTGAAAAATTGAACATAGATAATTCTATGTTCAATTTTTCAGCCATGTATTGTATTTTTCAGCCATGTATTGAGCTATAGATTATGTAGGCTTATTGTAATTTATATATTTTGTTTTTCAAATTCTGGATATCATTATCTTGTTTAAAATGACATCTCTGAGGTGTAAGGTCAAGGATTCTCAGATTTGATCCTGATCCCAGTTGAGAAGATATATAATGACAGGAAATGTGGTACAGTGAAAGCATACACAAATTGTCATTGATAGAATCAATATGATTGGATGAGAGAAACACTTATTTAACATCAAAAAACACTAATTCATTGGTCATTATCTACATCATCTTCATCGTCATAATCTAAACAGTATTGGTATCTTTTAATAATTTCTGACCCCAAACATCTCCAGCTATTTTTTTGCAAATCTTCTCTAATTACCAATATATAAAGAATAATATATTCTTTAAGATAAAATCTCCAAGATAGGAATAACTTCCTACTTAATGATTAATTTTTAGTTCTAAAAAGAAAAAAAAATCAAAATTAATACTATAGCAAAGCATTATTGTAAATGTCTGTTATTCATGCTTAATCCCCATTTTACAGAAGATGACAATGCATTGGATCTTTTTTAAATTTAAAATTATTGGTTACTCATATTCAAATAAATACCTAGAAACTTATAATGTTAAGAAGTATTAGTTTTCATTGATACGAAGTGGATTCCTAATATTGAATGCAGTATAAAAATGCATTGTAGTAGCATCAGGCAATAAAAAAGAAATCTATAGCAACACACATGTGCAAAGATCTCATAAATATGAAAATCCCAGAGACTTTCTAGAAAATATTTGATAGATGGGTATTTTGAATGAATATCTGTAGTTGCTTTTTAACCCTCATAATCATGAATACTGAACACCCAAAACTTCTTTTTCAGGAGCACAACTTATCTACCAGTATCTGTAAACTTTTTAGCCAGACAAACTTATTACTTCATATACTGTACTATACACTGCTGCAGAAAAAGTGAAAGACGTTTCAAAATGGTTATGTATAGTAGAACTTCTTAATGTGGAGACTTTCAGATGTGCATCTCATGGGTTGTACACAAGAAATTGATGAAAACTGATACAGAGAATGTGATTATACCCAGCTATTTCCCTTTTGGCTTACACTGATACCTTGGTACTCATCATTAATTGACTCCAGGAGGCGTGATGAGTCCCAAAAATATGAGTACCAAACAAAATTTTCCTATAATAAATAATGTAGTGAGTCACAAGGCAGCCAATATCAACAAGTTCTAGCTTGTCCATCAATTATCAAACAAACAATGAGTACCAGGACAAAATTTTCACATCAAAATACGTTGAGTTTCAAAGCAGTTGAGTACCAAGGTGCCACTGTAGTTGTAATGTATTTAATATGCATCATCCTATTTTGCCATCCTATTAAGATATATATATATATATATATATATATATATATATATATATATATTCTCATTTATACCTATTCTGAGATAAATACAAGGCCTCTAATGTGAGATCCACTGGCATTGCAAGGGGAGGCAAATGACAACATGTACAGCATGATGACACTGTGCAAATGATATGATTTACACACTTGTATTCAGGAGTGGGCTTCAACATTTTTAGCAATGGGTTGCTGGGTGGGCATGGCCATGGTGGGCATGGCCTAGTTGGCCTCCTACACCACAGTGGGGGGGGGAGCATTTTCGCCCTCCCTGTTCTCTGGAGGCTTTCCTTGAGGCTCTCTGGAAGCTGGAAATGGGTCTGATTCTAGCCTTCCTGAACTGAGCCTGTTTTTCACTCTCCCCGATCCTCCATGTGTGCCCTGCACTTATTTGCATTAAAAACAGGCCACATGGGGACTCCTGGGAGGGGCGGGGGGGTGGGAGGGGCCAGCCAGGAGTGGGATTTGGGGTTCTTGAACTATGCAGAATCTTAGCTAGGGTTTTCCTGAACCCCTGAACCCCCAGCATCTTGTATTGGATGTTACAAGTGTGTAGATCAAATTGTATAGTTGTAGCATCTGCATGATGATGGCATGAAAGTCATCAAATTAATATAATCATGGTTTGTAATGGAAGCCTATGGGTTTCCACAAAAATAATATAATTTGCATCGATCTGTTTCCTTCCTTTTTCTAAATTTCCCCTATCTTAAACCTATCTCAGCCAATGTTTATTGAACTCCATGAGTCGTCAAGGCACTATTTGTAAGTGGAATTTAACTGTATGTGAGCTGTACAAATGTAATAATATTAGCCAACTCTTGTTTAATTTTGAAAGCTCCATTCTTGACACTACAGCTCATAACAGATAGTTCAGGCTGAATTATCCATTATTGTTCCCAAAGTCTACAATTAAACTATCGATCAAAGCTGGCAGAGAGAAAGAAAAGGCTCAAGCAGCCTGGGTGCTGAGACACAAGTGATTATGTCAGACACATAGCCTTCAGCTAATCCTCTCAGTTACAACTGCATTGGGTAGAATCTTGATTATGTATTGCGCTTATGCAGCTTTAATAGGATGGGTCTCATGAAATTTGCAGCTTCCTGTTTTGCCCAGGAATATTGGGAGCTTAACGGGTTCAGTTCCATAGGGAATCAGCACTGGCTCGTCGACTTCTTCAGACACAGCAAAATGCATCTTTTCTGGGGAATTCCACAATAAAATGACTGTTATTTATCATTACAAACCTCTTTATCATTTAGTCAATAAAAGGCCTCTCTCCCTCACTTTTTTTTTCCTGTGGTGTGCTCAGAGTCAGAAATCTGTATTAGTCTCTACTGGCCTCAAGGCAGGAGATGTCAAAAGCTAAATCATGATCTGCCCTGGCTTTCTGGCTAAATTGTGTATGAAGGCCTCAGGCAAAAAGGTGCACATGCTCATTATTTGAAACAGAATGATTTCAACCCCCCTTCTTTTTTCTTCCCTTTTTTCCTTTTTTTAAAAAAAGATATTGAGACATATATGGTAACAAGAATATAGTATATGTGCTCCTCCAAAGTATCAACCTTTGGAAGAAATAAAAAGCAAAACAACAGCCCAACCTGGGATAAATGCACAACTCTGTGTATTTTTCAAATGGCAAAAGAGAAAAGGGAGTATCAGGAAATGGTCTCCTTTAACCTTTCCAGATATGCAGAGTGTATATACTTGGAATATCTAGGGGAAAATGCTGTGAACGTATCATTTACACCTATGGTGAAAAATCAGTGCACCCCATAAACCTGGGGTTGCAGTTTTCCTGCAGCTATTTTATTCCCATTGCTGGGAAAACTCCAACACCAAAGTTGCAAATGTTGTTAGAGGTTAAGCACAGTTTTCCCTGTAGCTGAGTGTTCTCACATTCATTGCTCATTTGTTCTATAAGATGACTATTGTTCACTTGTCACAGGCATATGATTGGACAGCATCAGTTGCATCAGTGGTGACGTAATTCAGTCTTTCATCATTTCTCCCTCTACCCAGTATATTTACTTCAGTAGGATATTTCTTTGCATTTTATTTTCTTTGATTTGGTTTTCCATTTGATGTTTTTGTTTTACTTTTCAGTTCTAGCTCTAAACTGCCTATGGACAATGGTAGGATACTGATCTCAAGGTCAGTTAATCTTTTGTCATGTCAGTGTGATCACTTAGATTCTTCTCATAGAGTTCTCTCCCTCTCTTTCCTTTTGCATAATCTTAGCCCAAACTCAGGCCTATTGCTTTGCTTTTCTGGGACATTTTATTTGAACGCATACTACACACATGTTGTACATATGGTACATACATACATATATACATGCATATAGTACATACATACATTGTATACTGGGAGAAAGATTCTTCATAGTACTGAACCACATTGAGGCATATCTTTGCTTCTGTGGTGGGATTCAAATATTTTTACTGCCAGTTCTGTGGGAGTGGCTTGGTGGGCGTGGCAGGGGAAGGAATACTGTAAAATCTCCAGTCAGAGGTGGTATTTGCTGGTTCTCTGAACTACTCAAAATTTCTGCTACTGGTTCTCCAGAATTGGTCAGAACCTGCTGAATGCCACTTCTGCTTTGCTTGCCTCAAATATTTATTTTGTAATAATTTGCAGGGATTTCTTCTATTAACAGTTGATTCTAAAAAGCTGTTTCCTATTCATGTAAACTCTGAAGATAAATAGTCTATACTATTTAAATGACAAACAACTGTAATTACCACATAAGCACCCTTTATAAGAGACTCCTTTACTATGGTTGAGGGGACAAGCTTCCCAATTTGAAAGAATCAGCTCTGAGTAGTGCTAGAGGATGGGAAATGCATTGTTTTGGAGCCAAATGTATTTTGTCTGCATAGAAATAATTTAAAGAACAACTATACACCAGAATCAGTTATATCTAACTGAAAGTCTACAATAAATTATCAAAAAGTTGTGCTCTATCTTATATGATAAGATCTTATAAGACATTCCCCTCCCATCAACCTTGTATATTGAGAAAAGTTGTGTCTGTGTTTAGTTAATTTTTGCAGACTAAAAGAGCTATGCTTGGTAATTATTCTTCTATCAAAATTATGATTTTAAATATATTTCTAGAGGAAAGCTGCAAATAATATTGTTAACTTAAAAATGGTCTTGCCCTCTTTCACTAAAGTTTTAATATTACCTTCTAATAATGATTTGATGGTTATTATCACTTATCTAATAATGATAATGAAGTGATTTGATGGCTAATTCATGATGTAACAACAAAATATATGTTAACTAGAAAACTCTTGTTTTTGCTCAAATAAAATGGCTAAAAATATAGGGCAGCTAATTAAAATTTATAGAGAGAATATAGGGAAATTGAGGGTGGGATGAACACGTTTCTAATATAAATCACCAGGAGATGGCAGTACTGATGTGCTCCAAGCTCTGACATGTTCTTTAGCATATGTTCTTTCAGTTCAATTAGTAGACAGTTGTTATGAAAAAAGGTTGTACCTTATTGCTGTTGTTTATGATCTGGAAACCTCTAGTGAATACTTCTTACGCTTCAAGCAATGTGGTAATATTGAATTTTTGACTACTGAAGGAATCCAGTCAAAATTTGCTACAAAATTCTGGTTGTTTATGGTGAATATTGTGTTGATGGGAAAGTTGTGTGTCACCGGGCAAAAAATTTATTTAACCATCAAGATAGTAAACTGGAAAGAGTTAATTGGTATAGTTAAGAATGAATTAGGTGACTTTTGACAGCAACTGATGAATTTTCAGGTGAGAAATGTTGATGAATTGATAAAGAATCACTCAGGGAAATTATTGTCAAAATTAGCATTTCATGGGAATGTTTTGGTCACTTTCTTGGTATCTTCAATACCAGAAGGTTTCCACAAGAAAACTAATTGCTATAATGTTTTTGGACACTGTTAGTCTATGGATGTCCTTGAAGCTATCATCAGTATCAGCTCAAAGTGCTTCACTGCAACATTCCCAAGTTTGAAACAATGATTAAGCAGAGTTCAAAAGCAAAATAAAGTGATTTTGCCGCAACTGGGCAATGCTAGGCCTCATATTCCATGACTTACTCCATAGGCAATTATGAAGTTTGATCTCACTGTGTTAACTCATATATCTTTGTAAATATTCGTCTGACTCAAATTTATTTATTTATTTATTTATTTATTTATTTATTTATTTATTTGATTTGTCAATTGCTTACAAGATAATAGATATAAGTATAAACATGAGTAAGAATACAGGAAATAGGTATGAATAAATGGGAACAATAGGACAGGGACGGTAGGCATGATGGTGCACTTAGGCATGATGGTGCCCCTTATGAAATGAATGCCCTAAATGAAAGAACAGTGGAAAGGGTATCAGAATCTGTCTGAAGAGATAAAATATGGAGCTTTTTCACAACAGCTTAGGAAACTTGTCCATCATTGGTAAAAATACTGTAGGAATAGTGGTGAATGGAGAAATAAACAAACAAACAAACAAAAAAACAACCCCTCAAAATTTTCCTGTTTTGTGTATTAACATCCCCTTATTTTAAAAATGTGAATGTAGAGACATACTTTTCATTCAACTTTACGTGTTTATTTGCTCATACAGATTTCTTTTAAGTAAAATGAAAGCCAGATGTTAATATGAAATAACCCATACCACTTTCCTATACTTCACATTTTGTTCAACTTCATCTAGGCTACATTTCTTTAAATTTTAGAAAGGAAAAGCAGAAGTGAAACTAATTTCAACTCAGTTTTTGATTTTTATGAAACTGACAAATATATCAACATCATATTTTAATGACCCCATTAAACTGACAAATATATGAATTAATAAATTTTGTTTACACATATATTTGGGATATTATTCTATTCTATACTTGGATTGAATATATTTACATCTGGAAAATGTAGAGTCAAATTGACGTAGCTTCTCTCCTTACTCCTTTCTCTATTTTAATAAATTTATCTAGACTCATAAAATTACGTCCGGTTACTTGTATCTACTATTCATAAAAGACTCCAGGAATTATGATATTTAGACTTGTATAAGAAGATTTGGGCACAACATGTTAGATTTTAATGAATGTTAGAGGAATGAATGAATGAAATGAAACCACTGATGAGAAATTAATTGCAGCATGGTATTAGCTAGAATCATGAATATAAGGTAGATAGACTCTGCAGGTTTATACCAAGGTCTGTTTTTACAGCTTTTATTACTATTGCTGTACTGCTGATAGAAATGCTCAAACAGATGTCTTGTTTTTGTACTGTATGCAGAAAGTATGTATATAAATCTTCAATGGTAACAAAATGCAGTTTTCCCCCAGTCTGGGATATAATTAAATTCATGACACCAGTTTTAATACCATAGGGTACCTCACAATAAGATATATACAGAGAATGAAGAATACTGTACCAAGATACTATCTTAAGCAATCTTATTACAAACTATTTCAGCTTAAGGTTACTATCCATTTAATTTTTTGTATGTATAATATAATGTAATATTTTTTTTCAAAGGATGACATCAATTCCACAGTAAAGGGATTACTGTATATGCTTTATGAAAGAAGCAGTTGCATAGAAAAAATTTCTTTGATATTGCTTCTCATATGCTACTGTATTACTTCCTTGTTTTTTTAATATTAGGATATAATAGTGGATCTTTGCTTTTTTAAAAAGCACCCTAAATTTTACAAAGAGCAGAATTGTTTAGAAATGCTGCCCTTTTCTCATTTCATTTTCTCTCCTTTCTGCTAATTCTTAGCTCTTTTATGCCTCCTTGATACTAGCTTTGTTATATATGCCCCCTCCCTCAATTCCCCCTCTCACAAAAATCTCACAAATAGATATCAGGGTATATCAGGGTAGAGTTAACCAAGAGGTGTTTGTTCAATATTGAATTTTAGAAAAAGCTACCAACTTGTTTCTGAATAGTAGAATCCTGACATAGTTTGACTATTTGTAGTAAAGAGGTATAGAGAGGAAGCAGTAGTATGGATTAGTATGATTGCAATGGAATTTCTAACTGTATTGGCTTATTCCCACATACAAATCATAATTGTACTTTGTTTTCTCTTCAGACACTATATATCATATCATTATATGCTGCATAAAGCGATGCACCTTTAAATATAAGTTGAGGAGTTGCTTTTGAATTGCAGACCTGATGCATTGATACAAGGATTACCTGTACTTTGGATCAGGTAGCTCTTGACTTATGACCACAGTTGAGGCCAAAATTTCTGTTGTTCAGCGAGACATTTGTTAAGTGAGTTTTACCCCATTTTACACCTTTTTAGCTTCAGTTGTTAAGCGAATCACTGCACTTGGTAAATTAGTTAAGTGAATCTGGCTTCCCGGTTGATTTTGCTTTTAGAAGGTTGCAAAGGTGACCTTCTGCAATGGTTATAAATATGAACCAGTTGCCAAACATCTGAATTTTGCTCACATGATCATGGGGATATTGCAAAGGTCGTAACTATGAAAAAGGGCCCCTTTGTGAAAACAAGTCCCTTTTTTAGTGCTGTTGTAATTTTGAATGGTCACTAAATGAACTATTGTAAGCCAAGGACTACCTGTACCAAAGTATCTGCAGAGTATAGCAGCTTTTGCAACATTTCTGATTCACAGATACAGAACATAAAAGCAGGGTTTTTTTTGTTGCTTTTGCTTTTTTTCCACAGTGGACATTGACTTAAGTCTCTTAGGTGATGAGCAGGATAGAAGGATGATAGGTTGATTACCCGTTGTTGTGTTTATTGGGCTGTGCTGATGCATCTTTCACAGTTTTACTATCCTTGTTCCGCTTTGCTGGGAGAACAAGCAAGACCCATAAAGATGACATGTTTGCCATCCTGCTCCCTGATGGGACTTCAATGTATTACCTGGATCTAATTATCTCATCTGCAGCTGACAGAGAGGCTACCACAGAACATTATCCAACACTGGGGGGCTCAGAAAAGCTTCCAATGGGCTGTCTAATATAATGATATATTTTTGAACCTCTTGCTCATTGGATGAACAAGCAGAGGTAAATCATGTATTGACCTTCAAGCATTTATAAACTGTGGAACATCACATTCTCATCAGAGCCATAGGGGCAGTAAACTATAGTTCCTCTGCTGCGAAACATGGTTTTAGTTATGCACTGTGTTACTAAGGTTTGGGCCTAAACAACTATATATCATTTGTGGCACTTGTCGCCTTCTTTATTGAAAGGCAAAACAAAGAGTTGAGGACAAAAATCATTACTACTTTAGCAATTTTTCACAAAATGCTTTTGTTTTGTACTTGACATACAGATGGGACACAATACCATAGTATGAATGATGTATGGCACTCTGACAAATTTAATTTCCTTTATAAAGCAAGGATCAGAAGAGTATACCAATGTGGAGGAACAGATTGCATGGGGGTGCTTTAATATTAGAAGAATGAATAGAATGATAGATAGACAGACATGCAGATATAGATAGATAGATATGCAAGGTTTAATTGACTTATTTCATTGGTCAGTTAAAATTTAGCTGTATATCAGTTGTGCCCAAGTTTATTTAATTTTTACTGCAAATTAATAGCACACAAACGTGGTTTTGTATGTGCTATTTTTCTAGTCTACATTAACAAAGAAAGGAAGGAAGAAAGAATGATGAATGGATGCACATTTCTTCTACAATGTACTTTTGTTTAATTGATGAATTATTTGTTTTAGATATATTTTAATATTTCAGAAATAGGAATAAATATTGAGATTGTAATATGAAATATGAAATTGAATAATTTGATAGTTATGAGTCAAAATATTAATCAATAAAAATAATTTATTGGCTAGCAGTATTAATCTGCTTGGTGTTTTTAAGTGGGATTTAAGAAAAAAAAACATGTCCTATGATATGGGTTAAAAGTATTTGAGGAATTTGTCTTGGCAGATATTAATTAAAATACTTAAAGAAAATATTGGAAACAGTACATGTGGCTTAAATTAATACCTTTTTATGACCTTGATAGTTAAAAGCCTTGGCTGAAAAGGAAATTAATTTAGGATGAATAGAACTGAGTAACCTATGTCATATATATAAAGAGTGTGCTAAGTAACAATTTAATTGATTGATATTCTGTAGATGATAATTTAAAAAATGGTAAGTTTGTTAGCACATATACATACAAGCATATTCACCGGAAACCCACTATTGGAAATACAGTAATGTCTTTAACCATTTATTTCAAACCAACAAACCTGACAGGGTTGTTATGAGAATAAAGAGGATGTTTGTGAATACTATGAGCTCCCAGAAAAATAAATTATAATTTGAAATCAGAATATTTGCACTCTTCCCCTCAAAATACACATGATTTAGAAATTTTATTTTTGTGTGTTTGTGCATGTGTGTTATTATACACAAAGAGAAAAAGAAACAGAGGTGGTATTCAGCAGGTTCTGACCCATTCTGGAGAACCGGTAGCGGAAATTTTGAGTAATTAAGACAAACGGTAAATACCACCTCTAACTGGAGATTTTACAGTATCCTTCCCCTGCCACCCACCAAACCACACCCACAGAACTGGTAGTAAAAATGTTTGAATCCCACTTCTGGAAAGAAAGAAGAGAGAGTGAAATATTTTTCTATAGGATGCTTATAATACTATAATTTCAACACTGTATATAGTATAGTATATGCTTTTAATAAATTAAGATGATATTGTACATAATGTATTTTTTATTTTTTAAAATCTTGTTTTATTAGAATATATACAACATGAACAATCACTTTTGATTATAAATAGATTATGTTGGTGATCTAACCATTGCCCTCAGTGCTATTTTGTTCTATTTTGCCCTCTCACCATGGTACATAAAACCTAGTCATTTTCTATGGGACACAGGTGACTGAACTTATAAAAATCACTACAGGACAAGATGTATTGAGACTTGGCATAGAATGACAAATTCTGGCAAGGTTCACTAAGAAGAGACATATTGATTTTTAAATGATTAATAAGGAGAATATAATTGTATTTCATTAAGATGGATGGGATTTCATTTAGTCCGTCTTTCATCCTTTTTCCACTTCAGATGCAAAAGGAAATCAAGTTATCATCAGTCGAGCCTCATGTTAGCCTTCCATGGGAACAAGGTCATTTATTGACTAAAGAAGTTTCCAAGAAGCTAGCTTCTCTTTTTAATAGAAAGGAGTGTAAATGTGACAAAGGTAATGGGAACTCTTAGACTGTCTGGAGAATCTCTGGGGAAAACTGAACGTTTTGCCATAATTTCCTAAAATCAAGTAATTATTGTAATCAAATTTGTGAAACTTGGGTGTCTTGTGATTGCTTATAAGTTTCCTCTGATTTAAAAATCCCGATGCAGCCCTTCTGCACTTTCATATTTAACCTGTGGAATGATTAATACAGGTAGTCTGTGACTTACAACAGTTCATTTAGTGACCGCTCAAAGTTACAACGGCATTGAAAAAAGTGACTTATGACCATTTTTCACACTTAACGACCATTGCAACATCCCCATGGTCATGTGATTTTACATTCAGATGCTTGACAATTGGTTCATCCAGGGTTATGTGATCACCTTTTGTGACCTTCTGACAAGCAAAGTCAATGGGGAATCCAGATTCACTTAACAACTGTATTACTAATCTAAGAACTGCAGTGATTCACTTAACAAATGTGATAAGAAAAGTTGTAAAATAGGGCAAAACTCACATAAAAAATTTCTCACTTAGCAACTACTGTGATTGTAAATCAAGGACTATCTGTATTTCCTTCTGGATTATTATTATAATAAAATAATATAAAATGACTTCAGATGGTATTTAGCATCTCCCCCCCACTTAAATGCCCTATCCCACATACATATATTGTTTTAAAGCAGACTCCATTGATGTCCAGATTATTTCAAATCCTTACTATAGATTAGTGAGAGGAATTTTTTTTAAGGAAAGAAAATCATAGCCTTCGGAATGGCAGTGTAGGAGAGGATCATACTGAACCTGAGGAAGGGGGCAAGCATATCATCTGTTTTGAGTCCTTTTGTACCCACAAGAGATATAAGTCCAGCCCATCTTGGATTCTGTTGACTCATATCTACCGCCAATTTGCTTTGATGATTAGTAGTTCAAATTCTTGTAGAAAGTGTTAGCATGCATTAAACTTGTATTCATTTGAATCACCTTGGCCCCTGATTTCTTCCCTCTGACAGGCAACATTAACTTGTCCAGCATCCATCCCTTATCTCTAAATAATCCTTTGGTGCCATTTCCATTACCCTCCACATATAGATGATGAGGAAGACTTCTTCCATCAGTAGATGTTCCCCATATTTTTAAGAATTCTAGAAAATCAAATATATATCAGAGGTTGAAAATCTTTTTCAGTCCTACAGAACATGCAGTGACTTCTATTTTCCCTGAAAACTGAAGAAATCACAAAAGTTAGTCTAATGAATTTATGTAAGTTCTCACACCTGATTACTAATGTTTTGTGTAAGATCTTGTGCAATGTTAGTATAAGAAATCTCACAAGTATGTATAAATTACAAGCTGGCGAACATTATGGCTCTAGGCACATTGAGAGATCTCACAAAATTTTGTCAGTATCACTGAAAACATGGAAGATTTTGTGATCTTCCAATATATTGTCTTTTAAAATTTTTAATCTATTCGAGGGTGCAGATATACTTCTTTGATATCATTTGTGGATAGTTTCAAGTCTCTCAAGAAAAAAAATATATTCTCTTTGATTTGTTTTTCTTTTGTTCCAAAACAGGTTTTCTCCTCTGGAGAGGAGATGAAGAAAGAATGCACATGAGGGAAGAGGATGGTAGGTCAGATAATATAGATATAATTTGGTCAGCAGTCTGGAAATTTATTAATAATTAATTATTTTGAAGGGTAAAGAAAGGTAGACTACATGTAGATCAGGGGTGGCCCACGGGCCGGATGCGTCACATGCTGGCCACACCCATCTGATTTAGCAAAGGGGGAAAAGTCACGGTATGTCACGTGATGACAATGTGACATCGCGAGTTTGACACCCCTGATGTAAATAAATGAATTTTAGGAACTTCTAGTCTTTCAACCAATGTCAAGTAAACATATTCTGCTGCCTGTAATCATGATGTATACTATTTCTATGCCTGTGTGTGCCTATATGATCCCAGCCCAGTAATATAATTGTATTTATATGTTGGCTGTTGGAATTTTATATTCATTCCTTTATTTACTAGCTCCTGAAGGTCTGCCATTCTAGGAGGTCCTTTAAGTGGAATGCTGCTTCAATTTAACAGGTTTAACAGTTCCCTCTGTTTCCTGTACTTCCCTGTCACTACCATACATTTACTTACTTGGGTGATTTATTTATTGTTGAATCAGGATGAGCAAATGTGATTATTTTAGTGGAGTAGAGTTGTGGCTATATGGAAGTAATCTTACTATGAATTTCTTAAAAAGTATTTATTTTGTCTAGAACTTGCCACTCATTTAGCTGTTATTGCAACATGTAGTTATGGTTAGAGGCTTTGAGAAAACACCTACTGCAAAATTGATGAATTATGTTATATTTCAGTGGGATGTTTGGTACAATAGGAATGATAGCTTGATAACCAGGCATTTTCACGCTATATAAATGCTTAGATTTGTTGTTGAAATGATAAGACTGACATACAGAAAACATGAATAAGGAGGCTTTAGTAATTTATTTTGTTTCCTTTTTATCTGCAGAAGGAATAAAGTGAATTTTCTGTTGTTGTTGGGTACAGAACTGAATGAATGAATGAATGATTTTGCTGGTTCCTGTTGGTCAGCTGGAGGGAGTCAATTGATTAGATCATATATTCTCAGTGTGTTCTTAGCATTTGACATTGAAAGGGATCAATATGATGAGCAGTTTTGATTCAAAATATTTTAGAGGGATTGGGGAATAGAAATATCTTACATGTTTCTTCTCCCAGTTACCTATATATTTTACATAATTTTCCTATTTGTTGATTGATTTCCCCTGTTTTGATTTAATAGACAATTACAAATTCACTTTTAGCAAGGAATAAACAAACACATTCCTAAACTTCTTTGTAACCTTTACTTAGGCGAAAAGGTGCATCATAATGCAACAATTTTTGAATCAATGTACATCAAATTGGCTAATTTAAAGAATGCATCCAAAATTCAGGACCCATGACTCGCATGGGAATGAATTTTGGCAATATCTTTGTGGTTTTTTAATATTGTTTTTGTGTTTTTAACTTGTAAGCCACCTGGAGTTATATATGTGAAATGGGTGGCTACATAAACTTAAATAAATAAAAATAAATAAATATGGATCATCCTAAAGTTGCAACTACCTTTTTGAAACTAGCCGCAGAATTGCAAAGTGTCTTCCAAAGAGGTTGTGAATGCAATTCATTGTGATTGTCATAAGTGTGAAAAATGGTCATAAATCACTTTTTTCAGTGCCATTGTAACTTTGAATGGCCACTGAACTGTTGTAAGTCAAGGATTTCATGTATAGGCCAAATGGTTTTTTTCTACTATGAAGAGAAAAGAGTAGTTCCAGGTGGAATATTACTAAGTAATTGTAATCAATATTATCCCTATCAGGAAACACAGTAAATATTGTTCCTGTGTATGCACAGGAAATATAAGAAATGAAAGACACAGAATAGATTTGCAAATAAAATCAATAGATCTTTTCATTTTGGAATCAGAGATCTGGCAAGTACTGATGATTCTCACTGTTTATAATTGGAGCAATGTCTTTGTTATTTAGCTGTAGATCCATTTCCTACATTCTAATCCTGAGCAGCAAAATCTGAGAAGATGGTCTATGTACATTCAATGATGTACAACAAATTGATTTCATTCTCTTTATTGCAGACCTAGTTTTACTAAGATCCATAATCAAAAGGAAATATCTCCAAAGGAAATACTTTACTTTCTTCCCATTAAATTTCAACGAATACAATTTTAAAATATTCAAAAGAAGAATTTCAGAGGAAACTCATGGTAGAGTAGAGTGTTTCTTCTATACTTAATGACAAAATGCCTAGTGGTGATCTATATAAGAAACTCTTCAGCTGTCAACAGCCTCACTGGTTCCCCATGTTTCAATTAAAGATATAATTTAGTTAGGGCCAGGATTAAGTCAAGCTAAGTGGGCAAAGATTAAGGATGGCAGTGCGACCCCTCCTTCTGAATCATTCAAAAAATGGAGAATTTCACATCGGTGGGAGGTGGCACAAACAGTCAATGCAGCATAGGGCAATAGATATTCCTAAGCCAGTACTGCAAATGCTGCAGAGATACTGCTATGATCAGTACTATAGATGAATGGTTTGCTGCATTCAGGAGAGTATTATAATACTGGTAGTTATCAGTAAAATAAGAAAAACCATGTTATCAGTAAAGAGTCCCACATCTTCAATGAATCATAGCAAAGAAAGAAAATCAGAAAGTGATTGCAGTAATGTACATGGGGATATACTGGTGCTAAATTGGTAACAATTCAGTTGCTGGGTTTCTTAAAACCCAATCTCATTCACCTCAATACCCTTTGCTAGTGACAACACTGTGAAAATCATGCTTGTAAAAGAACCACTTTCAGGTTTAAATAGTTGACGAAGACCTATTTTTAACAATTTCACTTTCTGTGGGAAAAAATTAGAGAATAAGAAAATTAGAGAAATCACAATATCCAATTTCACTAGTATGTTGTGGGACCGCGTGCAAAGGAGAGGCAGGACACGGTGGTACCGCTAGAACACTTTATTTTTAGCACTGAAGCAAAAGTTGCTCAGCCGCGGCTTCAGCCACTGATGGGGCTTCAATTCTCCCGCCGGTGGCTGAACCAATGAGTGGAGTCTGCTATCAGACTCCATTCATTGACCATATAAGGGCATACAGAACACCTAGGCATTATTGTAGAATGTATATATGACCTTAGAGAAAGAAGGGAAGAGTTGGAGAAAGAAGGAAAGAAGGGAATGAGCCTTGGTGGTGCAGGCTGTTAAAACACCTAGCACTTAGCTCCAGCTGCCTGCAATTAGTGCAGGCTCGAATCCCACCAGGCTCAAGGTTGACTCAGCCTTCCATCCTCTCGGGGTAGGTAAATTGAGGACCCAAGATTGTTGGGGGCAATAAGCTGACTTTGTAAAAATTCCACCGGGGGGTGCAAAAGCCCTAGTAATAAGCAGGCATATACAATAGAATGAAGGCTATTGCTGAGCACATTAGGTTGTGCTCCAAAGATTGTAAGCCACCCTGCGTGTCCGGAGAAGGGCGGCATATAAATGTGAATAAAATAAAATTAGAAAAAAGTTGCTGCTTAGGAAATAATCAGACAAGAGAGGGAAGAGCCGTAGCAGTCAGAGAAAGAAATTTAGGAAAGACACAGCCTAATGGATCAAATAGTTAAAAGTAGAGGTGGGAAGTTTATGCCTTCAGATTTCCAAGGTTTTGTTAAAGTACAATTAGTTCATCTTGTAATGTTTCCTGTCTGGTTTACCTGGGAGGCTTCTCGAATGTTTTCTCCTCCCAAAGAAGAGGTTTTCTACCATCATTCTTTCTCTAATATTTTTTGAGGTAAATTTATTCTTCAAGGGTTGTGGAAAGCTATTGCTAATTCACTTGGTTGCACATCTTTACTATCTAAGACTATGTCATAGATGATGTGGTTCCCACACACACTTGAAGAGCTGGCCCTCTCAATCAGCTGACTCTTTTCATACTTTCAAAGTAAAGTTAATGAGACTCTTCAAAATTACTGTTAAGGTTAGCTGTATTTCTTCTATAACTTCATCATTTCTATGTTACCTCTACCTTAATAAAATTTGGTCTTGTATTATTGAATTTCTACTTATGACTACATTGCTGTTGCTGTTAATACTCTTGTTAATAGCCAATGAACAGAACACAGACAAAGATATGGTTACCTCCTGAGAGTGATTTTGAGTGCCAGTATTGCCAGTGTGATGTTTGCTTTGCACACAACGCCTTGGGGCTATGCATAAAATCACTTGATAACCAAAAACTATGCATGCAGAAGAAATCTGAAGTACCAGAATTAGACCATCACCCCCATTTAATTCTGCAGCATTAAGCAAACAATTGTTTTATTGCAAATCTTTTTAATTAAACATTAGTCACACATTCTCCCCAGCCCTTGTTTTTCCATGTTAAAGCCCCAAATCCTAGGGGGAAAGAAATGGTAACAGAAGCCTGGATGTTACATGAATGGTATAATTAGGCACTAGGCTGGCCTTAAGAAAACGCTACTCAAATGAAAGATTAAAAAACTCTGCTCTTTTTGCTACAATGGTTCTCAGCAAGGCTTGCCACATTCCTACCAAGGGCAAACTGGCACAAAGTCTCTCTGTGTGTGTATTTGTGTGTGTGTGTGTGTTTGTGTACATGATATATGTAGTAACCTCTGTCTGCAAACAGCAATTCAAACATGCAGTGGGAATGAATGAAGAGATTGTACCAGAGGAGAGGGATTGGGGGTGGGGGTGGGAAGAGGAGGGGGGAAGAGAAAGGAAAACAATAGGTAGATTTCTACTAGTTTCCTCGGGCATCCATAGCAGCTGCTTAATGATACATGTATCATTATATCCTGGAGTAGTTGGAGGGCAAAGCAGAGTTGATTACACTACAGACAATTGTTTCACTATAATTCCAGGCCATTTTTCATTAGCTGCCTCTCCTCACAGCAAAAGCAGGGATAATTTTTTAGGGAGGAAAAAACTTCTACCTCTCAAAGGTTGTCCAGCAGTTAAAGATTTTTAATAATTCATCATGCGAAACATTGAGAGCTAAATGCTAAATTTCCCAGCAATAACAACAAAAAGATGAATGGAAGGGAACTGAGGTTAACTTGCTCTGATAGAAACAAAGGGGTAAATAAAAGGAATTGTGCTATCGCTTTTCCCATGATTTATTGGTACATTTCTTTTTTATTACTCTGCTCTGGTTTGAAATGTGTTGTCATTCAGTCTGTTCAGTCAAACCACTCCATGCTGAGCAAACTGATTAAGTAACTGATTAAAAACAAAACAGAGTCTGCCCTTAATCACTTGTGCTCCATGGCAAGTGGTGGCATCACGTCTAAATTTACCTCTGGGAAAGGTAGGGAGTTTGCTGTGCCAATAGGCTTAACTCATAAATTACTTCATTAGATGTTAATGTTGACAATTACCTTGTTTGCAGGGAAGTGGGAAATCTGCCACCTGACTGTGTTGTGCTTCCCCCCCACCCCACAAAACAAATTCCCCACTGCAGCCTGACCTGCCCTAGCACTTCTAAATGTGCTGCAGCAAAATTCCTGTTGCAATTCCAGCATGACCATTGACTCCAAGGCAATTGGAATTGACCTGATTGCGGAAGTTGCTGTACAATAGGCATAATGCACTCCTGAACTAATAAGGGGTCAAGCTATTTTCTAAAGCACCTGTAGGCCAAACAAGGAATAATGGATGGAAACTGAACAAGGAGAGATTTAACCTGGAAATAAGGATAAATTTTCTGACAGTGAGAACAATCAACCAATGGAACAGAAGTTGCCTTCAGAAGTTGTGGAAGCTTCATCACTTCAGACTTTCAAGAAGAGATTGGGCTGCCATTTGTCAGAAATGGTGTAGGGTCTCCTGCTTGGGTGGAGGGTTGGACTAGATGACCTACAAGGTCCCTTCCAACTCTGTTAATTTGTTTAATCTGTTAATATGAGACATACAGGTGAAACTCGAAAAATTAGTATATCGTGCAAAAGTTCATTTATTTCAATAATGAAACTTAAAAGGTGAAACTAATATATAAGATAGACTCATGACATGCAAAGCAAGATAGTTCAAGACGTGATTTGTCATAATTGTGATGATTATGGCTTACAGCTCATAAAACCCCAAATCCACAATCTCAGAAAATTAGAATATTACATGCAATCAATAAAACGATTGTACATAGACCAATATCGGACCTCTGAAAAGTATAAGCATGCATATGTACTCAGTACTTGGTTTGGGCCCCTTTTGCAGCAATTACTACCTCAATGTGGTGTGACATGGAAGCTATCAGCCTGTGGCACTGCTGAGGTGTTATGGAAGACCAGGATGCTTCAATTACGGCCTTCAGCTCTTCTGCATTGTTCGGTCTCATGTCTCTCATCTTTCTCTTGCCAATGCCCCATAGATTCTCTATGGGGTTCAGGTCAGGCGAGTTTGCTGGCCAATCAAGCACAGTAATTCCACGGTCATTGAACCAGGTTTTGGTGCTTTTGGCAGTGTGGGCAGGTGCCAAGTCCTGCTGGAAAATGAAGTCAGCATCCCCATAAAGCTCGTCTGTGGAAGGAAGCATGAAGTGCTCCAAAATCTCCTGGTAGATGGCTGCATTGACCCTGGACTTAATGAAGCACAGTGGACCAACACCAGCAGATGACCAAATCAACACAGACTGTGGAAACTTCACACTGGACTTCAAGCTTCTTGCAGTGTGTGCCTCTCTATTCTTCCTCCATATTCTGGGTCCTTGGTTTCCAAATGAGATGTAAAAGTTGCTCTCATCAGAAAAGAGGACTTTGGACCACTGAGCAACAGACCAGGTCTGTTTTTCTTTAGCCCAGGTAAGACACTTCTGACGTTTGTTGTTCAGGAGCAGCTTGACAAGAGGAATACGACATTTGAAGCCCATGTCCAGGATCTCTCTGTGTGTGGTGGCTCTTGATGCACTGATTCCAGCCTCAGACTCCTTGTGAAAGTCCCCAACACTTTTGAATGGCCTTTTCCTGACAATCCTCTCCAGGCTGCGGTCATCCCTGCTGCTTGTGCATCTTTTTCTTCCACACTTTCCCCTTCCACATAACTTTCTATTAATGTGCTTTGATACAGCACTTTGGGAATATCCAACTTCTTTTGCAATTACCTTTTGAGGCTTTCCCTCCTTATGGAGGGTGTCAATGATGGTTTTCTGCACAACTGTCAGGTCAGCAGTCTTTCCCATGATTGTAATTCCTACTGAACCAGACTGAGAGACCATTTAAAGGCTCAGGAACCCTTTTTAGGTGTTATGGCTTAATTAGCTGATTAGAGTGGGACACTTTGAGTCTAGAATATTGTACCTTTTCACAATATTCTAATTTTCTGAGATTGTGGATTTAGGGTTTTCATGAGCTGTAAGCCATAATCATCACAATTATGACAAATCATGGCTTGAACTACCTTGCTTTGCATGTAATGAGTCTATCTCATATATTAGTTTCACCTTTTAAGTTGCATTACTGAAATAAATGAACTTTTGCACAATATTCTAATTTTTTGAGTTTCACCTGTATGCAACTGGCCCTTTGAGGGCAACTGTAATGCTGATGCGGCCCTCAATGAAATTGAGTGTGACATCCCTAGAATAGAGTATTTATTCCTGGTTAATTCATAGCTAAGCACATTGTGTGACTAAGCACATTGTGTGAGCATAGTCTGTAAGAACACACATTTTGCCTTAGGCTTTGCTGAACAACTGTAAACTCTAAATAAAAAGATCATTTCAAAGTTATTGTTACCTGGACTCTTAATTTTTGTATGATCATAATGTTTTTTGCACTAGCTTGGGAGAGTCTGAAGTACAATTAAGACACTTCCATCCCACCCTTATTTTAACTCCCAAGACCCTGTGAAATGATTGGAAGTGACTTGTGAGCTCACTGAACTTGAAACACTGAGAGGAGGAGCTCCACTGATTTAGCTTACCAGTGTGGAAGTGTAGCAAAGATGGCACTGCAGAAAATATTTTGTCCATGATCAAAGAACTCATTTGCCACTTGACAAAACCCAACTATTTAGCACTGTTTAAGCTAGAGAACTGCCAAGACAGAGTTTTCTCTGATCAGATAAAAACAAGTACAATGTGTTGATGTTAGGAACAAAGTTGTATGACAAATAAGGAGAGATGGGGAAAAAAAGGATTCTTACCAACAGAAAACTGGCCCACCCCCAAAATTGGACTGCTTCAGAAGCCAAACAGAAGTAAATTATTCTTGCTGAATCATGACTGAGACAGCCATTACAGAACATTCACATGGCTGTACAGTGATATTGAAAAATGGCACCAAAGCCCCATCAAAACCATTTAGCATGAGTATATTATCATATTTTTCATTTCTCTGAGGGAGAGAAAGTGGATTAATGTTTTCAGTTTCATGGAATAACCAAAACAGAAGTGATAATCATCAGGAATTAAGACAGTAACAAACAAAATTAAATCCTTCAATGAACCTAGTTGGCATTTTGTTTGGCATCAAAGCAGTATGGGGTCTATCTTCTTCAAAGTCCACAAATTGAAACCAATTCTAGATGATCTTGCCACAAATTGAAACCAATTCTAGATGTCTTGCTTGGGACATTGCCTCAATTTGCTCACTAAAATCTGCTCCAAATCCAAGTAAATGTGAGCTATTTCATCAATGAAATAATTATTTAGCAAAAATGCCATATGTCTATGCCAAGGGACTGCCCACCCTTTCCACTAACTAACCATCAGGGAATGGATCTTACTGGTGCAGTAGGAGCAGAGAAATACTGACATATGAGTTTTTACCTCTGGTTGGTCATATCCAATTGTCTTTTTCTACCAGAATTCTAGACCTCACCATAGATCCTAAGATATAGAGACTGAAGTCCTCTAGCCTCAATGATTGTGACTACCAGCCCCACAGCGGCATCAAGAAGCTTAGGAAGGGTTACCTTGGGGAGCAAGACAGACAGTACTATCATGAACATTTTCTTATTACCCAAGGTAGGCATTCACATACTGTTACTGGTGGAGCAGACCCCTATCATAGCTATAGTATTTTGTAAGGTCATCACCACTACCCTTTCCCTAGTCTTGGGATCTCATATTTCTTTAAAATGTTTCTTTAATATATGTCTTGGGTGTCAAACTTGCGGTGTCACATTGCTGTCACATGATGTTTTGCAATGTTTTTCCCATTCACACAGCTAATGTGGGCATGGCCTGCATCTGGCCCATGGGCCGCCAGTTTAACACCCCTGATATATGTAACCCTGAACACAATGTACCTCAGTATATGTTTTATTGTATGCAATGGCTTCAAGTAATTTCCTTATTTCTATGCAAGCATTCCAAATTTTTTTTGTATGCAACTTTTTCCCTATATTATCTTTCTGCTCGAAGCTAATCTCTTCTTTATTAACATCCTGACCATTATACACTACAGCCCAACACTGATTCATTTGTGTCTGTATTAGAGGAAAAATTACAATGACCGTCGCTTCAAAATAAGAAATTTCTGTGTTTCCTTTTTTAAAAAATAGTTTCTTGCCCCAATAACTGATTGTTTCATCCATTAGTTACTGAGATATGGCTTTTCTGCTGCCAGATTTGGAATCAGAAGTCATATGCTGGTGTTGCAGAATGACAGTTCTTACTGGCTTTTTTGCATCTATGTGCATGTACTCTGACATTTTCAGTGAGACCAAGAATGCTTGGATGAATAGGATTTATCACAAGAGGAGCTATGGCATAAAGCTCTTGACTTATGGATCAAAAATAAAATGGTTCCCCCATTTCACTGTAAGCTATTCTGGGAAATTAATTATTCACAATAGATAACTCAACTGTAAATCTTTGTTATAAGTGAGGAATTGAGAGCAGATGTTGGCTTGCAAAGTCTTTTTCAAAGTCTCCTATGCTAATATCTAATTCCAAAGGAAAATGGTAGATATGCCAAAGACTGCGGAAAATGAGAGTTCATGGGATGAAAGTAGATTAATCCCTGAACTCATGATATGGTGAGTCTTTGGCAAGACACATTTTTTTTAATTAGATTTATATGCCGCCCTTCTCCGAAGACTCAGGGTGGCTTACAATTTTTGGGATACAACCCAATGTGCTCAGCAATAGCCTTCATTCCATTGTATATGCCTGCTTATTACTAAGTGGCATTTTTACAAAGTCAGCTTATTGCCCCCAACAATCTTGGGTCCTCAATTTACCTACCCCGAGAGGATGGAAGGCTGAGTCAACCTTGGGCCTGGTGGGATTCGAGCCTACAATAATTGCAGGCAGCTGGAACTTAAGTGCTAGGCATTTAGCAGCCTGCACCACCAAGGCCCTTTGGTTATGAAATTGGTAATGAAATTACATTTCATTAGCAAATGCCTGATGTCCTTGATTATCAAACATAGAGATGATTCATTAATAAATTAGGAGTGGGTTGCCCATTGTACAAGAAATAAATATAAGATCTGATAATAGATAATGGTTTTTTTGTTTTTTACTATGATGACCCAGACTGGTCTAAACATTACAATGGCAGTGGCTATAGGTTTTTCAAGACAATGTTAATTCCTCTGCAGCAGGGGAAGTGATTTTTAATGGAAAGATGGCAGATGAGAAGGATAAATGTTCTCTGTGGTACTACTACTATAGCATTATCCCATTCCAGACTGAAGTTCCATGGTTTTTTCCCATGAAAATAAAAATATGGAATATCATTGTTTAATGAAGACCAATACTACTCTTCTTCCGAAATGAATATTATTTACTGAAGTGTTGTATTGTGTCTTCTATGTACAGTAGAAGAGCATAGTATCATGGGGAACTAAGGAATAATGGTAGAAATACAGGAGCAGGAACACAAGTGATTCTGGAGTAGAATAACTCACAAATGGAAATCAGTGGGGGAGTCAACCAAGGTTTGGGCTGCTTTAATGAGTAGGGGAGAGATGCTTTATTTGCATGAGAATGAGAGCAGTTTTTTCTGAATCATATTTGAATCATGTACAAGCCTCCTTAATATACCTTCCTGTTAAAACAGTGTTTCCCAAACTGGCTCAGTAGAGTCAGTTAGAAACTAAGAGCCATTATTAATTGACTGTATTTTGCATCCTGGACTGAAGCACTAATGGCTATATTTCTTCACCTAAGACAAGTGGTTTGTGTATTTTGTTATAACCCAGCACTGCAAGACTCAGTAATAATCTTCTTGAGATGTTCTTTGAATGCATGAAATACAACTGTAGAATCTCTCACCCCTGCTCCTGATCAACATACATTATTAATGCATTGAATTAATGTGAAAATCAGAACACATATTTGTTCAAGGCCTATTCAGTTCTCTATTTTATAGGCTTTGCATTGCTTCTCCAATCCTCCTATTCCACTTATATATTTTGGAAAAAGTATAAAGGAGGTAATCAATATTGTCATTGGTGCTTAGTTTTACCCAGGTGTGCATGATGTGATCTTAACACTGTTAGTGTGTAACAATGTCTTTTAAAACACTGTTAAAACCCATCAATAAATGATTCAGCATTATACTGGTAAGGAAGACATTGTGATAGAGATTTTTCACCCATTCAGAAATAAACCATAATGTTCAAAGTTAATTTCTTCCAAGGAAGGAACTGAAATTAGTTACTGGCATGCAATAATTCATTTTGCATTTTACCAACAATAATTAAATTGCCTGGAACTGTTGTCATTTAACAGCCGATTAATTGACTAATGTGCATTACTTTCATGCAGACTATAGGTAAAATCCAGGGATTAAGAAAAAAAGACACTTTTTAGCATAACCTTAATCATTGTCCTGGCAAAGACATATGTAGGTCCATCAAAAACGGGTTTAAAGACATGATAGAGCTGCTACATTTTATTCACTAGTGATAGCAGTTAAATGGCTAATTAACCATAGACACTTTTTATGCTATCAAAAGACTATATAATTCTGCTTTGAATCCAATATTTATCTGTTCTGCCATTCATAGGAATATTTTGCATCTTAGGTTTTATCTCGGTAGCTAACTTGATTCAGGGCATTTCAGAAATAACATAATTGTACTTCTTGTTTGAAAATATTATGGATTTCCCTTTACAAAAGCAAAATTCAACCTCTTTAATAAATTAAGATGCTGAAAAGCTTATGTTGCTTGCTTTATATGGATCCTTCTAAAATCGCTACTTCTTGATAAGATGGATGATGAGTATTATCTCCATGGAAAAGAGAGAAATGGTCCTGATTCATTTATGATTTTTGTTAAAAATATGGATGGCTATAACAAAGTGAAGATTTATGACATAAACAGATTTCAAGGACTGGATTGAAAGTAAGAAGCGGGGAGAAAGTTTAAGTGGACTTACTTCTGCTGATGATACAAAAATTACCTGAATCTGTAACAGTGAGAGATCATTCACATAGTACAAGTGAAGAAGTGATGTAAATTACCTATTAAATCATATCCAAAAAAACAAACAATATGTCCCAAAGGTTCTTTTTCAAGAGGCAGCTGGACTTTCTGGGGGTTTTTTTTGTAAAAAGTTTTTTATTTTTTATATTTCAAAAACATCTCTTTTAGTGAACAGCATGGTTCCAGATTTTCACGTTTCCATACAAACATGACCTTAGTTACATATTCATCTTTCACATTTAGTTTCATATCATATCATTACATTTCATATTTTCTATAATTTTTCTTAGATATTCTTACATTCTTCAAATTTATTTTATATATTTTCTATTCCTTTCTTAACTTAGTTCTTTTTATTTTAAATAGTTCTCATATCTTCATCTTCATTATACTACATTTTAATCTGTCACATTTGCAATTTCATCACATATTCTTATTTTATTATTCCAAAAGTCCCATCTTAATTCTAATAATTCAAAAAGTTTCCCCTTTGATTACTAATTTATACATCATTTAGTTAACTCCCCTTTTATTCATAATAGTAATTTATCACAATGTATTCACTTTTTATTATCAACTTCAGAATTAGTAATAATAATCTAATAACTACTTAACACATATACATTTTAGGCCAGATTCTGCATGGTATTTCCCCTTCAACTACATTAAATCATTTATCATTTCAAATGAACCAATCTATTCAATTAATCATAAAAAACTGCTGTTAATCTTTTTGTAGCAATCCTCATAATTCATTTTAACTATCTTCTTAAATTTATTAAACATATTTAGCATATTTATCATAATTTCTCTTTTCCACATTTATTCCATTTATCTCTGTATGTAATTTAACAATAACAAGTAGTTTAATAACAAAAAACCATCAGTTGCAATCTTTTCATTTTGAGAATCTATACTTTTCTATCTCCTAGATAATTTGTTACTTCAAATTCCATTATATTACACCACATTACCTTGCAGAATCCCCTTTCTTCATCTTAATCTATCCATTATCTTTATGTCTCTTGACTTTCTGGGCTTTTTAAAAAAGATGTTTTGCTTCTCATCCAAAAAGCTTCTTCTTCTCTCTGAAATACATGTTCAGAGCTGAAGAAGCTTCTTGGATGAGAAGTGAAACAACTTCAAAGAAAAACCAGAAAGTCCAGTTGCCTCTTGAAAAAGAACCTTTGGGACAACCATGACTTGGATGACTGAGAATCTCCATAAACATTTAGAACAAACAATAGTTATTCTACCATTTTGCTGAATCCATGGAGGGAGTACAAAATTTTTCTTTCTGCTCAGTCACAACATTAATTCTGGCTTCACATTTCTTCGATAACTGCATATGACTTCTTAATGTATGTTGAAATTGCAGTCAATTTTCTGGGGAAAATTTGGCAATCAAATAAGCTGTATGTAGATGTTCTATGGTATCTGCAAAACCGACTTGCTCTACAGATACAAGGACAGGCATATGCTTGAATTGTATGCTTATCTTCTGGACTGGCTCGCTGATGGGGCCATGTAAAGCTTTATTTCCCCCCCAAATTTCCCAACAGAATTGATTTTCCAAAATTGTAAGTACAAATATATTTAACCCTTCCATCTAAAGTTACAGAATATTCCTCTTCTTTGTATAATCTATCCCATCTAGATCAAAACAATTTCTTTTACATTTTTATGCAAAAGAAAGAACATCAGTGAACCACTTCTTTATATATTTTTTCCTTTCCTTTCTACTTTTCTTAAACTTTTTTCTTTTCTTGTACCTTTTAACTTTTTCTTTGATTTCTTTCTTTCTTTTTCTTTTTTTCTTCTTTATATTAATGTGTGTTAGTTTTTATCTTCTTATTAAAATGTTTAATAAAAATTATATATAACAAATCAGATAAAAAAGCTGAAATGAATTGCCAAATTAGATGTCTGAAACATTAAATGAAATGGCTTATTTCCTAAACTGAACTGAATTGGAGTTGGATCATGTTATGTTCACATAGAGAGGCAGGACACGGAGTGCTTCACCTCAAAGTTTATTGTGACTTCAGCTCAGAACGGACCCAACTGGCTCAGTCGCAGCAGCTATTTATAGCGGCTGTCGCGGTTGCCAGCCAATCAGAGTGCAGGGTTTTCCCGCACTTTTACAACCAATGAATTCAAACACTTTACAACAATACCCAGTCATTTTAAACTCTGCATACATAACACCCCTCCCCACTAGGTTTGGTCCATACTCAAACCCCATCTATCTAATATACTCTTGTAGATAGGTGGGGCTCTTACGGTAATGCTTGAGACCTCGTGGTTCAGGTGTTTTGGGAATCTCACTTTGTGAGGAAGGAAATGTATCTGCCAACATTCCCTTATTAGGACTTCTTGTATTGGTAGAACCTGCTTGGTTACTACAACCTGGTCTCTCCTCCCAATTCATCTCCAACCCAATGTCACCCCTAAATCTGGTAGTGATGTGCAATCTTCTATTTGCAAAAATGGTTGTTGGTACCCTGACAGGTTTTGGGATGGTTCCTGTCTTGTTAGCTCATTACACATGGGGTTGATTCTCACTTGCTGATTACCATCATTATCTCCCCTTCCCCTAGAAGAGGCTGAGGGCATGGGATCCAGAGAGGAGCAAGGGCATGCTCCAGAGGCAGTCTGGACCAATGGTCTATGTGCCTACTCCACAAGATACCATCCTCAGTTTGAACCCTGTAAGACCTGGGGCCTGTGACCTGGGTTATCTCAGCAGGAATCCATAGTGGTTCACCCACTAACAGAATCACCCACAGTGAATGTGCGAGTTTTGCTGGTGGAATCTAGAGGTGCGTTGTGCGTGTGGGGTGAAGGCGGTCTAGGGTAGACCTGAGTTTTCTCCCCATCAAAAGCTCGGTAGGAGTCAAGTTAGTGGATGGACTAGGAGTGATGTGTTGGATACTGAGTAGTTTTTCAACTTTCTCAGTGATGTCCCTGGACCCAATTGTTGGAGTTTCTCCTTGGTAAAATGTACCATGCGTCAGCCGCCGTTAGACGAAGGATGCCCAGGGGCAGTTGTCTGATACCCTGCTGCGCTAAATATGATTCAAAAGATTAGCAGTAAATTGAGGACCATTGTCAGAAACAAGCACATCAGGTAACCCATGAGTTACAAAAAGTTTCTTAAGTTGTTTGATAACAGCGTCTGCAGTGGTGGAAACCATGGGGATAACCTCTAACCATCTGGAGTATGCATCAACTACAATAAGGAAAGTGTGCCCTCTGGTAGGGCCAGCAAAATCAATGTGAATCCTGGACCATGGACCCCTAGGACATTCCCATTCTTGTTTGGGGGTGAGGGGTGGAGCAGGTCTTACTTGCTGACAGTTTGGGCAGGATGCAACCCAGGTTTCAACCATTTTGTCTATACCAGGCCACCATACATAACTCCTGGCCAACCCCTTCATTCTGACAATACCTGGATGACCCTCATGTAACATTTCCAAAACCTCTTTCTGCAATTTTGCAGGAATAACCACCTTATTACCCCACAAAATACATCCCCTCAAGACAGATAATTCAGTTTGTCTGAATTTAAAAGGTTGGAAAGCTTGAGGTAGATCATGTAGTGGCCAACCCTTTTTAATCCAACCTACAATAGGAGCCAATGAAGTGTCTTTGGCAGTTTCTCTAGCAATTTCAGCAGCATGAACTGGAAGTTTGGCAACAGTTTCTAGAAAGAAGGTGTAAGTTTCGGGAGCAGGGTCCTCAGTGTGCAAAGGAAGTGGGCAACGACTCAAAGCATCAGCGTGCCCAATGTCTTTTCCCGGTCTGTGAATGAGTTTATATGAATAAGCAGCAAGAAATTCAGTCCACCTCAGCATTCTTGGTGACAGGATGGTGGGCGTTGGTCTGTCCCCTGCCACAATGCCTAAAAGAGGTTTGTGATCTGTAACAATGGTGAACCTTCTCCCATGGAACTTCTTGACTGCTGCCATGATAGCCAATGCTTCCTTGTCCAGTTGACTGTAGTTTCTCTCTGCTTTGGTCAAAGTGCGAGAGTAAAATGCAATAGGGGCTTCCCTTCCACTGGGAAGCATGTGACTCAACACCCCCCACACACACACTCCAAAAGGGGATGCATCACAAGTCAATACTACAGGTAAATTCTCAGAAAACTGTATCAGGACACAATCAGAAGTGATTTGTCTCTTGATGTTGTTAAATGCAGCTTTTTCTTTTGTGCCCCAGACCCATGCAGATTTTTTATCCAGTAATCTGTGTAAGGGTTGCAGTGGTTGCTTTCTGAGGTAGAAACATATGATAGAAATTAATAAGTCCCAGGAAGGCTTATAAATCAGTTTTGCATCTAGGCCTGTGGGCTTCTTTGATTGCCTGAACCTTGGCTTCTGTGGGGTGGATGCCATGTTTATCAATCATATAACCCAAGAATTCTACTTTGTCAGTTCTTAGTGTGCATTTCTCTTTTTTGACTTTTAACCCGCTTTTTTGAACCTGGTTAGAACTTCTCTGAGTTTCTCGTGTAACTGAGTGTCATTTTCAGCAGAGATTAAAACATCATCAAAATAAGGCACCACCCCAGGCAATCCTTGTAGCATCCTTTTCATGAGGCTTTGAAAGATGCCTGGCACCACACTTACTCCAATTGTAACCTCTTGCATTTGAATGCACCCGATGGGTTACAATGGTTTGGGCTTCTGCAGTTAGATCATCTACTGTTAACTGCTGGTATGCTTGGGCCAGGTCCAATTTGGCGAAGACTGTGCCCCAGAGAATGTAATAAATGATGAACCACTGGAACCGGATATGCGCTCTGCTGTAGCATGTTCAATGTCCCCTTGTAATCCCCAGAGATTCTCACGGAACCATCAGCCTTGACTGGCGTGACTATGGGTGTTTCCCACCTGGAGTGGTCTGTGGGCTCCAGCACCCCTTGGGCTATAAGTTTATCTAATTGTTCATCAACTTTTTCCTTCAATGCAAAGGGTACCCTTCTGGGTTTTAATCTGATTGGTTGTACCTTGGGATCTAGGTTAAATGTAATAGGGGTCCCCAAGTACTTGCCTAATCCATTGCTGAAGAATCAATGATTCTTCCCACTCAGTGTTGCTTACATGATTGATGCCAGTCACTTCGATGCCCAGCGGGTTGAACCATTCTAGCCTCAGCAAACTTGAGCAATCTTTATCCACGATGGTCAGGGGTAGGCGTTTGATGTGACCTTTGAACTTCACGTTGAATTCTCTTGTTCCAACTACTGGAATCTTGTTCCCTTGGTAGTCTTTAAGAGTTAATGCCTGCTTCTTGAAGTGAGTCTTCTGAGTGTCTGGTATCAGTCTCTGAATAGTGTCCCATGACACCATGGATAAGTATGAACCTGAGTCCACTTCAATTTGGCAAGGCCTTCCTTCAATGAATACCTTGACATGCACTTTCCTGTTATTTAAAGGGGAAGAATGACCAATAGTTACTGTTTGATGAGTTTCATTCCTTCCATTTGCTTCTGTGTTGCGCCCCATTTTCTCACTGGTGTTGTTTGGCTTGACTTCTCTGTCTTTGTTGTTTGTAGCAAACTTCCTTCTGTTAGGTGGAGTTCTGGATGATTTGCAGACTCTTGCAAGGTGCCCTCTTTTTTCACATTGGAGGCAAATGGTATCCAGGAACTTGCATTCAGTACGGGGGTTGGTTTCCCCCACAACCTATGCAGTGGAAATCACGTCTCTTCCTTCTCAGGTCATTTCTTTTCCGCTCCATTCTGAGTCTGTTGATTTCTTCTTCTTCTCCACTGTATTCTGACTCAGATTCAAGTTCATCAAAATGAGTTGTAGTGGTCTTTTCCCCATCTAAATGGCCCGTAGTCTTGTTCATCTTTCTCATGGCTGCTGCTGAGGATTTGGTGGCTTCTGCTGAAGATGCTTCCTCTATGGCTTCTTTCAGCGTGATCTTGGGTTTCATCAGTAATTTGCTCTGCAAAACCTTGTCTTTAAGGCCCAAAACAAAGCGATATGGCCTCTCCTAAGCTGCTGAATGCTGTCTCTTAAACTTGCCACGAAACCTTCCCCTGATCTTTATCAACTTGGGGTGCATAGTGTGCCCTTAAAAGCCTCTCTAGATCAGGCCATGCCATTACCTTCACGTCTGCTGTGCCCGCTAATGCCTTCACCATCTTGAAAACTGCCAGACCACAATACATGAGAAAAACCGCCCTCTTCCGCTGCTCAGAAATGGTGGCAAGATCGCTTCCTTCCAAAAACCTCTGAAACCGATCTGCATACGACTCCCAGTCTTCATTCTTCAGGTCGAATGGGGCTGGGGGGGTGTTCAGCGCAGCCATCTCGCTCTTCTCTGTTCCGCGTTGCCTTCTCTTCAGGGAAATCCCACCTTCGTCGATAGTGTTACTTTCGCATAGAGAGGCAGGACACGGAGTGCTTCAACTCAACGTTTATTGTGACTTCAGCTCAGAATGGACCCAACTGGCTCAGCCGCAGCAACTATTTATAGCCGGCTGCCGCGGCTGCCAGCCAATCAGAGTGCAGGGTTTTTCCACACTTTTACAACCAATGAATTCAAACACTTTACAACAATACCCAGTCATTTTAAACTCTGCATACATAACAGATCAGATTGATAATCCGTATTGAACTGAGAATTCAAATCAAATGACACTTATTCTGACTAATCCTTTCAGGCCAGAATACATTCCAAAAGAACCAATATACAATATTTAAAAATCAATGTATAACTAATGTGCCTTTAAATTGGAAATAAATAATTGATTCAATGAAAAAAGTTTGGGATCCAGTCTTATTGTTTAAATTTTCAGTTTTATGAATAAATATAAATAAAACAGGGGATCTGTTTTTTTTAAAAATTAAGAATCTGGAAATTACTCTCCTTCACTAACTCAAAGTATCTTTAAGTCAAGACAGTCTATTAGAAGATTATAATCCTGTAATTTAAGCTATATGGTTAATCAAATATAGAGTTTAAGAAAACAGCATTTTTGTTAAAAAACAAAGCAAAAAGTCCAAAAATTTTGTATTTAATCTAATTAATGGTACCCAGGAGCAAAATAGGGAATCAATAATTTGAAGGTTTCCATGAGTTAGCAAATGTTTTCATAGCAAATACCCAGTATAAATGCTTTCAGATATGGATTGCTTTTTATTGTTCAATTGTCCTTCCCTCATCAAATTTTTCAGTGCCCTGGATGATACGTACTAATATGGTAATTTTCCTTTACCATATTTTATCTCAACTTTTTTTCTTCTCCATATCTGAAAAATAAATTGTAATGACAAAAAATCTCCAGAAATCCTTTCCATTGCAAATGAATAGCTAAAATAGCTGCATTAAACATACTGAAGTCCTAAACTATATTATGATTCAGTGACTGTGAAAAAAATTAAGAATTATAAATACCTATATTACATTATAATAGAAACAGTAATGAAAACAAAAATCATATTTGCAAATAAACCCATGCAAATGCTGTGAAAAAGAACGAAATAAAACATACATCTTGCAAAACACAGGCATTAGCACTACATATTTTTATGTTATATAACACAAGGGTATTTACAAAAATTGGAATTAGCAGTAAATCTTACAATGAAATATGAGTGCTGGTTTTCCAACCAAACATATATCTTGCAATAATTTTATCACATTAAAGTATAATTTTAAATGTAAAATATATTCTGATTTCTTATTGAGCATTATGATTTTTTACTGATCTTTAATGTAAAAGAAGCCATACAGATCAGCAGTTATTCAAAACATGCAGCAAAGTTACATCATTACATTACATTACATTACATAAAATTTAAGGGGAATTTTTTTGTAACTTTAAAAGAGCAAAATCAAGGATGAGGTTAAATGATAAAGTATAGCAACTACATGTTTATGTATACAGTGTTTCATATGATCAGCTTTTCTTGATGCATGTTTTGTATTTATGGAATTTGATCACTCATAGGTTACAAGCTGAGATTTGAAGACTGCTCACCTGTAAAATTTACAATAAATCCATTCATGGTTGGTGAAGGAGTCCCGGCATCTGATGCCACCTGGTGATGTTGAGTCCAGGGCAGCTCAGGAGTTGATGACCTCCATGGCAACAATAAACCTGTCCCAAGTGATAGAAGGCCCAATGGATTCTGAAGATTGCACATTAGATTTGATTCCCCGCTCCTCGGGGCAGTTGCACTGTGAGTTGATATTTGAGGAAATGACATCAATTCATTCCCATGGACTCTTTGGTTACCCTCCAACTTGCTATCACCATCCACCTAAGCAGGGAAAGAGGGTCTATTCAGCTGGTCCACACAGAAGACTGATCGACCCTGTTGCATTTCAGAGAGGGTTTGAGATTTTTCATGTATCAACATTGTGACGTATATCATAACATTGGGACTATCCCAGTTTAAAAACTCTAGGACTTTTAAAAAAAAAACCTGGATAGAAAAGAGTTAATGCTTTAGATTAGCTAACCTTTTAAGATATTTGACATACTGTTACTTTTTTTTTATTATTCATATTTATATCCTGCCCTTCTCCGGAGACTCAGGGCGGCTTACAGTTTTTGGGATACAACCCAGTGCTCAGCAATAGCCTTCATTCCATTGTATATGCCTGCTTATTACTAAGCGGCATTTTTACAAAGTCAGCTTATTGCCCCCAACAATCTTGGGTCCTCACTTTACCTACCCCGAGAGGATGGAAGGCTGAGTCAACCTTGAGCCTGGTGGGATTCGAGCCTGCAATAATTACAGGCAGCTGGAGCTAAGTGCTAGGCTATTAACAGCCTGCACCACCAAGGCCCACTTGGATTGCCTAAAACCGTAAAATAAAATAAATTATTCAATTAGAACATCATTTGAAACCTCAGAATGGACCTGATATGTTAGCAGGCTCTGAAATTCATAAATTACTTGCATTGGAAAATGTTTTGAGAGAATCTAAACCCACAATTTGTTTCTGTAGAAAACTGAAGAGTCTTATTAACTTGGATATTGGAAATTCTTAAGAATTTTGGACTACAGAATTAGAAGATCCTATTATAAGAATATAATGGCCTTGTATTTTAAAGAAAGTGATTATATCATCATCATCATCATCATCATCATCATCATCATCATCATCATCATCTCTTTTATTCATTAAACATGAAACTCAGTCAACTGAACATTTAAAAATGTATCACAAATACCAGTGACTGGTGCTAATGGTTGATATGGGTTGCTGCCAGCATCCTGAACATCAACCAAGTATCTTCTTAAAATATACAATGTTCCGAGTAGTGCACTTTTTTGCAGTTCCACTGGTGTTATTACAGGAAGCTGCAATTTCTTGATGTGTTTTGTAAAATTCTTGGACATGGTACCAAGTGCCCTGATGACAATGGGTATCACTGTTACATGTTTCATCCATAACCATGTAGTTTTGATGGCCAAGTTGCGATATTTAGTGATTTTTTTCCAGTTCTTTTTCATCGACTCTGGCGTCTCCTGGTACAGTGATATCAATAAATATCTGGCGTGTTGTGTTCCAAATGGTGATCCGTCTGTATTCAAAAGTCCCACAAGGTCTTCACCTTCTCATTTTCGACAACTTCTTCCACTTTATGTTTCCATGACTTTTTGGATACCGGTAGGGCATTTTTTTTATACAATGACCAGTGGATTAATTTAGCAATTTCATCATGTATAACTTTGTGGTCAGTTTGTGCGATTTTGATGTACTCACATATTAAGTGTGAAAGAATTTCAACTTTGTCATTGTGAAGTCGGCAGTTTGGATTGTCAGTGCATTTTTGTATCTTTGCTTTCATGGCATTAGTTTATAGTGCTTGTTCTTGAGCAGCAAGTATTAAACCTCCCGTTTCTTTCTTCATGGTTCTCATCTTAAGCCATGCCATGTCAAGTTATTATCATATTTTCCTTCAATGTTTTTCAAGTGCTGTCCATGCAAAGCTTTGGTTTTCCATCCATTTAATCTGTCATCCAGCTGTTTTTCCTTATATTCTGCCTTTGTTTCTGTTGTTTTTATAATGTTCTCCATTTTCACAGCCTGCAGCCATTTTTCTGTACTTTGGTTCACATAATCATTCAAACTTCATTTTTCTTCTTCTACAGTTGGATGGATTTGCAATAGCCCTCTGCTCCCTATTCTTCTTGGCAGGTATAACCTGTCGATGTCACTTTGTGGATGTAAAGCATGGTATGTATTCAAAAGTTTACACATTTTCCGGTCCAGGTTTTCCAGTTCAGCCACAGTCCACTTGATAATTCCAGCTAGGTAGTGTATCACTGGAACTGCCCATGTATTAATGGCTTTAATTATGTTTCCAGAATTCAGTTCTGATTTTAATATTTTGCGGACTCTCCTGATGTATTCCTTTTGCATTGACTCTTTGACTTTTCCATTCAAGATATTATCTGCTTCCAATATGCCTAGGTATTTGTAAACATCATCCTTTGCTAATGCTTTCCTGATGCTTCCATTTCCCAGTTCTATTCCTTCTATTTTTTCCATTTTTCCTCACTGCATGGATAATATAGCACGTTTTTCAAGTCCAAAATTCAATCTGATCTTGTTACTGAACGGTTGAACTATGTTGAGTATTGATTCAAGTTCAGTGGGGCTTTTCGTGTACAGTTTTAAATCATCCATGTATTGTAGATGGTTTATCTTGCCATGTTGGCATAAGATTTGGTAGACCAGTTTTGTATTTTGTAGGATTATTGTCAGTGGAATTAATGTGATGTTGAACAATAGTGGTGAAAATGAGTCCCCTTGGAAGATTCCACATCTGATGTTGACTTCACCAATGTTCTTCACCCATTTGCTGTTAGAACTGTTTTCCATTTTTGCATATTTGCTTTTAAAAATGTACAAATATTTTTGCTAATTCCAAAGTTTTTCAGACAGGTGTTAATCCAGCTGTGGGGTAATGTGTCAAATGCCTTCTTGTAATCTATCCACACCATATTTAAATTTGTTCTTCTTCGTTTTGATTTTTAGCACCATTTTGTCAATGAGCAGCTGATCTTTTGTTCCTCTTGATCTTTTCTAACTTCCTTTTTGTTCTACTGGGTACAAACTGTTTTCCATCAGGTGATTGAATACTGAATTTGCCAGTACTCTTGTAAAAAGTTTGAACGTTGTTGGCAGACAAGTAATTGGACGATAGTTGTTTGGTTCTGTGCCCTTTTCTAGATCTTTCATTATGAAATATGTTTGGCCAGCTGTTAACCATTCTTCGCTTGTTGCATTTTGAAACATTTCATCAAATTGAGTGGCCATGCAGTGATTGAGGCTGGTCAGGTGTTTTAACCTGTATCCATGCAGTTCGTCCAGGCCAGGTGTGCTCCAGTTCTTGGCCTTGTTGTGCAACCATATCAGTTGTTATTACAATATTCTCCATTTTGTTTCGTGTTGTTTGTTTTTGAGTATCTTTGATCCAGGAGGCAGTTTTATCGTATTCCACTGGGTGTTCCCACAGTTGTTTCCAAAAGTTCAAAGTTTTTCCTTTACATGTGTGAACATTAGTATGGAGTCGACATTCATGAGGTGACTGGTAGAAGAGGTGTTGGTTTCTTCTGAACTCGACATTTTCATGATATTGCTTTATTTGTCCTTCGAATCTTTCAATTTTCTTTGCTGTTGCTATTACACGCTGTTTTAGTTCTTCCATAATTTCTGTTATTGTTTTTTCCTCCAGGTTGTATTTTTTGTGTAAACTATTTTTCAGCTTTTTATTCTTTAGTTTTCCTTCTTTCAAGTATTTCAAATTGCTAACATCTCCTTGTAATGTTTAAATTTTATTTTCAAGTCGAATTTTCCACTTTGGTGTTCCAGTGGGTTTTTTTTTTTGGCATTTTATAATCCAGTTGTGCAGTTATAATGGCAGCTTCAACAGAGAAGGCACACTTCCGAGATCCTAACAGATGATCTGGAGCTCCCCAACCCTGCCAGATCCAATCTGATTTAGAAAATTATATTGGCCAGCCAGATATTATGAGAAAGAGATGGTATCTCAAATTACCAGGGCATGTAGGGCTTTATAGGTAACAACCAGGGCTTTGAACCAGTGTAGCTCACAAAGCAGAGGTATCATATGAGCATACTGCTTAAGTAATGCTTCTCACTGCCTGCACTGGTGTATTCTGGACCAGTTGAATCTGCAGTTGATTTTTAATGGCAGTCCTATGTAGAGTGTGTTGCAGTAGTCAAGCTGTATGGTGACTAGAGTGTGACTGAATATCTGAGGCTAAGAAGCAGCTCACCTGGCTAAGCAGCTAAAGCTGTGCAAAGTTCTTCCTGAAAATATTTAAAAATACAATATTATTTTCTAAATAAAATTGTCTAGGGGGAGGGAGGGAGAGAGAGAGAGAGGTTATTGACAACTATATCCTGACAGTTATATTTCATTAGTGTACTGAAGAAGGAAATTTTGATTTAATCTAGTGTGCGATGGGTATGTTTTCTCTACTTAATTTTGTTAAATAAAAAGATTAAGAAAGAAGACAAACAATTTATAATTCATAGATTGCCTTGTTTTAAACATGAACATTCAAACAACATTTGGATGCATTTACTCATTATTAATATACTTTCATCTGCTGTAACTTTTCAAAGTTCTTAATGTCCTTCTGTATCTTCTAGATAAATGTCTAGGCATGGACTACTTAAAAAAAAGAGTCTGGTAATTTGCTGTCCTGACATTCAACAGCTTTGGTACTCATAAATTTAATAGCATTAAGCACCTGCTGGCTTGAGTAGCAAAGCTTGCCAAAAAGGGAAGCAGGAGCATGAAGATACACTCCTAATGTGTTCCTTTTTGTACTGTCAGAATTAAGGCTGGGAGTTGATTCTCAGCACAGCAGTAGCACCTCATGCAGAGCAAGTTTCTCTGTCTTTGTATGTTAAACCTTAGAATACTACATGGAGTAATTCTTGCCTGCCAAGAAGTAAGGCCATGGGGATGGAGGGTATTCTCCTGCTGTTATTGAAAATCAAGGAGCCTTCAACTCATTAGCTAAAATTTCAGAAAGTGCTGGAAGGCAGTACAAACTAATTGAGGCCAGATCTTCGTGTGGTGTAAATCTCCTTAAATGCTAGAAAACCAATGGGACTTTGCCTGGCTCACTGTTTGCTTGAGAGGATTTGGCCCAGCATGTTAGAAAGAGATTAAAGGTTCTCAACTTTTATGTAAGGGCAGCATTTGGTGATCTTCAAAAGGGTGTATTTAAAAACTCATATGAAGTTAACTATTCAGAGCACTGGCTATGGGGCAATTTTTCAAAAAGTACTTAAGCAATTAAATTTAGCCATTAATTATCCATATTATTGCCATTGCATAAAGTTATTGGGAATTAAAATGGAACCAGCAATAACCAATTCCACATTATCCTTTAACATTGGTAAGCCCAACTGTCAGAAGTTTACTTCCAAGTATGCACAGATATTCCCTAATACAATTTTGATTTTTATTCTTCATTAAAATGAATTCTTTATTTGTGATGTTTATTGGAAAGCTGGATTATTTAACTTTTCTTGTGATTCGGACATGCAAAACAAGAGTTTTTCTCTTCAACACTGTTATTAATCACTGTATAATCTGAGAGTCTTTTTGATTAGTGCATCCAGCTTTAATTTATCTAAATCTTTGACTACTGTGTTATCTCATCTGATGCTAAGGATGTTGACTAAGATGAATGAGTCTCACTGGACTTGAAAAAATTATTAAATATATAATTTCACTTTAACATTTTACATATTAAAGTATCTCTCACAACAAATCAACAATTATATATTGCCAAAGAACATAATTGTACACATGATGTCATTTTGGCATCATTGTGGCTTATCTCAGAAATTGCTGCTTCACACTTAAATTGGTTGGAGCTTTACCTCACAGAGAGATAAAAAATAATTATTACATAATAAGCATTTGGTAAGAACCCCAATGATGAAATGTACACTGTGAATCCTGCCTTTTTCTACTTACATTACAATGTCAGATGTGTGTAAGTCACGTGGATTGCACAGTGACATCATAACCCTCATTTCAGCCCTCCTCCTCACCTTGTTTTAATGTTTGAATTAATCAGTTTTTTCATAAAGATCAAGGAAAAGGACTTTTTAGCAATGTACAGTATGCTATAACTTTCTAAGTCATTTTTCTTTTTGGATTTTAATTATCAATGTAGTTATATGCATGTATATTTTTCTGTTAATTAGTTTAGAAATGTAGTAGTGGTGGTAATCATAGTATCAGTGTGCATCCCATCTTTCTACCCAGAAGACAAGAATCTATACCTTTCTGTATTCTTCATACATGTGAAACTTCAATCTCTTCTTATTTGTGTGAATTGCTTTCTTTATCTAATATAAAGTAAAACTATTTTATTTCAACCATGGTCAAAAGATTACAAATAGTACTGATTTTGCAGTTTCCATCTTCCACTTTCCTTAATACTGAACTACATTAACTCTTCAGCTGCAGCAGAGCTGAATGGCTAGTATTCTGTGATGTTGTAAATTCATTATTCCTGAAGATTCACTTCAACCAAGATCTTTGTAAAACAGATTATTTTATATTCCTTGAGCTCAAAGGTAGTATGGCTAAGACACATAACCTTGTTGAATAAATGTGCCCTCTCTAGTGTCTGAAATTCCTTTCTTTTCAAAAGCATTGATTTTGATTTGATGGCATAAATATATATCAAAGAAATGATAATGAAGACATATAAGCCAAGTAGCTTAGATGATACAAGAAATACTTAAGAAGCAAGAATTTTGCAAAAGGATTGTATTTCCCTGCTTATCTTGAATCAGAAGTGGATGAATCCATTAAATTATTAACCTGTGTGAATTTGGCATACGTTACTCATATGTTTGTTTATTTTAGTTTTAAAATTTATATCACATGCTTTTGTTGTTAACAGTTTGAAAGTGGGGACCATTCTAATCTAATATACTATTATATTACCATTAATCTTCTCATCATTCCTATCACCTATCCCCTCCCATTTGTGACTGTATGACTGTAACTTGTTGCTTGTATCTTTACAATTTATATTGACTGTTTCCTGATATGATTTGATTGCTTATTGTACCCTATGACTATTATTAAGTGTTGTACCTTATGATTATTGACTCTTGATGAATGTATCTTTTGTTTTATGTATACTGAGAGCATTTGCACCCAGACAAATTTCTTGAGTGTCCAAACACACTTGGCCAATAAAAAAGGATTCTAATTCTAATTTAACTAGCTGCGAAGTTTTAGAAAGCCATTAACAAAAAAGAATTTAAATATAAATATTTAACCTTTTCTCTTAAAATAGGTGATATGCAGGGGTGGGATTCTACTGGTTCGGACCGGTTCTATAAAACCGGTTGTAATGATTCTGCGCAGTTTGGAGAACTGGCAAATTGCGCCCCTGGCTGGCCCTGCCCCTCTCCACCCACCCCTCCCCTCCCTGCCCAGTCAGTCCTTATTACACATGCCCAACATTGCTGATTGCGTTCTTCCCTGCCCAGTCCTCAAGGTATTTCTTTTTTCCCTCCTCAAGGTATTTCTTTTTTCCCTCCTCAAGGTATTTCTTTTTTTCCTCTTTCCTGACAATCAGCTGTTCCTATGATCAGCTGTGCCGGGGTTCCCCTTGCTTACTTACTGCTTCACCCAGGAAGCTTCCCTGAGGCCCAAGAGGCCCCAAAAATGGGGGGAGGGTGTGCTGCCAAAAAAGAAGAAGCCATGCCCATCTAGCCACACCCACCTAGCCACACCCACAGAACCGGTTGTTACAAAATTTGAATCCCACCTCTGGTGATATGTATGTTGATTTATCTCTTGAAATAAGAACTGAATCCAAACTTTTGGGAAATACGAACTGGGTAGATAAATTCAGAGTCAATCATATCAGACTGTATCAGAGTTCACAAAGATCATATCCTTCAGGCAAAACCATTGAAAGCACAGTTCTGTGAAAGTCTGTAGCTCTGGGAAATAACTGCTATTTAAAGATACTACATGGCTTACCGATTCAACCTTAGCACTTCCAATCTCGCCAACTCTCTATCATGTATAGTACAGAATGTACAGTACAGAAACACAAAATGTTCATTAATTTAGATGATTGAGCAAAATCAACCCAGGTCTTCTCACAGCATATCATTTTCTATTCTGCATGCAGTTCATCTAGTCCTTTCTCACGTACCCAAAATGTCTGTATAATTGGCATGCCAGTAAAGGCCTGTACATTATATTCTGGTTTAAGAATACTATCCCTAAAGAGAATGTCTGTGGGCCTTTTCATATTGATAGACTACTGTGTGTAAACTGGCTAGAAATGAAGCCTGATTAAAATATCCTTTGCCAGATTTCAAACTTTTCCTTTTTTTATTTTGGCCTTGGTGATGATCTGGTTTTCTATCCAAAACACATTTACTGTTATCCATGATGGTGGAAGAATCCACTTCCCGGACTAGAAAAAAGATGACAGTACATTTTTTCCTATCCATTAGGCTACAGGAAGAAAGACATGCAGATGTACAAACAGACCAGTTTTGACTTTATGTCTTTTTTTACATGTCCACTTGATCCAGAATCTGAAAATATATTTTCTCTCAAAATGTTTTTTTAATAATCTAATTTAATAAACACTATTAAGCTAATTTTTAATAGGAGATTGGAGAAGGCAAAAATCCAGTGGATAGATTCAAAATGACCCCTGACACTGAAGATCACAACTAGAATTTCTATTTCGGGCTCCTTGAATAGAACTAATGATGTATTCTTTTATACTTTTCCTTGCGAGCATTACTAGTTTTGTATGGTGAGTCATCTGGGTGTTTTCATTACAGTACTTTACAGGAAATATAATATACATAAATAGCAAATATGTTTTTCCTAATGGATTATTCTTTTAGCTTTAATAGCTGGAATAAGAGCCTTGGTGGTGCAGGCTGTTAAATGCCTAGCACTTAGTTCCAGCTGCCTGCAATTAATGCAGGCTCGAATCCCACCAGGCTGAAGGTTGACTCAGCCTTCCATCCTCTCGGGGTAGGTAAATTGAGGACCCAAGATTGTTGGGGGCAATAAGCTGACTTTGTAAAAATGCCGCTTGGGGGGCACAAAAAGCCCTAGTAATAAGCAGGCATATACAATGGAATGAAAGCTATTGCTGAGCGCATTGGGTTGTGCTCCAAAAATATTGTAGCCGCCCTGAGTCTCTGGAGAAGGGCGGGATATAAATATGAATTATTAAAAAAAATAAAGAAATTACTTTTCTAGCAGGTAGGAATGAGGAAGTTTCTCTTCAAAGAGAGGGGAAGAATGAAAGAGAAAAGATAACTACATAGGGACAGTGTATAAAAACTGTGATGCTACAGGGATAAAAGAATCCAAGTCCACCGACCCCTGAATGATTTCTGTATATATATGGATTGTGACAGCCAATATTAGCAATGGAATATTAGCATGCTGGAGAACATGGTTATATAATCAGAAACTCAAAGGATTAGATTGGGCCCTCAAAATCCCTCCTAAAATTGCCTACAAACTCAGTTTAGCAGTAACAACAAAGGGACACAAGTAAAGCATTGAAAGTAATATGAGCAGTGTTTAATTAATTTGATTTAAGTTAAGTTAATTTTAGCTTTATCCTATTCTTTTACAATTTTTAAGGTATGTCTCCTTCACCTGACAGGCGACTCAAAAGTCAGATAGTCTTTAGCCTGAGAAAGCAATTTGTTTATACTACAGTGATTTCTGGTCCTGCAATGTCGGATAAGAGATTTATACCCTTTTTTAATTCATAATTTGCCCATCTGTAAATTGTTATTTATCAGTGATACATGAGACAGAATAAAAATTTTAATTTATAAAAATCAATTTATACGATTTATCCCATTTTAAACAAGATCTCAAGATCTTATAAAATGCCTGGATGTTGGCCCAACTTTCCCAGCTCATGGTGGTTAATCCTAGAGTTCAGACATGAAATCACAATAATGTTTCATAATAAACTTGCATTTAAATAAAAGGTTTCTGTCCTGAAGAAAGTAGAAATAAATAATCAGGGATCACTGGATTTTTAACCATCTTTGATGTTGAAGTTAATTGCCTAATGGTATGCAGATCAGAAAATAAGGCTGGCAAAGAGAAAAGTACGGCTTTATTCCATCATCTTTCTCTGTTATAAGCCAAAACATTAATGGGAGCATTAATGAAAAAATAAAGACATATAGTATAATTTAAATCAGGTTAAAAATTAGACTTCTATTTGCCAACAATTCCCCACAATCATGCTGAAATTAAAAACAAATTATTCATTCATTCATTCATTCATTCTGTCTGTCTGTCTGTCTGTCTGTCTGTCTGTCTGTCTGTCTGTCTAATCTATCTATCTATCTATCTATCTATCTATCTATCTATCTATCTATCTATCTATCTATCTATCTGTTATGTTTGCATGAAGAGTCAGACGCGAAGAGCTTCAGTGAAGAGTTTATTAAGTGACTACAGCTCGAATGGACCCGACTTGGCTGGGCTACGGCTGCTTCTTATAGCCAGCAGCCGTAGTTGCCAGCCAATGGGAGTGCAGGGTTTTTCCCGCACTATTTAAACCAATCCCATTTGACATTTTACAAGAACAGTTCAAAATAAACCAATAACATTTAAACCTACATACATAACACTATCTACCTATCTATCTATCATCTATCATCTATCTAATCTCCCTCCCTTCCTTTCTCCCTACCTATGTAAGTCCCCAAAGTAACTGTAGCTAGCTTATGTACTATATTTAAAAGCAGCAAGTAAAAGTAAAGAAAAATCAATAAACAAATTGAATAAAAAATAGGGGGGATAGCACATACTTTCTTAACAAAAAATACATTTGGGGAGCAGATTGCCATAGTGTTACAAAATTGATGATATTTGCAAAAAAGAATTTAAAATTTCTCAAAATTTTGAGCAAAAATGCTTTTTAAAAAAAATGATAAATCTACTGTAGTCCATAAGAGTTTTCTAGCTCTTTATTTCTCTGCTTAATATTATGAGTTGCGTTGGCCTGCTGCTGATGGTCTGGGTTTTTTTTTTAACTCTATAGTCTAATTTAACATAATGGTATATCCTCTTATCTGTAATTTCAGTCATTGGTGATATAAGTTAAGGATGGGATCAAGAAAGATATCCCTCTCGAGTTGACAAAGACAAGAATATACAAAGTGTCATGTCTTTTTTTCCCCTGGCATTTATTACTGCTTTCAATTTCAAATAAATATGCAGGGGATAATTATGGTACTTCAGTCTAGAACAGCCTCCCACAGATATTCAGAACTAATTTTTTTTTGTTATGTAAAGGAAGCTTTCTGAGATTTGAGTACATTCAAGATTGGACTTTCAATTAACACTCAGTCTACTGGTACATACTTTCATAATATTGAAAAGTAGTATCTTTTATTACACTGCAATTGAAGCTATTGTAATTGACACTAATTTGAATGTTATAAATTGATGATAGAGTACATGTAAAATGTGAACAAACTGTTTTCTCTAGCTTATTCTCTAGCTTTTGATTTTGAGATGGCAGTGTTGGTGGCTTAAACACCTAAGAATCATGTATGTAGGTACCCAGGTGGTCAAGAGCAAAGGTTTATGAGGATTTTAGTTCAAAACATCTGGAGGCCACTTTGTTGTCTACTTTTAGTTTCTAATAAGTGATTACCATGTAATCTATTCCCCACGATACAGTGTTTTGAATTGTGCACAACAGGGGGGCATATTTCTGGTTTCCCTGATGTGTTATTTACCTCTGAGCTTTTAAGACCACCACATTCATTTACTAAATGATCAGTTTTCTTATTGGCTCTAAATTGTGCCTAATTAAAAATCTGACCCCTGCAAACTAGTCCTCTTTGTAAGGAGACAGAACATAAACAGGAAAAAATCAGCTAATTGCGGCAAAAACTGCATTTGTGCCACTGTAATTGGACCTCAGCGAAACAAATGAACCCACTGGGGATTCCCTAATGAATCTTTAACTGCAAACAGTAGTCAGGCACTTAAGCAGCCTGGCTGATGGTCCCTAATGAAATCAAATAAAATCAAATAAAATAATCTGGCATTTTTACTAACCAGATTTCTTGGCACAGCAACATGAAAAGTAATACATTAAGCATAAATATGGAGAGCTATGGGTGGGTGTGGAAAGCTGATATGTGCACATTTCACTCACAATTTAAAACAGCCACTACTTTCAGTGATACTCATGGATTTTAGTGAACTTGAAATGTTTATGCATCACATGTTGGCTTCAAGGAAATAAATGCTGAGTTAAACATGCAAAATTCTTTTTAATTTTTTGTATAAATTTGCCAGATATATAAATGAGTTCCATAAAAATGGGCAACATATACTATATAAAATACCTTATATTCACATTCATATGCTAGTTATACTTATATTTACTATGATATGAACTACATATGCTAACTATATGTTTCATGACCCAACCCTCTTGTCATCATCCAACAGAAAAGGAGAGAAAGAATTAGAAACAGAGCAAATGGTTTGAATGCAAAGTTTAAGATTCAGTTTCTGGCATCTTCAGCTGCAGGGGGAAACTAGGGCTCACCAGATGTTGATGAACTGTAACTTCCATTAGTACTATCCAGCATAGCCTATGGTCAGTGATCCATCAGCATCTGGATGACAGAAGTCCTATACCTACCCAATGTTTCAAAAAGCAGATGATGAGAAAACTCTTTGGATGGATTTTCTAACTAGAGCAGACAGTGATTGACTAGATAGATATACTTTTAAAACCAAGTTCTACACGTCTATTGATAGCCGGTGTTCTTATCACTACACCCTCTTAATCAGACTTGTCCAAATATCCTCACTTTTTGACTGACAATGTCTGACCCTTCTTTTTTTCTGTTATCACATTTGTTTTGTGATGAAGAAATATATTTCTGGGGAATAACAGAATCATACCTTGGATCAATTAGAAGATAATGTAATGCAATGGTGGGATTCAGCCACTTTCACCAGTTCAGGAGAACTGGTTGTTAACTTTTTGAGCACTTTGGTGAACTGGTAGTTGGAAGAAATCATTAGGGCAGAGAATCGAATGTTAAATTATTTGAATCCCACCACTGATGTAATGGTGCCCAGTTGCCATGATATATTGAATTCTGGAGAGACGGGGTAAATTCCAGGAGCTGTCACGAGCGACCAGAAGAAACACCACAAACATAGGAGTGGTAGCTGAGCCTATATAAACTATTAAAGTTAATGAAAGACCTAAGGAATCTCCACTATGGAGATAAGCAGCTTTAATCTTGCATTTGGAAAAGGCCTAGATCCACTTATATTTGGAGAACTCTGTTGGACCATGTGGATGAGAACCAAAATATTATATGATTTCCACTTAGGTACCATGATCCCACAATCATGTGATTCACTTATGTATGTAGTCCTTTTTCTCATGTTGGACATGTTGTATTGTTTTTCAGAGATGGAAAAGATACAGACAAGACCTTTCTATTTGCTATGGGGAATAGTTGGAAAAACTCAGTATTGGGTTAATCTGTTTTAATGATTTTCCCTGTTAAGCATAGGGTATATACAGTAGTACCATGGAGTTGGAAAAACTTTGAGGCCGTCTAATGTAATTCCCAACTTAATGAAGGAAAGCTCCTTGATTAGTTTACAAATCTTAAATTTGTAGCCCAGACTAAGGCATCAAGGCCAAACAAGTGTAATCTTAATTGTAATCACACTAATTTGTGCTTTAAGGCTGTGGATATTACCTTTGACTCTTCTTCTATTGATTTATTAAAAGTGGCCGTTTGAAAAATGGAAGTGACAGCTACAGATGCTGCCTTTCTAGGAAAACATCATATTCACCTTAAATCAGTAAGAAAAAAACAATTAACAAAGATTGTGAAGCAATGCTTTTTTAATTACTGGTATACTGAATTAATTACATAATTTGGCTGGTCAATAAGTCATATTTCAAGCTTAAGCTAATATGTAAATTGATACGAATATTAAACTATTTGTGAAGAGTGTGCAATAAACTAGCTGTTAATTAATTTTAGCAGTTAATTCATAGATGTTAGAACTTCACATATAAATTATATAGCGATGACACTTCACACATGCCACTGGCTGTTATATTTTACAATGTATAGCAATGACTGTTTAGCTGAAATTATTTGTGAGACAATCCATAATAATACATTAGTAAATATTCTGTAACTCTTCACAATTAGAATTAATAATTAAACTTCTGAAAGAAGGGAACTGAGACCTGGTGTTATTTTTGTGTGAATTAACTGATTTCACAGCTTAGAAGTGAGAATTAGAGACTTCAGTTTAATTTTAAATTCTTTATGTGCTATAAATAAATGTAGCCATTACCATTCATAGTATTTGCTGGCATCCATTATCCATTATCTAATGTATGTATGTGAATAATATAGAAAATTCCAGTTTATATAATATAATTCAATTCAATAACCAATTACAAATTATATATTGGTAGTTGAGCTTAATATCTAATACATATCTTTATAATAATATAAATTATTACAATGAAATAATATAAATTTTTACAATGTGTCTATGCATTATTGAACCAGAACATACGCTAAATATTACAAAAAATTCCCTCCCTCCCTTCCTGTCACAATGTAAAGATAATCAGGGTCAGTGGAAAAGAAAATATTTAGCTACTTCTATCTTGAAAGAGTTCCTAATTCTTTCTGCCCAACTATCATGATGCAAATACCACTGATAAATCCTTCAATCCTGACATTTGATGCAAGGATCTGATTTGTGGCACTAGAATCATTGAAATGAATGAAGTAAGTCTAGGACAACTCACCTTGGCCAACTCACTGTGACCAAAGTGAGGTTTACTGAGGTCAGCTTGCTGTGGGAAAACTCGCCATGGCCAACTCACCATAGGCCAAGAGTTACACTAATATGGAAGAAATGATGGAATAGAATCATTAAAGAAGATGCAAAAGGAGGGACAACATGAAATATGAATGACAAAAATTAAAATAAATTTTGATTAAATTGAATTGTTGAGTTGTTCCACCGCAAGTTGGCTGTGGTGAATTGGATGCACCAAGCTGTCCCATTCTGGAATGAATCAGATTTCCTTCTTTGTAATTTAGACTGGAAATAGAATCTAGTGGTCCTAATTAAAATTTATGGAAGGAGGATTAATATTTCAATAAAAGAATTCCATTGAGCACTTCCTAATACTTTTTTTAGTCGGAGATGGATTTTCTAGTTGTAGGGAAGTTTCTATATAGAGGTTTAACTCCTTCTTCTTCAAGCTTTAGCTGTTTTTCTTTTGTTTTTAATAATTTATTTTTTCTTTTTAAAGTTATTTACTTTTGTTCTTTAACTGAGTTTTCAATGTATTTTTGTTTTTCTATTTTCCTTCTTTCAATTTTTATTTTTTTATTCTTTAATGTTATTGTCTATATAAACAAAAGTATTTTTTGATCCATGCTAGTTACAATATTAAAAGTTAGATACTAATAATTGTAGTTAGATGTGCTTTGTAAAGTGGATGCTGTTTCCCTAGTTAGTATTCTTTCTATACTTTTATTTTCTTTAATGGTTCTCTAATATTTAATGAGGATGAATCAACTTAAAATTGTGGGAGAAGAAGGGTTGCTGGTGGGTAAAGTGCATATTCCTTAAAATAGAGATTTTTAAAATAGGATTTTGGTATGTGGCTATAAACTTATTTTATTTTAGCCACCTTTGTGAAAAGCCCATTGCAGCAAACAGTTAAGAAGTACATTTTTAAAATAATTTTCAGAAATACTATGACTGGTATCTCACAATCCAATTTTTTCATAAATTATGAAAAGGCTAAGTCGGAAGGAAACTTGAGGTTTCATTTATACATTTGTTTGGAAAGTACAAATTAGTTAAATTCTAAGTAAAAACTCCTCCATTTTTCTCCTATAAGTTATTTTTGGCTGAATGATCCAGTTCCGAAACATAAATACTTGTTTCTTGTTGTGTTTTACTTAGCAAAAAATCTATTCAGGTAGAAGTTTGAAAAAACAATGACTCACAATTTCTTAAATTCTGAAATATAAGAGTAAGATGCCTTATGAATTTCTTGGGAAAAGAGAATCCAGGTTTGTGGTATATACTTTTAATTCTCCAGGCTTAGGGACATCAATAGTGGAGTAGAGATCCTGGTTTCTGAAGATGTTTCTTCTTGAGTTTTGGTAAAGTTTCTTCAGTGCAAAGGTCCAGAAATGAGAATTGTAATATAGTATTGATAGTGTACACCCCAAAAGAACAGTGCCAGAAACCTCACAGCACCAGAAACCTCAGAAAACAGTGCCAAGAAACTCAAGCCAGCCCTTCTCCCTTTAAGAAAACCAAGAATCACCAGCTGAAAGAAAAACTCAGAGCAGCCCTGCTAACAGCTGTTACAAAAGTAACAGAGTTGAGACAGAAGTACTTAGGTACAGCCATTAAGATAAGGGGAATCAAGCTAAAAATAATTGTCCAAGGCAAAACCAGAACTCCCTTTTTCCTGCCCCCTGACAAGATTAACTCCCCAGGATAGGAAAGACAAAGGACCTGGGACAGGATTAACTCATTAAGGCTGGAAGACAGGGCAATCACTTTAACTAGAGGCACACAAGCTACAGGAGCTTCAAAGGGAAATTAAGCATAAAAGGATAAGATGCCCTTCATGGCATTGGACCGGGGTACTTGCAGGAAACCCTGCTGCTGATAACGACTTCCCGATGCCCAGTGCGCTCCCACAGGCAGGGCCTCCTGGTGGTGCCGTCAGCTAGGCAGTGTTGGCTGGTGGCCCCCAGGAATAGGGCCTTCTCTGTGGAGGCACCTGCCCTCTGGATTCAGCTGCCCCTGGAGCTCCAGGTGGCCCCAGACCTCTGTTCCTTCTGCTGTGGCCTAAAAACTTGGCTATTTCAACTGGCCTACCCGGACTGATGTGGGGGAGGGTTTTTAATTGGGTGTTAAATGTGCTGGTTTTATGATTATGAGATTTTCTTGGGTTTAATTTATTTTTAACTTTTGTATTATATGTTTTTTAGTATTGTAAGCCGCCCTGAGTCCTTAGGGAGATAGGGCGGCATATAAATCTCATAATTAAATTAAATTAAATTAAAGAGACAACCGTTCCCCAATCTGTTTGTAAGCCAGGAACGCTTGAACTGTGTCACTAATTTTCTTGCCTTCTGAGTTAAAAGATCCCTTTTCTGGCAGCTAGCTTCCTTGTGTATTTCTTCTCAGCATCGGTGACTGCTTCCTAGCTGGGAAATGCACTCAGGAAATTTCTTCCAACAATAGTCCGTGTGATTGGTTGGTGATTGGATACGTCTTTGGAAGTATCAGTTGATTATTTTAAGAGTGGTGACAGCTCTATTTTCATTGATTTGCCTCATCTGTGTTGTGTAATCAAATTCATGATGGGATGGTAGAGTGCATCTAGTCCACCTTATCAGTTGATGCTCCTTTATTTGAGTGCCAGGTTTCTAGGAATTCTACTCTTTGTGTAGTCAATTATTTTTGTATTTTCACATGCAAAAATCTAGCTCATTGTAAAGTTGTGGGTGGTTATTCAATATTTCTGCTCTTGCTTCTTTGTTGAGTTTGATACCTTGGTATATTTGGCATCCTGTATATCGTACACCCTATACAACTGATTATACATATGATGTCAATTCTTACTTGTTAGGCTATATAGTCTTTTAGTTTCATAAGATTCTTTTGCAGAGTTTTTGTAGGTTTGTGAGCCATCATGATGCCTAGTGACTGCTGGTATTTCTGATATATTTCTTATTATGGGAGAGTAATGGTGGTTGTCCTTGCGGTGCTATTCAATTCCTGTTTAGTTTTCCTGGTATGTATTTTGTGAAATTTGAAATTGTAAATAGGGATTCTTATCAAACATGCTGTGGAGTTTGTTTCATTCTGCTTTTCTGAGTACTGCTGAGCTGCAATATTTTGCTGGGTTGATGAGAGTTCATATGCAGCCCATCTTATGTGTTGTGGATTGATTACCCTTTAGAAAATTTAAGATTTGATCTCTGTGGGTGGGTTTTCTGTAAACCTGGTTTTGCAATCTGCCAACACCTGGTTTAATGATGAACATTCCTAGGAATGGGAGTTTGTTTGATATATGCCTTACAGTGTAGAAGTATAGTAAAATGCAGGGCTTCATAAATAGAGGATTAATACCACAGTACAAAAAATAAAAAAATATTTTCAGTGGGATTTACTGTAAGACAGGGGTGTCAAAGTGGTGACCCAGGGGCTGGATGCATGCGGACTTCACAAAGGCAAAAAAGTTGTGATACATCACATGATGACCTGGTTGAGTTTGACACCTGTGTTGTAGAGTAAGTGTTTAACTTCATAAAACGTTTAAGTTATGTCTGCTCCTTTCAGGAGCGATAAGTTACACTAGTGTTGTAAAATGCAGGGCTTCATGAGTAGGCAATTAATATCATAGAACAATTACATATTAAGATGATAATTTCTGTCAGAATTGTCATTTTTTTCAGTTCCGTTGTAACTTTGAACAATCACTAAATGAACTGTTGTAAGTTGAGGACTATATGTACTTCTTCAGACTTATTTCCATTCTCCTCTACAAATGCTAGATAACAATAACTTCTGACATAATTTACTAAGATGGCAAGTTAAAAATAAAGTTGTGTTCTTTGCACTTATGATATTTGGTCCCTTAGCCAAAAATTCCTCAAAAGTATTAAATATCTACCTGAAAAAGGAAGACAGCATTTTAATCCTAAAAAAGAAACATATATGGTAAGACCCAATCCATCAGACAGAGAGAAGGCTTTTTAACTGATAATTCCATATTTAGGAATTCTATCCTGAAAGAAGTACATATGAACCTCATCTTTAAAATAGCCATAAAATATTTATATTTTAATCTCCATTTTCTTTATGATGTTACATTGAACCCTTAAACTGCTTTTTAAATTTTTGTAACTAATATTTTTTAGAGATTTAAAATATAGGAGTAATTTTATATCCATATTTGTAAGTATTCTTAGATGGGATTTGCCTTAAAATCAGCATATACATTTTAAAAAGATTAATAATCTCCAGAAAGACAGGAGGGTTGTGATAATTAATGTAATCCAGATGGCTTCTACCCATAAACAAGAAACCTGTGGACAATTTATGAAGAGGGAACAGTTAAGTAGCTTAACCATATTGAACGTGGCATGGCATAAAAATAAAGGTTTTGTATCTGCGAGGGGATATCATTTTAGACTTTTGCAATTAATAAGCAAGAGGGGAAATAGTTATGGCTTTTTTAAAAGAAAAAAGAAAAAAAAGAAATCCATATTGAAAGGCTCTATGAAAAAGGAAAAGTAGATGGAAGGAAAAAATAATTTATGCAGAGAACTGCTAATCCAGCTGTTTGGCTTCTAGGCTTAATTGGATTTACCTAGAATTGATATTTGCTGTCAGCATGTGTTATAGCATCAGCAAAAGCCACAGTTATTGAAGAGTACATTGTAGCCATTTTCAACATGTTTTAAATACTTAATGCTGTTACTTTCTGTGTCCTCAACACTGGTTGAATATATGCTGATTTTACTTCAATGATTCCTTTAAATATTTCAAATAGTTTGGCAATGTGAGCAGTTTATAATGCCAATACAATTGCAGGCAGATTCTGTTTTTATATAAGCTTCAGTTTCTTCCCTTTACCTTCCTACTCACCCATCCAATTCACTTGTTGAAAAGCATTGCAATGGAGCAAGGAATCCTCCTGCAAAGAAATCATTAATGTTTACCATCTACAGGTGCATCCTTATTTGGCTGACAGCAAACCATGAATAAGGGGCACAACTTAGAAAATGGCTACTGAGCCATAATTATTAATGAAGTTACGTCTCGGGGCAGTGGTGTACTGATCTGGGGGGGGTGTCACCGGTTGCCCTACAGATGATGGGGTGATGACGGGTCTGGCTGATTCTATCTGGGTTGAGTTTGACCCTGTCTCCCTGAATGAAGTGGACAGGATCATGCGGAGGTTGTCTTCCACCACGTGTTTATTGGACCCGTGTCCTTCCTGGCTGGTTTATGCCTCCAGGGAGGTTACACGTGGCTGGCTCCAGGCAGTTGTCAATGCCTCCTTGAGTGAGGGAGTTTTTTCCCGCTGCCTTGAAAGAGGAGGTGGTGAGACCCCTCCTCAAGAAGCCTGCCTTGGATCCAGCCATTTTGAACAACTATCGTCCAGTCTCCAACCTTCGTTTTTTAGCGAAGGTTGTTGAGAGCGTGGTGGTACAGCAACTTCCGTTGTTTCTGGAGGAAGCTGATTATCTAGACCTGTACCAATCGGGCTTCAGGTCCGGGCACAGCACCGAGACAGCATTGGTCGCACTGATGGATGATCTCTGGAGGGCTCGGGACAGGGGTTTTTCCTCTGTCCTGGTCCTTTTAGATCTCTCAGCGGCTTTCGATACCATCGACCATGGTATCCTTCTGCAGTGGCTTCGGGGGTTGGGAGTGGGAGGCACCGTTCTGCGGTGGTTCTCCTCCTACCTCTCGGGCCGCTCGCAGTCGGTGTTGGCAGGGGAGCAGAGATTGGCCCCGAGGCCCCTCACGTGTGGGGTGCTGCAGGGGTCGGTTCTCTCGCCTCTCCTGTTTAATATCTACATAAAACCACTGGGTGAGATCATCCGTGGTTTTGGGGTGAGGTATCACCAATATGTGGATGATACCCAGCTTTACATCTCCACCCCAAACCAGATCAGTGATGCTCTCTCTGTGATGTCCCGGTGCCTGGATGCGGTGCAGGTCTGGATGGGGAGTAACAGGCTCCGGCTCAACCCGGCCAAGACTGAGTGGCTGTGCTTACTGGCATCTCGGTTTTCATTGGATGTACCATCTTTGGTCATGGGGGGAGAGGTGTTGCCCCCCATGGACAGGGCGAGGAATCTAGGCGTCCTCCTGGACTCACAGCTCAGTTTGGAGGAGCAGGTGGGAGCTGTGGCCAGGGGGGCCTTTGCCCAGATTCGGCTGGTTCACCAGCTCCGCCCTTACTTGAGCTGAGATGCCCTTCGAACAGTCACTCATGCTCATCACCTCCAGAATTGACTACTACAACGCTCTCTACATGGGGCTGCCCTTGCGGACCACCCAGAGGTTGCAGCTGATGCAGAATGCGGCCGCGGGCTGTGATGGGGGTGTCCCGATACTCCCATGTTACACCCTTCCTGCGTGACTTGCATTGGTTGCCGGTTGTCTTCCGGGTTAGTTTCAAGGTGCTAGTAACAACTTATAAAGCCCTAAATGGCTTGGGGTCAGGGTACTTGTGGGAGCACCTCCTGCCAGCATCACACTCTGATCGCCCTGTACGCTCCCATAGGAGGGGCCTCCTTGGGATACTGTTGGTTAGGCATTGTTGGCTGGCAGTCCCCAGGGCTAGGGCCTTTTCTGTGGGAGCCAGCCTATGGAACCAACTCCCCATGGATCTCCGTTTGGCCCCTGATCTCCTCCTTCCAACCTGAAGACCTGGCTGTTTCAACAGGCGGTCTGGACTGACCCGGGGTGGGTTATTTTAATTGTTTTAATTATTTTAACTGACTGTTTAGACTTGTATTTGTTTAATTTATTTTTATTGTAATTGTATGATATTTTTTAATGTTCACCGCCCTGAGTCCTTAGGGAGAAGGGCCGCATAAAAGTCTAATAAATTATTATTATTATTATTATTATTATTATTATTATTATTGTTTGATTATTGTGATGCAGTGCGGAAGTAGACTGTTCAGGAGTTGCAGCCTCCGCAAATCTGGAGATCACCACATTGGCAGCAAACAGAGGAAACAAATCTCTGAACTATCTATTGACTAGTTCCATTTAAGGCTACAAGTCCAGGCTGTAAAAGAAAACAACAGCCATATTTGTTTTCTTATGAATCCATTTTATTTTCCTAATATTGCTAGAAGATCAGCTTTGAGTGTGAGATCAAGAAAGAGAAGAGAAAATAAATCATACTTAGTAATTAATTAAATTTTTTGAAGTATATGAATACCATTTCAAACCTCAATGAAACATTTAAATAATAATAACAACACAGGGTTAGTGCCTGTATAAAATGATGATATTGAAAATTTTTATTCATGAACTGTGTCTCATTTACCAGAATCCAAACTAGCCTCTCTGGATATTTCTTATAATTTGAATAGAGATTGTGTAGTAGTAGAGTAAAGATCCCGGTGAACATTTAGGAAGTTTTTTATTTTATTTATTTTATTTTGTCAAGCAATTATAAGATAACAGGTATAAGTATAAGCATAGTTATGAATACATGAAATGGATACATATAAGAAAAAAGAAGTTCTCTGAGAGGACACTGTTATTTTCAGGCACCATGCTGCCTACCTTTGTCTTCAAAAAAAAACCTTTTAAAAAAACTTTTAATCACAAATCATTGAAAGATTGAAGGCAAATGAGGTCCAGGCAAAAGAAGAATATCATGGCTTCAAAATCTAAGGGACTGGTTTGGACAAAACTCAACAGCACTTTTTCGTGAGGCTATTGATAAAAATAGGATCACCAACATGATAGCCAATGTCCAATAATGGATATGGCACAACAAGAAGAAGAATCACAAATCATGCCAGGTCAAGTTTATTTTATTTATAGGTTTGGTATTAAGATTTAAAAAATATTATTAATTAACTAAGCACATTACAGCTTAATATGATCGACACAACTGAGGCTATAATCAATTACCTGATTTCTTAATAATCAAGCTTGCAACCTCAATAATATCCCTTGTCCTTTTTATAAAACCTAATCTATGTTGGATGATTCTGAGAATTATCTTGCTAGCATGTGAAGTTAAGGATGTGTATGAAAGTTTGCTCTATCTGTTAAATATCCTTTCTTTGGTGTTGATTGTAGCTTGGCCTCTTCCAGATTCACTGGAGTATTTATATAACTTTATTTTCTATCTTATATATTAACATCTTTACTACATATAATTTTAATATTTACTCCTACTATCTTTGCTTCATCTTCTTTGAATCAGTTACCATCTCTCCATCAGAATGGGATAACTTGCCTTTAGCATAACAATTTGAGGTTGGATTTTTCTTCCAAAATGGAAAATATTCCATGTTTTTCTGTGTATTTTCCTCCTCAATTTCTCTGCTATCATATACATACATACATACATACATACATACATACATACATACATACACACACATACACATACATACATTACATACACACACACACACACACACATATATTATACTGCTTGTCTCTTCTTCTGAAATTCTTTGTTAAGTTCCTTCCTTCTTGGCTTCTCTTCTCTTCTTGGCATTTTCTACTGTTTGTTCTAAAATCCAGTTTGCTTTCTTCTGTATTTATGTGTCTGGCAATGTCTTTTCACATTCATCCTTACTAATTACTTTAAGTTCATTCCATGTTTTTTCAAGTTTGCTGCCAATGAAGTTCAAGACTTCTAAATGAACTCCCTCTGGCGATACCCATGTATATAAGTGTCATTTTGGTTGTTTGAATACTGTATTAATAATAAATAAATAATTTGATTTGTAGAAGTTAATAAGTTGTTTTCCTGCTTCATTTTGGTTTCTTAGGCCATAGACTCCATGTTTTTCTCCTTAACATTTCCTATTATTCCCGTCTCCAATCACAAGAAGCATATCTTGCATGTTCTGTTGATTTCAAATTGATTATAAAACTCATTAAACTCTTCTTCTACAACCGTGGTTGAAGCATAAATTTGGATAATCTGCCATATTAAACAGTTGTCTACAAGGTCTATTCAGTATTAATTCAGTCTTTAACTGCATTGTGTCTAAAAACTCTTCTTGTTATACCCTTCCTAACTATGAAAGCAATGCCATTCCTTTTCTATTTTTCATGTCCTGAGTATTAAAGAGTAATCTTTTGGCTGAAATTGCCAGAATTCAACAGAAACTGAAACTGGATTTTCTTTACCTCCATAGCAACATTAGCAACTGGACATCCTGAACATTTTAATCAAGCCATGTCATAAATGGCATTAGCGCTTTGAAAAAAATCCTCAATTCTTCCTCAGCCCAATGTTCAATGCCAACCAATTTGAGAGGCTGATCATCCAGCATTATATTATCTATTCTTTTATATTTTCTATCCATTCAATTTCCATGGTAAAACACAGGAGTGATTTACCATTGCCTTCTTCCATACAGTATGCAACCCACTTTCAACATATTCTATATCACTGTTGCCCAATATAAGTTCCTGGTTGCTTTCAAATGACCATTGTGCCCTGTGTGCTCCTGATGGTTATATATGCTTGGAATACACTTTTCAGGTTCTTCACACTTACTTCCCAGGAACGTTGACCTGCCATGATAAGGCACACAGTAAGATTTGGTGGGGGTGAGGGAGATGCCTAGGCTTCCACTGCAGGAAAATCAGTTTGAAATTTATTCTTTATTTTTCATTTTGTTAATAGCCTGAATAAAGCTGATAGTTACACACATGCACATAAGCAGGCATACATTTATACAAGCCTATACATATTCTCCTAAGCCTTTATATGCAGAGCATATAATTTGGGGAAATGGTATCTCATATTAAATTTACTTTGTTTCCTGTACAAAACACACTATAGTTCCATTAAAATGACTATTCCCATTTTCCTCCAGATATTCTTGCCCATCCCATTAGTTCTGCACATTTTCCCCCAACAGTGAAGTTGCCTGAGATTTAACAACTAAAAGATTTCAAACTGTATGATAAAACGCCCAGGTGGCATCTCCTGTCTATTGACACTGTCAGAATACATATTCTCATTATTAGCTGTTATGGATTTAGATTAGTATAATTATGTGATTGTGAAATTCAAGGGAAATTGAATTTGGTAAATACTGCAATTCAAATGTTTCCTGCATAGCCAAACAATCTTAACCACATCCAGCAGTTATACTGCAATTCAGATCTTACTATCAACTAAATGATTTTGAGGGTTTTTTTTCCTATGAAGACTTCCCAGAAAAATGGCTGTAAATCTTACCCACTCTCTAAAATCAAAAATATTGTGACTGACTTGTTCCAAGAAATAAATAATTGTTCCTTATGTTGAATTTGGATCCAACTTTAATCATGATTAGAATAAAGCCACTAAGATCAATGGATTTGTTGAGAAAGTCTAGATTCCAGCTATTGCTTCTATGGCTGAGTAGTAAGTTAAGTTTTTCCCCATTTTTTTTAAGCAAACAAGCTTTAGGGAATATGTGAAATCTGGACAAAGTCTCAGAAATGTATGAAGATAAACTTTAAAAAATCCTATTCAATGCCATATGTTGCCTCTGTGCTGCAGAATTCGTACTGTGCCTTTTCGGGCTCAGAAAGGTGTGATTACGCTTAAAGAATCAGATACATTTGACTACAGTTAATTTTTTGGAAAAATCAAAGTAAAAGCAGTGCTATGTGAATGCCTTAATGCTGTCATATGAGATAATAAAACAATTCTTCCTGAGTTAATATTTGGCTGTTGTTTATTTATTTTTTATTATAGTTGCCTCTGGTGGGTATTTTAAAATTATTTTAAAATAAAAGTATTTTAAAATTATTTTAAAATAATGGAAAAGTCAGTTTCGTTGTGCTGCTGGTAATAGAGTTCTTGTAAGTCAGGCAAAAGATGGGGAGGGAGTGCAGGAAAGTACAGTAGCCAACTTCAATAAACTTTGCATCTCTTCTGTCACCCAGTAGCTTTTCCATTAGAAAAGAAGGAGAGAAGGAAAGCAGATTGATGTCACCTACCTAGATCCAACAGAAGGACTTTTTGGTACCAACTTTTGACCATTTCAGCTACCAAGATAAAGGAAAAACTAGCAATATCCAACTATGTTACAGCAATTATGTATTACTTCTGTATTACAGTACATCTAATCATGCAGGTTCATTCTGAACAGACCTAGTCCTAGACTGTTAAGAATTGACATTTGAATTTTCTTGCTTTCTTTTGCTATCCTCATCTTCCCCCTTACACTATTTTTGTTGCTGTTCTGAAATTACAGTAGTCCTCGATTTATATCCATTTGTTTAGTGACAGTTCAAAGTTACAACACTGAAAAAAAATGACTTATTTATTTATTTGTTTGTTTGGATTTATATGCCACCCTATCTCCCGAAGGACTCAGGGCGGCTCACAGCAATAAAAACAAGCAATACAAAATTTAAAAAATTATTAAAAAAATATGAAATCTCGAACCCAAACAAATATCTAAAACTCAAACAATGCTACACATAAAAACCACCCCACGCAATCTAGGCCGGCCTGTTGGAAAAACCACATCTTCAGGTCACGACGGAAGGAACGAAGGTCAGGGGCCAACCGCAGCTCCAGGGCAACTGGTTCCACAGGGTGGGCGCTCCCACCGAGAAGGCCCTACCCCTGAGGGTCACCAGCTGACACTGTCTAGCCGATGGCACCCCAAGGAGGCCCTGCCTGTGGGAGCACACAGGGCGATGGGCAATCGTTGCTGGCAGGAGATGTTCCCACAAATGCCCCGGTCCTAAGCCATGTAGGGCTTTATAAGTAATTACCAACACCTTATGACCGGTTTCATACTTATGACTGTTGCAGCATCCCCTGGGCCATTTGATCAAAATTCAGATGCTTGGCAACTGGCATGTATTTTCTGATGGTTGCAATCTCCCAGGGTTATGTGATTATCTTTTGTGACCTTCTGACAAGCAAAGTGAATGGGTAATCCAGATTCACTTAACAACTGTGTTACTAACTTAATAACTGCAGCAATTCACTTAACTGTAGCAAACAAGGTCATAAAAATGTGGCAAAATTCACTTAACAACTGTCTTTCCTAGCAATGGAAATTTTGGGCTCAACTATGATCGTAAGTCAAGGATTACCTGTATGCTTCTCAGGATTTGTCATGTTTATATTTTGTAAATTGTTCTGAGAGTGTTTTCACGATATAAAAATCTCTGTAATATATACAAGAACAAACAAATCATAAACACTCCTCTCACTCAATTTGTTTTATTAACTGAACATTATAAGAAGTTCTGGAGCCTCCAGAGAAAGATTTGCTTTGAATTGTCTCTGATGTTTTGATATTCAGCAAAGATTATTTCATTTTCATACTATGTCTTTTTATTCAATCTTTTCAACAGATGGGAATGCTGTTTTGTTTCGTAGTTTGTTTCTTCTGAGTTTTGAAGTTATCAAGAAAGCAAAGTCAGGTAAACCAAATCAAGTAACAACAACAAGCTCTTTCATGGAACTGCTTATCCTGGGTAGAACATTCCAAAAATAGACTTTTTCTCAGGAAGGGTGGGATGGGGTAGAGGAGCTACCATACAAAAGGAAACCCCTGTAGAATTAATATATCTTCATTAGATCAGACTTGAAAGAAAGTAGGCCAGATAAAACATTATGTTTGTGTAGCAGTGAATATTAATCAGTTTTGATTCTAATGGGAGAATGAGCAATTTCAATAATATAGCTGACTTTCTCTTTTTGATATTTTGTTTATGCTCAGCTTTTTAAACACTGTTCGGTGCTACTTTATCCATAGTTTTTGTTTTGGTACAGCCCTGTTCATTCTTATTCAGTATTTTCCCCTCCCAATTTATCTCATAGATGTCGCTGCTCAAACCCAATAATGCAGTGAATGAACAGGACAAGGTCACCCTGCCAGATAATTGCCCAGACAATATTGACACTAAAGAGGGACACATATTTTCCTATGATAGGTGGAAACTAGTAATACTCTCTCTCCATCCACCCACTCTCCTCCCCACTGCTCCCAACAAGGAGGAGAGAAAGAAAAATTGAGACACTTTTCAGCTTAGCCTTTTTGATACCACCAGTTCATGACATTTTTTTTATGGTAACCCATTTCTATTTATTGTCCACAAATAATCTTGGCTGCTACAGTGTTATTGTGAAGTATCATTGTGTTTAGACAGACTTTGCTTTACCTGAAGCTGCAGTACCTCTAGGATACCTACAGATGGCAGCATCTCACAAAGAACTCTTTGCAGCCCCAACCCCTCCCTTCCCCCCAAAAGAGAAAACAGTTCTGTAATCTGTTGACAGGATTAAGAATTCCTGTTGTTTTACAGGAAGTAAATAAATCCTCACGGTCTTTTGGAAGCCTCGTAAGTATATGAGAATGGTTAAAAATTGTTTACACAATGGTAAAAGTATCAAATGGTTATTTACAGCATTTAAACCATTACCTCAGATTGATGTAGAATGGTCTGAAAGGCCAGACTGTTTGCATTATCCCACTTAGGAACATCTGTCAAAGTCTTGTGTATGATGGGTATAGTCGTCAAGGGTTCGTGTTTTTAGTCTGCATGGGATCATAGAATAAAGCACATGTGCAGCTGCAGGAGGACACTGTCTTTGGTCCCCAAAGCATTGAGAAAATGGTAAAATCTGTAGCTCCTACAACTGAGCTACAGATATCCACCACTATCTCAAATGGTAAAATATTGTCTTCAAATACACTGAATTAAATCGAAGAGGACAATAGAAGAGTTGGAAGAGTGTTTGACATACCTATCCTTCAGGTTTGACATACCTATCCAACAATTTTGATATTAGTGGCTTACGACCACCATTGAGCTCAATATTTCTGTTGCTAAGCAAGGCAATCATTAAGTGAGTTTTACCCCATTTTACAACTTTTCTTGCCACAATTGTGAAGTGAATCACTACAGTTGTCAAGTTAGTAATGCAGTTGTTAAACAAATCTGCCTTTCCCATTGAGCAAAAAGTGATCATATAACCTTGGGACAATGCAACTGTCCTAACAATAGCACTTAGACTTATATACCGCTTCACAGTGCTTTACAGCTATCTCTAAGCATTTTACAGAGTCAGTATATTGCTCCCAACAATCTGGGTCCTCATTTTAATGACCTTGGAAGGATGAATCAAGCTTGAGCCAGTGAGAATCGAACTGCCAAACTACTGCAGTCAGCTGGCATTCAGCCGAAGTAGCCTGCAGTACTGCATTCTAACCACTGCGCCACCACGGCTCGTAAATACATAAATACATGCCAGTTGCCAAGCTTCTGAATTTTGATCACAGGGATACTGCAATGATTGTGGGTGTGAAAAATAGGCATACGCCCATTTTTTCAATGCCTCTGTAACTCTGAACAGTAACTAAATGATTCATTGTAAGTAAATGACTACCTATACTTAACTGCAAATATCCATCAAGCAGGAGAAATTCTCAACTATAATAATACTCAGTAGGAGATGAATAGTCAAAGCTTTTGTGAAAGCAAAGAAGTGACTGGCAAGTTCAAATCAACGTGAGACGTTGTAAACCTCATAACCTTTAATTTTCAAATATTTCATCCTCATTGGGCCCTTTTGACTGCCAGCTTCCTCACAATGCTGAGAACAGTTGCAAGGGCTGACAGATAGAGTTCTTTCTTCTTTGCAGGTTTGAAGGCAGTCCCCCTCAAATGATGGCTTATTGCGCTACCAAACCTAAAGCATTGTGTGGCTGTTCCAGATATTCTTTGTTAGTAGACTCATCTTTTGAAAGTTAAACAAAATTATGAATGAAGTACTGATAAAACAAAGGTGATGCCACCAGAACTTTCTTCTGCTCAATGGTCTCTGCAGAAGACCATAAGGATACAAACACACCAGCATACATATGATGATAGCATGGTGCTATCCTGGCCTTACATATTTGCATGCTAACATTTGATACAAATATATAAGTTACGTTATTTGTGTCATGTTTTGTCACTCCCTTCAAACCCAGACACCCAGTTCCTGCTATATAATTCCACGAATGAGGTAAGATTACATAATAAAAATCTCATCTAGATCCTAAAAGTGATATGGCTCCTTTAATCCCCAGTTTTCCAAAATTCTTTCTCAAATCTGGGTCTCTCTCTGATTCTTCCCTCCACTGCTTGGCCTGTGCTTTCCTTCAGACATTTGGCTTGTGGTGCACCTTGGAAACCTTCCCAGTCTCCTTTCTCTCCTTAGCCTGCCCAGCTGGGTCATCTGTTTCAGGAGGCTTTAAGAATAGCTATCATATCTCATAGCAATTGAACTGCAAACCATTTGCTTCTGACAAATTTGTCCCCTTAGTCTTCAGAATCTTCCATGGATCATAGCAACTCAGCCAGACAATGTCACAATTTTCTCTACCATACAGTATGTATAACTTAAAATGTAGCTGTCATATGCTTATAGTAAAGGCTTCCTACTTTAAGAGCTTCTAATTTGAAGGCTTCCTACTTTAAGAGCTTCTAATTTGGGTATATACTCTATGATGTTGAACATGTTTATTAAGAGTTAAGACCCCTGAAATCAATTAGCTTTATTTTTTTTAAAGTATTTACTTCAAATCAACCTTTTGGTTGCTTTATTGCTTGCTTTTTGCAAGTTTCCAAGAAGGAGGAATTCCTTGAATGGATGGGATACCTGTGAGCCAAATATACCCAAATTAGAAGCTCTTTGTACCTTGGGAATACTTTTTTAAAAATTCAGCAGGAAAGCTGATCAAGCTCAGGTTTTGTGGACTTTAAGAGTAAGAATAAGAGCTGTTTCTGTTGAGACATTTCTTTTAGCCATTTCTTTTAGACATTTAGTATACCTTTCAGTCTGAAAATTTTTCATGTAGCCTTTCTGAAGATATTTCATAATAATTGCTGGACTTCTTTAGTTCTCTGGAATGTCAGGAAGTTGATCGTTCAGCCAATGCAGGCCTTGAAAAGTATGCATTAATCTTTTATTTCAATATATACCTTGTGTTTTAAGCCTTTCTATTCCAAATAATACAAATACATGCAAAACCTCATAAAAACCACACCTGCAGAATCCTAAAGAAAGGTAAACACTTAGCTGTAGAATCATCCATGTAGACATGTGTAAAATAATCTTTACAAAGAAAAAAAGCCTCTACCTTTCTATAATTTTATAGGGTTATGAAAACAGGCTTGACATCGTCCCTAACAAAAGTGTCTGTTGAGGATAAGCCTTGGAGAAAAAATAATCAAAGCAGTGTTACACTACTAAAATGCAGCTCTGCCCCTTTTGTACTGTATGTGCATTGTGACATTGAAAAAGGTTGAGTTTGCCTCACAACGAGCATACTGACAAAAGCTGTGGATTCTTGCAGATGCCTCTAGTTCTTCAAATTGCCTAGGCATGCACAAGAAAGTGGCTGTAACTTTGAGAGGATATAGTTTTGCCCTACCATCTAACTCACAGACACAGTTTGCAGAAAGTCCTTGACTTGTGACCACGACAGAGCCTGGAATTTCAATTCTAAGTTGCTGTGATTGTAAGTATGCACCATGTGAATGGACCACGTGAATGGACTTCATTTTAAGACAGTTTTTATGGCGCTTGTAAAATGAACCATCATGATTGTTAAGCAAATTATGTGGCTGCAAAGTGAATCCAGCATATCCAATGGGCATTTTCCCCAGGAAGCGGGGAGAATGTCACTCACACATGGCAGTCATGTGATTGCAAGATACTGCATCCAAGCTTCAATGCAAACTGCCTCCTGAGTGCTTGAAATGTGCTCACTTTATCACTGGGGGAGGGGCTGTGCAGTGCTCATAACTTTGAGGATGGGTCATAAGTAGTTTTTTTGAAGTCTCATAACTTTGAATGCTCATTAAGATGACATGTAATGTCAGAATTAAACACAAGACTTGGACAAGTAAAATAAAATGATATGAACAATATTGTGCTCCTTACATTACCATCCAGAAGAGATGTCTGTAAAGAACGAATTTGATTGAACATTTTTGGGATTTACACTGTGGCAGTAAGCGGGAAGTGGGAAAGTCAACTACTTCCTCATGCTTATTGTGGCTGCCACTAGCAATCTGGCAGCCTTGTTTAAGGTGATGCAATCTTTGCCTGGTAGGGATGAATTACAAAAATATCTTCAGGGCTGCTGTAAAGAAAATCTAACGTAATTTAATTTATTCAATTTAGTTTCCATGCAGCTCCTAACTAATTCTGGACAGTCTACAATAAAACAAACAAAACAGAAAATACAACGTAATAAAATATAAAAGAGAACAAGAACTGTTGGTAAGTCCTGCTAACAATACCCAAACACCCAAACACTTACACATCCAAAGAAATCTGGGCCCACATCATCCTAACTGAAGGCCTCAATTCTATTTCTATTCGCAGCTCTTCCTATTTGTGATTTTCTTCTGTTCTTTCTCTTCTCTTCTGCTCTTTCCAGGTACTGCCACGTCCACTATCCAGCCTTTTTTGGTCTTTCTTATCAAAAGTTGTTACATCTGGTACTTGTGTGTGGAAGGTGATTGTCTGTTTGAATTCTAATTCTACTCTAAAGTTTGGACTTCTTCACTCTCACAATATAATCACAATCCTAGCTTCTTCTTGACTTTAGTGTGCTTGATGTTTTCATCTGAAGGGTGCCCAGGTATTCGTACCATTTTTCCCCCTTTGTCCAGGCTCCTGGTATCATTTCCATAGGGCATCTTGATGCCTTCAGTTTTCCCACATTTGATGGCAATTGTGGCACATTTGTCCAGTCCAAACTTCATTGCAATATCTTGCCTGTATATATGGACAGTGTTTAGCAGCAATTCTATACTATATGATGTTTTTTCATACAGCTGAACTTCAGTTACCAACTTGAAATTTATTAGTGAGGAGGAATTGCGTGTAATTAGCTGGCACTGCTCCTTTTCTTGGACCTTTCATTATCATCTTTCATTATCAGGTTGGTCAACAATTTTCAGTTTGACTCCTTGAGGTAGATTGTGAAACTGTTGGTAACGAGTAGATGTTTCAATCCAAAATCATGAAGCTCATCTTCACTCAGTGCTGACTAGTTTTTGAACTTCCTTCCCCTTTTCAAGTATGTTACTAAATTCAGGGTTCCAGAATTATTTACAATGTAGTGAAACCTACAATATTTATAAATGTGTAGTATGAAGTAGCATAAAGCAGGATACAGTCATTGTCATACTAAATAATTGGAATTTGAATGCTGGGCCAGACTAAATGCATACATTGCTACAATTTGAATCTTTAATTAAAATAAACACGATATTTGAAGGATTAAATTAATCTACAAAATACTACTCATGTATTTAAAAATTGACATTCTGGCCCATTTCTAAATTTTGTAGCAATTTGGGGACAAACTCTAGTGGTTTGGTCACAGGCTATGTTCTTCTATTTCATATATAGGTAGTCCTCGACTTTTGATCACAATGGAGCCCAAAATTTCTGTTGTTAAGTGAGACATTTGTTAGGTGAGTTTCGCCCCATTTTGTGACCTTTCGTGCCACAGTGGTTAAGTGAAACATTGCAGTGGATAAGTTAGTAACCCAATTATTAAGTGAATCTGGTTTCCCCATTGACTTTGCTTGTCAGAAGGTCACAAAAATTGGTCACATGACCTTGGGAGTTAGCAACTGTCATAAAAGTGAATTAATTTTGAAGCATCTGAATTTTTGATCACTTGACCGTAAGGATGCTGCAAAGGTCATAACTGTGAAAAACAGTCATAAGTCACTTTTTTTCAATGCTTGAAAAGCCACTAAATGAACTGTTGTAAGTTGAGGACTATCTGTATTCCTCTCACAGACTTTTATGTACCATGTCAACTTGAGAGTTCTCCTAGTTACGTCCATCATGCATGAAATATATATTTTCTTTGATCCATGGAGGGAAGAGGTTTATCCCTTGACTGCCCTCATCTTTAGGATATGAACTATGAAAATATTGGTAGTGACTTGGCACTTGTCAATCAGGGCACAAAGAAGAATGGGCTGTATATTTCAAAATCACATATTAAATAAGAGCCTTGGTGGTACAGGCTGTTAAATGCCTAACACTTAATTCCAGCTGCCTGCAATTACTGCAGGCTCGAATCCCACGCTCAAGGTTGACTCAGCCTTCCATCCTCTCGGGGTAGGTAAATTGAGGACCCAAGATTGTTGGGGGCAATAAGCTGACTTTGTAAAAATGCTGCTTAGTAATAAGCAGGCATATACAATGGAATGAAGGCTATTGCTGAGCGCATTGGGTTGTAAGCCACCCTGAGTCTTCGGAGAAGGGCGGCATATAAATATGAATAAAAAATAATAATAATGTATTTGCAAAATCTGCCCATTCTTGATATTTGCCTCGAAACAGCAGATGCTAAAAGAACGTGAAGCATAAACTCCCACTGACATGCTTAAAGATTTATTAATCACTAAAAGCTTGAGGTATTGCCAGGCCTCATTCTTTGAAATCAGCCCTTAGAGATCTGCAAGTTTCACTGAACAAAAATTTTTGACTGCTTAGGTCACTTCTGGATTGCACACTTTGATCACAAATTTGACAATGAAGATAAGGGCAGAGTAGAGGTAAGGGCTGAATTGCTGACATAGGCAAGCTGGTTTCCCTCATATCTCTAAGTGAAAACTTATGATCATTTTTCTCCAGTTGCTTGTTCTGTCTCTATCTTTCCTTTTCATCTGGTAGTGCCTTTTTAAAAAAACTGGCATATGACTGAAATCACGAATATAACTTACTTTATTTTTATTAGGAAATGAAGCTGCTGTTTCAGATGAATTTCTTTTTCCTTTCTGGTTATGACAAAATTGTCAAAAGACATTTTAGCTTCCCTTCTGTGCAGCTCACTTGGCTAGTGTAGAAACACCATTGCTCCGTAAAGGCATGGCTCTGACTGTTATTAAAGACAGATCTGATCCTTGCAAACACTCTGCTATTTTTGAGATAAGTAAATGGCACAGAAATAAACAATGTGACATTTTGCTTCTACACTCTGCCCAAGATGCAAACCACATACTGCTTTGGAAATATAAAGCATGACAAATCACCAGTATGATTTTTTTAAAAAAATCTTCAAACTGTAGAAACTGTACACTTCTTTGTGAATTATATCACAAATTTTCATAGGTAAGCTGTTGTCGTTTCTTTGGAAATTTGCCAAGCTCTGTCCTCTACAAATATTTAAAGCAAAACAAGATTATAAATTCTTCTCGTGATAGAAATTGCAACTTCTTGATTCTTAGGAAATAAAACTATAAATATTGATTCATCCAATGAGTTAAAATATTCTTCATTAAAACTTCAAGCTCCAGATCAATTAAGTTGACACTAAAGCAGCAACTTTTCTCATTAGCTTCCTTCAGAAATTACCCTCCAAGCACCCTAAGAACATATATTTCAAATATGTAGCCAGATTTTAGGCTAGCCTTTAATGCTAGCATTGATAGCGCAATTTCAATGTTACATAAATATAATCTTGGTACATGCTGTTAGTTGGACAAAGAGGTTCCTTATTTCAGTACGAATATGGTTCAGTGAATCATAGGAGTACACACAATACATTGAAAACAAACTAATTCGAAGGAAACTTCTGCCCAGATAGCCCAAGTTAAATCACTTCCATAATAAATCACATCTACAGTATATCCATCCACACAGAAGAGTTATGTTTCGGCAATAAAGTTGGTGACTGAAAATTGGGCAGGGTTAGGACAAGAAGATACTTATAATCAGTGAATAATCCAGTAACTAAAAAAAACCATTCTGTTGTGTGACAGTCAATGTCAGGAGAAATTGGTGCCCATGTCTTTGATCAATTCCACTGGCAGTGAAAAAGAGCTATAAAAATAAAGTGCATTTACATAAAGGAATCTCTGTAAATAACTGATGGTGCATGCATGAGCCTAAATTTATTCTATCTCCAGACTAAGGTATATTTAGAATGGAGTCTATGGTAATTTTGTTTTGCGCTGGAAGAAAGCCAAGTTCCATATCATAGAACCCAAGTAAGGGATTATGCTGATAATGTCTTCTTTAAGGTGTGTATATCTAACAAAAGAAGATTAAAACAAGTTTGTTTTTGAATGGCTGACATAGCAGTAAAGAATGATGCTCTTCATTTTCACTGTGGTGTATCTCTACTTTTAATGGAAATACGATTGCTGGTTGGTTTGCCAGCAAAATGTCTGTGTATAATTTACCCATCTAACATAGCTGTATAGTATTATTATTTTTACTTCTTATTATCTTCTTTATTCTCCCCCTCTGTTGGTATTACAGGTAGTCCTCAAATTACAACCAATCATTTAGTGACCGTTACAATGTTACAAAGTTACAACAGCACTGAAAAAAGTGACTTATGACTAGTTTTCACCCTTACAACTGTTGTAGCATCCCCACATTTGGCCAAATAAAGTAATTCAATTCAATTCACCTACCCTTAAATTGTGATTTCATCTCTGCAGCAATAGTGACCTAGTTTTATACACTGCTCAAAAAGAAACAAAGAAATGAGAATAAGTATATAGCACAGTCCTTTTCTGAATCTTAATCTCTTTCTATCTCTTCATTTGTGCCATTTTTTTAAAAAAAATGAGGCACACTGTAAGCTATTTGTGTAAATGAATAATTATGATTGTCACAGATTTTCAAATCTAATTATGCATAATAATGCATGGTAGGAAAAGTTTTGTTTACATGTTACAAAATAAGAGTTTGTGCTCTAAAGCAGGACTTTTCTCTCTCATATCCATAAGAGTTCTGGATGTACTTTTACCTTAAAAAATTAGGAAAAAATTCAACAGCTTAATTAGCTGTAAATAAATAAAGATGCTATAAATACTAGGCTTGTAGCAAAATTAGAGGCACATTAAAGATAACACACTTCGGGGACTTGCAGATCAGTTAGCAAGGCACTGAGCATTGCACAGAGAACTGGCAGCTGCTTTGAGTCAGCGGAGCAACCCAAAATGCTGTAGGTAGAGCAGTGTGTGCACAGATAATTTAAAGGCTCACTTTACCTTATTTACATTTTCAGCCCCTATGGGATTTAAAAAGCCCTGCTTCGATTCATGAAAACTGCTGTACTAAACAGCTTGCTTGATGTCTCCCGGCTGTAGAGGAGTCTACGAAGTTCCTTGAATTTAAATGAACAAGGACTTGTTTATCCACTGCAGTTTGCTTCATGACCACTTCTCTGGTGCTTTTCATTGTCTGCTTTTGGGTAGACTTGATAACTATCCACTGCCCCCCTTCCCTCAAATTGCCCAACTTCAAACAACCAGGTTAGTGGAACTAAGCTATAGAATAGAATAGAATAGAATAGAATAGAATAGAATCTTTAAATGTACACTAATCAGCATACATTCATTTATAATGTAAAAATTATAAATCTATAATTTCTTCTACCTCAGTGAAGACACGCTCTGGAAAAACAAAACAAAAAAACACCCCTAAAACTCCCATAATCCCCAGCCAGTATTCTGAAAACTATCATCATTATCACTTATGAAGTTTCAAGCTTTAGTTTGGGATGATGCAACTAATAATCACAGCCTGCAGTTTGTGCATATGAAAAGACTTAATAATAGAATAAGACTTAATAATATGAAAAGACCAGTAATAGAATATCTAAGTTACTGCATTTTAAACAGGAATGCTACAAAGTAAAGGTAGATATCATTCTTCCAGTGATACTGAAATAATTTTCTCAATTTATAAGAGCTTTGTTGATCTTCAAATAGCAATAATTGCTCTCCAAACAATTTCTAATGACAGAGTCTTAATTTTTCACAGCAACACTTTTATGCATTGGGATATGGATAATATGAATGAAAACAGCATATATATTGGTGTCTATTTTTTTGAAGAATAACTTTTTAAAAAAACTAACAAAAAATTTCATAGGACCAATAAGCATATTTCAGTTCATTATGAATATTTTATTTATCTGGTTTATCTTTTTACAAATACTACATAACTCATCTTTTAAATTGAGGTTGATAATGCCATCTCCTCTAATTTGCCAAATCCAGTCTAAACATCTTGCTGGCTGTGCAACAAACCAAAACACAACTATATTCTTGTATCAGTTCTCAGATCAGACATTTTTAATTTTGAAAAAAATAATATTTTAATTTTAATTTAATTTAATATTTTTGGTCCTCACAAATCACACAATAGTGGCTAATTGCTTAAAAATGCTGCTGTTCTCTAAATAAGTGCACATTCCTATAGGCATGATCTACATTTATCCCAACATTATTTTCACATAGCCATTTTTCTGATACCTAGCATTTCTTTTTCAATTTGAAGATTGGCAGCATCACTGTTTGAAGATTGAATATTTTTTTCTGGGAATAAAATCTGTTAAACATCATAGGACTTATTTTTATGTGAACACTGTTGTGCAAGAATAATAGAAGACTGTTCAGGGGTGGGATTCTACCAGTTCGGACCAGTTCTATAGAACCAGTTGTTATGATCCTGTGCAGTTTGGAGAACTGGCAATTCATGCTCCTGGTTAACCCCTCCCCTCTCTGCCTGCCCCTCCCCTCCCCACCCAGTCAGTCCTTGTCACACATGTGCACCATCATGCACATGCCTGATATTGCGCGCATGTCCGATATCGCTGACTGCATTCTCCCACACCCAGTCACCCCTTAAGATATTTTTTCCCTCCCTAAGATCAGATGTTCCCATGATCAGCTGTGCTGGGATCCCTCTCGCTGTCTTACTGGTTCACCCAGAAGGCTTCCCTAAGGCCCAGGAGGCAAAAAGGGGCATGGGGGGCGCAGGGGTGGTGCTACATGCCCCCCTTCATGCTTTGTTTTTTGCCTTCCTGGGCCCCAGGGAAACCTGGGAGCAAAAATGCCCCCTCAGGAGGCTTCCCTGAGGCCCAGGAGGAAAAAAAAATTGGGGGGAGGTGCTGCAAAAAAGAAGAAGCCATGCCCACCCAGTCACATGGCCATGCCTACATAGCCACCCCACCTAGCCACGCCCACAGAACCGGTTGTTAAAAAATTTGAATCCCACCCCTGAGACTGTTGCAACTATATATTCTAATAGAGGAATTTCAGAACTTACATGCTTAGACGATTATTTGGATAACCATGTTGTGAGTAGGAATTCAGTAACTAGTGCTGTAGAAATAGAATAACTGGAAATCTAAAACTTTGAATGATTTATCAAGTAATTTACCTTGAAAGCCTGAACTTAAAAGCTTGCAGTTCTATGAGGTTTCTTTTTTACATTTTAAAAATTTATTTATTGAATTCTCTCACTAGAATTGGCTGATTCTTACACTTTTGATTTTGTTAATCTTTTTGATATTTTGTAACCACTGGTTGTGCTGTTTATGAATTGAACAATAAGAAAACATATGAATATTCATAACCATTTTCATATGCTTTTTTTATACATACATAATCAGAGATATATATTTCAATAAGAAGTTTCAGTATAAGAAATGTAATTCTAGCTTTTTGTGCCTATTTCTCCAGATATATGCCTTTTTGTGTTCTTAAAAACAATTGTAAAATTCTGAAAAGAGTAGTCTTGATTTTCTTTAAAACTGGCTCATCATAGATCAACGTATTCATCTAAACATTTTAACAGACTACATTGTTCATCCTTCTCATTCAGTTCCCAGAGATTTTGGGTTTTCCTAGTGGTGACACCTATGGTTTGCACTCTTCGATATTATCTTCTGAATCTAGTTACAAGAACAACTTGGTTTGCTGCTGGGCTAAAACAATATTGTTTAATCAGGTGTAGTGTGGCGGGTTATTACTTTTGCCAGCAGCTTTGTTTTTAGTTGGATTGCGTACTTTTGTAACAATTCAAATGCCATTGTTGTACTGCTGAAGAAGCTTTCTGAGATGTGTGGCTAACCATAACACTCTGTCTCTGGGGTACTCAATGAATGGCAGTAAACAAATGCTAGACACTCCTTGTAATAATCTACTAATTGCTGAATTCTCCTTCCCTTAAAAAAAGAGAAAATAAAACATATTCCAATGGCAGAACATAATCTGAAAAAAAGTTTCAGAAAATGTAAGCATAATTATAGAATATTGTGTTAAACATAGAACACTCTTGTATAGTAGCCAACCCAACACATTCTTACTAAGCTGAATATCCTGGACAATTCAATGTTTATGTATAATCAGAAATTTGGATGAACTATGCTGGAATTTATATTGGTTGGGCTGAGATGAAAGTACAATAAACACATCAAAGAGAAAAAACCCACAAGGGTTATAAAGTGATTGGCTAATTACTTGGAGAAAACAGAATTCAAAGATAGTCACATTCAGAACCTTCTGGATCTGAGCCCTGGCCCATCAAGTTCAATAGTTTGTTCTCAAAGTGGCCGACCATAGGGAAGCCCAATAGTCCCCCAGCAGTTGGCCTTCAAGGGCAGTTATACATACTATACCTCTAGGCTTGTATATAAGCCCCATGACTTCCATGAATTGGTTCAACCCCTTTTTTGAAGCTGTAATTAGCATCACATTGCATGCAAATTCCAAAGTTTAATTATGAATTGGGTAAAAAATATTTCCTTTTGTTCCATATACACAAAAGGGAAACATTTTTCTGCTTTTGTGTGATATTTCATATCTGTGCATAACTGAGCTTCTGAATGATCACTCTGAAAAAAGGGAACGGAAAAAGATAGCACGTTTTTCTGTCCTGTGCACTGTATGATGTTTCTGGAGACTGATGTGACTCGTAATAGAATATGGATGAGGAAACTGAATAATGCTGGTCTGTTTGTGTTTCTGGGACACTTAGTGAATTTGCCAAAATGACTGAGCCATTAAAATTATACTTCTAATAGATGCCTTTTTGATACATATTTTTCTCAGTACTTTCAGCTTTATAAGGCTTTGCAAATATACAGTTTGTGCACTCTTTTTCTTAATATACAAATTTTGGCCACACATCTAAAGATTTGGAATAACTGACTAAATAAAAATGGTGATAATAAATTGTTATGTTTGTATAAAGGGAATATCTAAATTTCTTGTCCAAGAGTAATAAAAATATATATGAAATGATTGTTTTTGGATTCAGATTTAGTGGATTCAGCCACTAAATGTATTTTAAGAAATTAATGAAGTTTTTTTTCAAGTTTTAAAAGTATTAATACCACTATTATTTTAAGACAGGTGTGAATAGTTTAAAGCAGAGTTCGCCAACCTTTTGGGCCTCAGGGACCACCAAACTCATAATTTTAAATCCCAGGGACCACTAACGGGTTCTGTGGGTGTGGCCTAATTTGTGGGTGTGGCTTGGTGGTCATGTGACTGGCTGGGCATGGCTTGTATGTAAATATTATAAATATTTATATAAATATTGATTTTTTTATTAAAAAAGAGCAACTTTTACCCAAAATCAGACAAAGCAGGCAGACAGATTGAGTTGCTCACAGAATCATTCAGTGATCTATCTATCTGCCATCGGCTAGCTCAGTCTGTCACATAAAATTTGCTTGCCTTGAGTCTGCACTGAATAATAGAAACTTCAATCTTAAGGGAGGTTCGACTGTGCTTAAAAGCAGAGCCGAAGATCTAAAGACTAGCTAGAAAGTAAGAAATCCAACCATTTCCTGGTTCCTAGCTAATCTAACTCTCCCAGCACAGCAGAACAGCTGATGGTCGGAAAAAGGAAAAATAGCAATTTAGCAGGCAAGTTTGCCGGGTAAGGAGTGAGTGAGCAGGGAGGGTTCCCACAGGCCATGTGAGTGGCGCAGCCTTGTGTTTCTGTGCAGCCTGGATTAATTGCTTTGGGAGGGTGCTCTGGGGGTGAGATTTCTCTGCGGCCCACCAAAAATTTTTCGCACCCCACAGCTGGTTTAAAGCACTAATATATTCCAAATATATTTCTAAAATATATTCCATTTTAGAAATTTCTGCAAAGTGGTTTGCAGTATTAATAATCTTGTGATGGCAAAAAAACCCTGAGTGTTTTCTTCCTTAATTATTGCAGCATCCCACCTTGTTCATATGAATATTTTTACCATAAGTCACCACTAAAGTTACACTAGAATTTGGTCAATAGATAGCAATTCTTCATTGCTACTTGTGACATATTCCCAACTTTGCTTCAGAGATGTGCAGTGTCTGGCATGTGTATGGATTATTTATTTTCACATTGATTTTTTTTCTAGGACAAATATTAAATGGATATTTAATTTTCTATTTGTAAGATTGGAAAACAGTGCTTATTTATATTAAATATATACACAGGCACATCCATATCGCAACAAAGATGAGTACCACCCCCTCTAAGTCAGCTATGAGTAGCAGAGTAAAATCTGCAGTGACTTCTTTACCTTTACCTTACATCAATACCTTCAGCCTAACATCAATACCCGGGAAGATACTGGAAAAGATAATAAAAAAACAGATCTGCCAACATCTAGAAACAAGTAAAGTAATAGCTAGCAGTCAGCACGGGTTTGTTAACAACAGATCATGCCAAACCACTCTTATTTCATTCTTCAACACATTGACTAATTTAGTAGACCAGCAAAACACGGTGCACATAATATATTTAGATTTCAGCAAGGCATTCAACAAAGTAGACCACAACCTACTTCTTAGTAAGCTAGAAAAAAGTGGAATAGATAGCACCACCACTAGATGGACTCGCAACTGGCTGGCAAACCGTACTCAACGAGTGGTCCTTAATGGGTCTAAGTCTACATGGAGGGAAGTAAGCAGTAGGATGTCCCAATGTTCCATCTTAGGCCCAGTACTCTTCAATATCTTCATTAACGACTTAGATGAGGGAATAGAAGGGGAACTTACCAAATTTGCAGATGATACTAAGCTGGCAGGAATAGCTAACACCCAAGAAGACAGGCTCAAGATCCAGATGGATCTTGACAGACTAGAATACTGGGCCGTATCTAACAAAATGAAATTCAATGTAGAGAAAAGTAAAGTCCTGCAGTTAGGCAAGAAAAACCAAAAGTACACATATAGACTGGGTGAAACCAGGCTCAATAGCAGTAACTGTGAGAGGGATCTTGGAGTCTTAGTGGGCAACCAGCTAAATATAAGCCAGCAGTGTGCAGCAGCAGCCAAAAAAGCTAATGCAATCCTAAGTTGCATTAACAGAGGGATACAATCAAGATCAAGGGAAGTACTAATACCACTCTATAAAGCCTTAGTAAGACCACACCTAGAGTACTGCATCCAGTTTTGTTCACCACATTATAAAAAAGATGTTGAGACTCTAGAAAAGTACAGAGAAGAGCAACCAGGATGATTAGGGGACTGGAGGCTAAAACATGCAATGAACGGTTGCAGGAACTGGGCTTGGCTAGTCTAGTGAAGAGAAGGACCAGGGGAGACATGATAACTGTCTTCCAATATTTGAGGGGCTGCCATAGGGAGGAAGGGGTCAAGCTATTTTCTAAAGTGCCTGTAGGCCAGACAAGGAATAATGGATGGAAACAAGGAGAGATTTAACCTGGAAATAAGGAGAAACTTTCTGACAGTGAGAACAATCAACCAATGGAACACCTTGCCCTTGGAAGTTGTGGGAGCACCATCACTTCAGACTTTCAAGAAGAGATTAGACTGCCATTTGTGAGAAATGGTGTAGGGTCTCCCGCTTGGGCGGGGGGTTGGACTAGATGACCTACAAGGTCCCTTCCAATTCTGATTACCTGTCATCTGTTATCTATATCATTCTACTCAATTATTTTTTTGAAAAAATTCCTAGAATTTTATTTTGAAAACTCTGTATTATAATCAAATCTATGCACTTTTTATTTCATCATTTGCATTAGAAACCACAAAAGATTTGATTTTTAAAAAAAAATATTCACCACCAAAAGCAAATGTATTTTTAACTTAAAATACTTCCAGCACATCCATATGTGCTGATATGAATTATTTATAAGGCCCAAGATTAAGCAGAAATGCTGGTGGGAAAATATCAGTAATTGACAATTACATGCCAGAATGTAACTAGAAAACATTCATTTATGGAATTCAAGGAAAATAGATATTAGCGGGATAAGTGCCTAATTTTTTTTTTCAGATGGACTGTTCCCAGAATATGCTCTCTTCTTCCAGTGTTACTTAATGGCAGTCATCATTTTGCAGTTTCATACAGTCCAACCATTGATAAAACAAATCTCATATCATATAAAATTGTTTATCTTCTTGTTCTCTAATTTCAAATGTCAATTTACTCATTTCAGCACAGTCCATAATTTTCTTAATAATTTCCTCCTGCATAGGTATTTTATCGTTTTTCCAGTTCTTAGCAAATACAATTCTAGCTGCTGTTAAAACATTTACAATCAAATACTTCAACTCTTTATTGTATATTTCTGGTATAATTCCCAATAAAAAAAATCTCTGGTTTAAAGTCTATGTGTTGTTTTATCATTTTTTCCAACCATGTGTGGATTTTAGTCCAATATTTTTTTGCATCTGAACACATCTATCACATATGGTAATATGAGCCAGGTTTCTGATGACATTTCCAACATTTATCCAATTTATTCTTAAACATTCCCTCAATTGTCATCCGGGGAGATGCCACCTGTAAAACATCTTATACAAATTTTCTTTATATGCAGTTGACATTGTCATTTTATAATTTTGAGACCACAATTTTTGCCACTTCTCTAAAGCAATCCCATATCCAAAAATTTCCCCCCAAGCAATCATCATTTCTTTAACTTGTTCTTCTTCCAGTTTAAATTCTAATAAATGTCCATAAAGTTTTTTAATTACCTTTTCATCAGTATCCATCAAAATTTTATCTAAATCAGTCAACTTATCATAAATACCTTCTGTTTTAAAATCTTTATCAAATCTAGATTGTACTTGCAAATATGAAAACCAATTCATTTTTACACCTTGTTCTTCCAGCACTTGCATAGATTTAAGTTCACCCTTTTCATTCAATATCTCACCGTATCTAACTGTTTGTTCCTTTTTATATATTACTGGATAGGAAAAAGCTTCAATAGTAGATATCCATAATGGAATTTTTAAATAATATTGTCTTTTTGTCTTCTCCCAGTTCAAAAACAGTGCCTCTGTCTTCTAGAATACCCCTGTGTTTTAGTTCCCTTATACCAAAGGAAAGCATGCCATCCTAGCAGCAAGTCATGCCCTTCTAAAGTCAATAGTCTACTATTTCTTAATGTTATCCATTCCTTTACCCACATCAAACTTGTCGCCTGGTAATACAGCTCCCAATTAGGCAAGGCAAACCCTCCTCTTATTCTTGCACCTTGTAACAGTTTAAGTTTTATTCTTGCTTTCTTTCCCTGCCAAATATATTTCAACACAATTCTGTTTAAGTCTTCAAAAAACTCTTTCCCTAGTCGGACTGGAATTGTCTGGAATAAATACAGAATTCTAGGCAATACATTCATCTTAATTGTAGATATTCTTCCAATCAATGATATTTGTAAATTTTCCCATTTTGCCAAATCTGTCACAATCTGCTGTTTGAGTTTAATATAATTGTCCTCCTTCAGTGTGCTACATCTTGGTGTAATGTGTATCCTTAAATACTTAACCTGATTTGTGACCTGTATTTCTAAAACTTCTTCCAACTCTTTCTTTCATCTTGATAACATATTTTTTGTTAATATCTTTGTTTTATCTTTATTTATTTTCAAACCTGCTACTTTCCCATATTGTTCTATCATTTCTATTAATTTAGATGCTGTTTCCAATGGATCCTCTAATATAAATGGCAGATCATCTGCAAAAGCTTGCAATTTATACTCTTCCTTTTTAATTTTCATTCCTTTTATTTCTTTATCTTTTCTAATATTCCTATTCAACACTTCCGATGTTAACACAAACAGCAGAGGCGACAGTGGACAACCTTGTGTTGTCCCTTTTCTTATATCTATGGATTCTGTTAATCCTCCATTTACCATAATCTTTGCACTTTGTTCATAATATATCGTTTCAATGGCTTGAGTAAATTTTTTACCAAAGCCCATTTTTTCCAACTGCAATAACATAAATCACCAACTCACGTTGTCAAAGGCTTTTTGTGCATCTAGAAACATCAAAGCCATTTGCTTTTCTGGATGTGCCTCATAATATTCCAAAGTGTCCAGAATTATTCTCACATTGTTTTTAATTTGTCTCTTTGGCAGAAATCCATTTTGGTCAACATGTATAAAATTATTTATGTATCTTTTCAGTCTTTCTGCCAAAATTGAAGCAAAGATTTTATAATCTGAATTTAATAGGGATATAGGTCTATAATTTTTAACTTGTTGCAGGTCTGTATCCTCCTTCGGTATAAGTGTAATATATGCTTCTAACCATGTTTTGGGTATTCTTTTCTTTAACATAACTTCCTTCATAACTTCTAACAGATGGAGATTCAGTATTTCCTGGAAAGTCTTGTAAAATTCCACTGGCAATCCATCTGGACCTGGTGCTTTTCCAACATTCTGTTTTTTTAAGCTTCTGTTAGTTCCATCATCGTTACGTTCCCTTCTAGCATTGTTTCAATGTCTTTAGGTATCTGGGGTAAATTCGTTTTCTGTAAATATTGCTTAACTTTTTCTTCTTGAATATTCTCTTGAAAATACAATATTCCATAGTAATCTTGTATAATTTTTTTTCTCCTCATTTCCATAGCAAACATGTCCTTCTTCATTTATTAATTGATTAATCCTTCTTGATTCTCTTTCCTTTCTCAGTTTATAGGCTAGCCATCTGCCTGGTTTGTTTGCATCTTCAAAGTAATTCTGTTTAGCATTTTTAATTTTTTGTGCTAGTTCCTCTTTTTCCATTAGTCCCATTTTATGTTTAATTATATCCATTTTATTCTTAATGTCTTTTTTTTTGGAACTTCTGTAACTCTTTTTCCAGTCTTTTATAGTCATCCTCCATAGGTTTAAAAGTCTTTTTCTGTTTTATATTTCTTTTCCTTGTATAGTCAATTATCAAACCTCTTGTGTAGGCCTTCATCGTATCCCAGAGATTCTGTAAAGAAGTATCCTCTTTTCTATTTTCTTTAAAAAAGAAAACCAATTCTTTCTCTATTTTCTGTTTAAAGTCCTTTTCCTTTAGTATCGTATTATTTAAAGTCCATCTAGTTCTCCTCTTATATCCTTTCTAAATAACTGTCATTGGATTGTGGACTGCCCACAATATTAGTAAGTAGTTCTGCTGACATCCATATCATATCTATTCTAGACCATGATGCATGTCTGTTTGAGTAAAAAGTATATTGTTTACGTTCTATATCTCTCTCTCTCCATGCATCTTTTAAGTTTAATTCTTCTATCATTCAAAAGAAAGATTTTGGTAATATCTTTCTAGCTTTCTTTGTTGATTTCTGCATTTTATAGTCCAACTGATCATTAATTATTCCATTAAGATTTCCCATCATTCAAATATTAACGTAGTCCAATTATTTTCATATGTAATTTCCTGTAGAATTCTTCTTGATTTATCATTTTATAAATTGCTATTAAAAGTGTTTTAACATTATTGTCCATTATTTCCACCATCAAAATCCTTCCGCCATCATCTGTATAAATTAATTCTGCTGCAATTGTATCTCTAATATATAAAACCACGCCTTTTTTTATTGTGTCAGTGATGTGAATAATTTCCCTAATTTTTTTTGTTTCAATATATTCATGTTGTTTTTTAATATGTACTTCTTGTAAACAATTATATCACATTTTAATTTCTCTAATTTATGAAATACTTTTCTTCTTTTAGCAGCCAAATTAAGTCCATTTATGTTAATCGTAATCAATTTCCTTTCATCCATGTTAAGCTTTATAAGAGGGTTTTATTGCTCTAGTAGATCTTAGTTCTTGTTGCTCTCTGGGTACACCACCTACTGCACCTTCTTTTTCTTTTTCAATTACTGCTATACACTCCTCTTGAAATTCAATTAGTGACTCTTCTTTTCTTTCTTCTTCCTCCTTTTCTCTAAAATATTCTAAGTAGAATAACTCCGCTTTTCCGACTGTGTCAATTCTGTGTCTTTGTTCCTGCCAAGTGAACAAGAGACCTTCTGGCATCAACCATCTATAGTTTATTCCTCTTTTAAGTAACTCTTTAGTCAAAAATGTATATTCTCTTCTCATCTCTCTTACTCTTCTTGGTACTAGTTTCAGCACCACAATTTCCTTGTCTTTGTACTTTAATGATTTCTCTCTTGCCACCTGTAGTATCTGTGTTTTGATTATCTTCTTGGTAAATCTAATATGTACTTCGCTTGGTAACTTGTTTCTCATTGCATATCTTGTATAGACACGGAACACTTCACCCATCCCATCCATCATCTTCTCTTTAGTTATCTCTAATGCTTCTGCCAGTATTTCTATCATTATTTCAGCAAGATTTTCACCCTTTCCTTCTTCCACATTTTGAAATCTCAAATAAAATTCTGATCTATAAATTTCCCATCCCAATGGTTCACTCCTGCCTTTCTCGACATTGCTCAACTGAATATCAATATCTCCAATTTTCTTATCTCTTTGTATATCTTCTTCTTCTCCTTATGCCCAGGAGAATTTGGAGGGTGTTAAACTTCAGGAGAACTTTGAAGCAAATAGATTGAGCCTTTAAATATGTCTTTCACAGCTTTGGAGAGCATATACAAAGGTGTAGAACTCATTGAATGAGCTGCAGAAGGCCAGCAGAGATCCAATATAAAATTGATTTCTTCAGGCTTGTACTGTGGTATGGAAGAGTCCTCAAGTGCCATTAAAACAAAAAGGTTGGAATATAGCTGAATTCAGATCATGTTCGGATACATTTTTAAATGGTAGCAATACATCTTGGCAGATACTTGGAATAATTTATGCAGAAAGCAGCAATGTAATGTTTCAACTTTCTACAGATTAGATCACATGCATGTGATAGAATGGGGAGTTTAATCTGTCAGTTCCTCCAATGAACTAGTAGAGGAAAACCTGCTCCAGTATTACTGGGCCACACTTCAAGATGCTGGTTGTCACCTTTAAATGGCTCAGGACCTGGAGGTCTTTGCAACAATGTGCTTCCAGTGGTCTCTGTTTATCTAGTAAGGTGTAATAGCTGCTAGGACATTCTCCAAGTTCCTAATACAAGGAACCTACCATTTGTATCATCACTGTCCAGGAAGTTGGGTATCTTCCAAAACTAGATCAGCATTAATCCAGTTGCAGTTTAGAAAGTTTTTTTTTAAAGAAAGTTTTGAAAGACTAATTTAAGAAATAGAATTTTACTCCTGCAGTAAGTGATAGATTTTGTTCTTGGTAGTAGTATTACTTGGCATGGTGAAATGTCACTGATACTATTTTGCTGTTATATTACATAATTATTACTGTATTATTTTATTTTTTTTACTTTATTAGAATAGAATGTGTTGCTTAGGGTCATTCAGAACTAAAATGATTATAAGTGGAAGGTAAATATGTAAATACATTTTAGAATCAGCAAAGTTTTCTAGACAGAACCCACTCAATTCTACAGGTTACAACTGAAGCATTTAACTCAGGGTGAAGTCACTAGAAATTATATCATGCAATCTGATGTGGCCCAAATAGAATATGAGAGGGAATGGTATCTTGGTTTAGAGATAAGGCAAGTTATATCTTGTTGGTGATGACTCTAGGAAAGATGTGAGAAGCAAAAAAGATATACCACTATTTTTGCTAAACAATTAGAGGAATATCTTCTCAAGGTAATTTTTTTCCAAATCTCTGAATATTTTCATTGCCAATTACTCATTAAAAATGCTACCTGTCAACAGATGGTAATCATATAATGGAACTGACTTTGTTATGTTACAACATCAAAACAATAGACTTAAGAAATTAATTGTGACTCCTAAGGATATATGAGCCTTGGTAGCGCAGTGGTTAGTTCAAGCTATTTCTACTGCAGTTTGGCAGATTGAATCCCATCAGGCTCAAGGTTGACTCAGCCTTCCATCCTTCTGAGGTGGGTAAAATGAGGACCCAAATTGTTGGGGGCAATACGCTGAGTCGGTAAACCGCTTAGAGAGGGCTGTAAAGCACTATAAAGTGGTATATAAATCTAAGTGTTATTGCTAGTGCTATATACATCTTTGTTTATTTAGAATACAGAATTAATTATCTTAACTGGAGATATCTGAACAAGTGCAGAGAATCTCTTCTAGTATAGGCTTTATGGAAGATCTCCAATAAGGACAAAGTTGTTTTTGCTAAAACCATCTAATGCCATACAAAATACTAAAGATAATTAAAAATAGAGTAACCCCTTTTTTCTTGCTACAGGAACATCACTGACAAGGGCTATCTGAGAGGTTTTGATGCCAGATCTATTCTCAATTTTATATTCAGAAGTCAACAGGATCAGACTCAATATCCCAAATTGAAGTCTATGTCAGTAAAAATATTCAGATTTATGTAATAGGAAGCAGTAATTATTTTTAACATGAAAATATATATAACAAACATCCCTGTCTCTCATCTGTAGAAAACATGGACGAAATTGAGATTCCATTCATAGATGCCCATAATGGAATCCATTAAGAAAGCCACAGTTTCTGTGAAGAACAAAGAATTATATAGTCTGATATATAATATTTGGATATAGAAACAAAGAATGGTAAATAAAGAGCATGTCAATCCATCCTTGAAATATAAAGATGATATAGACTAGCAGGTTATATTATATACATGCTAAGCATATTACCCAGTTGTTTTAAAAACAGGAGTTAAAAAAAATCTAAGATCTAGTTTATAAAGATGGGAAGTTTCCAATTTTGCATATTGCCAAACCTATTATGATGGATGCCAAAGAAACTGCATCCAAGTCCTGCCATGGCTGATATACTTCAGTATTAGCATGCTTTAATTATGCATGAAGACATACACACATTTAGCAATTTCAAAAATATTCTAATATTAATTATATAAAATAATGGAAGATTAAATCACCTCTGATTTCATGGATATGGATAACTCTTGTCAACTACATTTTACAGTATCTAAGAGATGCTGCAAATGTATGAGGTGTATTGCAGAATCCCATGGATTATGCTTTCCTTTATCACCACAACTCTATCAGAATATATCATTGTGGAACAGTCTAGAGATGGAACAAATATTGTTGTGGAACATATATGACAGCTGATGTTGGTATAGGATAATCTTTTTATCCAGTGGAAGATTGAGTTACTTGAGACTGAGTTGAGTTGAGACTGAGTTATTTGATTGTTTGCTAGTTATACTCTTTCTTATTGTACAAATACTGAACAACATGCTGTGTAATGTACCACATAAAGTGCCTTCAGTTATGAATCTGGACCTAGATGTTCTGTATCTTCATTTTTGTGGAATGTATGTGAGTAATAACCATCCAACTTTGGACTACCATGGTCCCCCTGTCATTGGTTATGAGTTGAATTGAATAGAACATATATTTCCAATTACGTAAATGGATTCCCATGGCATGTTTCAGCGTTTTGACCCATAATTCTGTTCTGCTTCTATATAACCTCACAAATTCAAAAACTGTTCTTTGCAGAAAACACATTTCTGTTTTATTCCTTATGAAATGCATATTTTCTCCTCTGTCCAGTAAAAAGAACTAAGAATACAATATTTGGAGATTGAAAAAAACATAAATAGCTAGATTCCCAAACCACACTTCAGTCTGAGATGAAATGATCATTTCTGTTAGATGCAGATTTCAATACATGTGGAACAGAACTACTGAATATTAATCTAATATTAATTTTACATTTGTGCTAAAATATGTTATTCAATTCAAGATGCTTGCTTTAGCAATTTAAATGGATTGCAATATGCTTACTTGAAGAAGTATCATTCTCCATACGTTGTAAATGGGAGCTTTGCTTGTGTTTGATTGTTAAGTTTATTGGATTGAGAACCTTCTTAGTGAGCTATAGTATTCCATTGCTTTTGAGTTTTAGACTACTTCTTCCCTGATAAATTTAAAGAAAAGGCTAATTTTATTTTATTTATTTATTTTAATTACATTTATATGCCGCCCTTCTCCGGAGACTCAGGCGAAACACAATCCCCAGGATGCAACCCAGTGTGTTCAGCAATAGCCTTCATTCCATTGTATATGCCAGCTTATTACTAAGCGGCATTTTTACAAGGTCAGCTAATTGCCCCCAACAATCTTGGGTCCTCAATTTACCTACCCCGAGAGGATGGAAGGCTGAGTCAACCTTGAGCCTGGTGGGATTCGAGCCTACAGCAGTTGTAGAATTGTTGAAGGTTTCTCCCTAGAACTGTGCTTTTAAATAGTTGCTTGGTTTTTTAAAACTGTTTGGATATTTGTATTTATGGATTTGGATTATGGATTCATTTGATTAACCATTTCAGGCTGGTTTAATACAGGGCAAGCCATTGTAAACACAGGTGGGATTCAAAATTTTTAACAACGGTTCTGTGGGCATGGCTTATGTGGTGGGCATGGCTTGGTGGTCATGTGACTGGATGGACATGGCTTGGTGCTCATGTTATTGGCTGGGTGGCCAACTATCAATATCACTCACTTGAGACCCGCATCTCCATACAACTCATGACTGTGGGGATGCTGCAATAGTCATAAGTGTGAAAAATGGTCATAAGTCACTTTTTCAGTGCCATTGCTTTAAATGGTCCTCCATACAAGCAAAGTACCAGCAAAGGAAGAAGGCAAAACTCCAGAGACGTTCCTGAGACAGGAAGTCTAGTCCTGCCAAGAATGTAATAAGGGTTAATGGAGAGGCAGTTTCTGTAAGCAACACCAGAATGTTTCCTTCCTGCCTTCCTTACAGGATTAGGGCAGTAATTTCTTCTAACAACCAGGTTCTCCGAACTGCTTAGAATGTTAACAACCGGTTCCACCGAATAGGTGCGAACCTGTAGAATCCCACTACTGATTATAAATCAATAAAATAAATGCTCATTATCCTTATTTATATTGTTTTAATTTATGCTGCTTAAAATTGTTTTACTTTTTAATAGTTTTTAAAATTTGTATGTTTTTCTTAATATATGTAAATAAAGTTTGTTTTTAAAATTAAAAAAATTGTTTTACTTGATTTGCTCATTAATTTAGTTGATTTCAAGTTTTCAGAATCTGCATACTTTATTTGGTTCTGCATACAAATGTTCATCATGCTTGGCAGGTACATGTATATTATGAATCACTATTTACACAAATGCATACACATGTGAATGTATTTTGCCTTCTGTGTAAATATATGTATTTTTTTGTATACGTACCTGCTACAAACAAAATTCAGCAAGCTAACATGGTCAAGAGGAAAAAAATTAGTGAAGGAGAAGACCTGAATAAAATCTGATAAGGATTTATAAGTAGAAAGATGGAGTACCAATGTTAATTACATGAGATGCAAATTTGTCCAGCTATAATGTTTTGCGTTAAATTGGTTAAATTACTGTCATTATATGCAGTGACAGATATTTATTTATTTAATTTATATTGCCACCAATTCGCCCATGGCGTCTCAATGTATCAATGTAGTTGATTTATTTATTTATTACACTGCTCAAACCAGGTGGGTGACCTTATCAATCACTCTCTCTTAGCCCAACTTGATTGATCATTTGCATCTCACCTTTTTCCTCCTACTTTTCCCACAACAACCAGGGTTATTTTGTGGGAATAGGAAGATAGTGAGAATACAAACAATCAATACATCAATAAATAAATCTCAAAAAGGACACATACAGGGAATGGAAAAATACAGGTCATCAAGGGAGAATACATACATGTAACTTGGAAATGTCAAGAAAACTAAATCTGAGAAAGATATAAGGATGAAAAGATCTAAAAGCCACTACTTCTGACCTTTAACACTCCAAATGACTTAGAACTGAGTATAAAAGACAGAGGTTTTCAAACTGTGTTCCACAGAACAACTTGATGAGGTTACATGAAAGACTAGAGGCAAAACTAACCAAT